>JASCZW010000829.1:0-165000 GCA_034211315.2 Aedes japonicus | reverse complement strand
CGAACCTGTGCTGGCTACGTGTGAGGAAGAATATTGACAACGGAAAATCTGAGCAGAGATTTTAGAGGAAAATACGAAAACTGTGCCAAAGAGAAATTTGATTCGGTGTGCAGGCTTAGTTTGTAAATTAATCGGTGCAAGAAGAGTGTATTAGACGCAGATATCATGTTGCTACCAAAAGGTTTCCGACATGTCGACGACGGCCGGCTTAATGTGGACGAGTGCCGACTGCAGTAGCTGCGGATCCAGCAGGACTTGGCTGAGATCTAGGACATCGAGGAGAGCTGGTTTGCAAAGCAACAAATAATTTATTTCTGCCAAATTTTCAAGACAGTATCTAATGTCGTGTTTTATTTTGTCTATTTTTTGTTCTGTTTTTCATTATGCTTGTCTCTTTTCAGTCACATTGGAGCGGTCCATTGCGTATCGTTAACCAAAACGAACCCTGCTTCTAACTTTTCCCCAACTATCCAGCACTCCCGATTCATTTTACTCAATTTTTAGTACAAGTGTATACTATCTCTTTGTGTCTCACGTAAATATTACTCAATTTTCGTAAAAAGTGGATCTACTCATAAATTGCAACATAAAAATAGCAACATTTCCGTGTGAGAAAAAGAGATGGTATACAATTGCACTCAAAAATTGAGTAAAATGAAACGGGAGTGAACATCCCAGTGATTTCTCGTGGAAGTGCAGAGGATTTCTCGGATTTCCCTACTTGACCAGTATTCGGGCACGGCCGGTGCCGGTATTTTATTGTAATGGGTCAACAGTTTTTACACATTGAAGATGTATGTTAGTCTCAAGCATCATCTGTTGGTTCTCGGTGTAATAACAGCTGATCTGGCAACAACGGCGGAGCAACCTCGGGCGGTCAATTATGCTCATGCTCATATAGAAAACTGGAATCAACAGGTTCTTCTTCTTCTTCTTCGTCTTTCTGTTCGAGCTAGACTGCTGTCATTGCTCTAAGGAAGGGCCGATATCTGAGGCAATATGCCCTAACAGGTAGCTCGATGAGCTACCTCCTCACAACCAATTTTAGAAAACCTACAGAATAAGGGCCTTATTACTGGTGTCACTTCACGGTGAAAAAAAAAACCTAAAGCAAATCCAATAAGGTCGTAATAAGTCCCACAGTGATCCGTCAGATTAAGTTTTGTCCATTTATTTATAGGTATCAAACAAAATAAGGAGAGTACATCATCGGTCAAGAGGTGGCACCTTTAAGTCGGTGCGAAAACATTTGGGGGCGACCGGAAATATGTTTAATAATTTGCATATAAATGAGCGTTAAACCTTTCATGGAATGTCAATAAACAGTGTTGAAAAATCATCAGTGTGCATAAATAAAAAAAAAACCTTCCTTCTACGCATATGAGAGCGATGCAACATTGTATGAATAAGTTAGCTCATCCAAATCTCAAATTTAAAGACGCCTTGTGCTCTAAACAAATGGCGTCACAAGGAACGATCTGATCATCGATGAAATAAAATAACGTCCAAAACCTGATATTGAAAGCTTCGTTCAAAAAAGTGTCGAATAAGACAAAGAAAAGAATCGAAACGAGTCGAGCGGTACAGATATTCAAACCGATTGGCTCTTCCAGTCGCCACTAATGATAGGAATTCTATCTGCTTAAAAAAAATCCCCAAGTTATATTTTTACTCACAAGCTGAACAGTTTATAATCTTCTGCATGTACGATGAATACCTCTTCGAAAAATTCAGTTTCGTGTTAGTGAGCATATGTTAAGTGGGAGTGTCTATTCCGGAGAGATGGTCAATGTGATATACGTGGTTCTTGTTGTGTCAGGAAGCATCATGGTTAACTTTGTCCTGTCAATTGACTTCATACCGCTGAAGTGCGGGATACAACCGATAGGTTCCGATGAGCTAGCCAAAAAGGAAACCGATACTGTTCTGGGCGAATTTCCCTGGCATGCCGCAGTCTATCATATCATCCACGACTACAATGTTTATGTATGCGGTGGAACGATGATCGATGAACGCTTTATACTCACTTCAGGACACTGCGTTTTCAATCTCAAAAGTGGAAAAATAATGATGGAAACTTCAATGGTGATTCGATTGGGGCTTCACAGCCTGAATGATTCATTCGAACTGACTTCTCAGCAATACTCAGTCGGTAAAATACACCTTCATCCGAACTTCACTTTCGAACAGCCCGAGCATGATATTGCTATATTGGAATTGAGTACGGTAGTCCGATTTAGTGATCATGTGCATCCAGTTTGCGTTGATCAAACAGGCGAACTTGAGACGGATTATGGCACGATAGTCGGTTGGGGGTTGGTTGGTGTAAATATATCCAGTGATCTCAGAGATATGCAGCTGCCGATGCATAGTGGTGTGTTGTGCCCAGAGCCAAGTGAGAGAATATTTTGCGCGGGATATTCTGAAGGCACACACGTGTGTGACGGAGATGTAGGGGGTGGGTTAATTATCAAACGCGAAAAAGCATGGACGGTAGTCGGGGTGCTTTCTAAGCCACAAATCACTCTAGTCAACAACAATACTTGCCAGATTAATGGCTATGCTACTTTCACGAAGGTCCATGCATTCATCCCTTGGATAGAAATGACAACAAGATTGCAGCTGAGGGACATGCCCGAGGAATCGGATTTTAAAATACGTAAATTGTAAATAACATTTAAAACAATAATTAGTAAATTAATGAAAAGTTTGGTTTTCTTCTAGATATACCCGGTAGCACTGCTGCAAGCTGTGAGGCTAAGGAATTTGATATAACCAAATGGTACACAAATTACCTCCCTCTAGAATGTGGCGCCTATGTCGTTAACCGAATACAGGTATACCTCGATTTTATGAACCCTCGATTGTATGTACCCTCGATTTTATGTACTTCGATTTTATGGACATTTTACCTCGATTTTATGTACATGGTTTTTCACATGTTTCATTTTTTATTCAAGGACAGTTTTCGTATTATCTAAATTGTTTGTTCCCTTGGAAAGGAGACTTTTTCAATTGCGGGCTCTCAAAACTCACTTCCTCAGGTTTTCCAAAATATACAGTGCTGGCGCTAGTACTTTGTTCGACAAATTCATCGTGGGTATCAGACAGTCTGATCGATTAAATCCAAACCCTACATGATACAAAAAATCCTGGGGATGAAGAAATAGTGATTTAACCCTCTGCCTATAATTTATCAATAAGGTTATATCCATTGATAATATTTGAAATGCTCGTTTTAAAAAAGTGTGACGACATATAGATTAATTTAGAGGATTCTAAACAAAATGCTTGACGAAAAGGAGGAGGGTAGTTGTGTTTATAAACGCGGTGCTTTTTCGATTAATGGCGTGATCAATGAATGTTCCCTAATATAAATAACGAGGCAATTCAAGTGATTTTTAAATACTGTACTCAACAGTAATGTTGAAATCATCTCAAAATGCAACTCACTGAGTCATTCAACGTGAGCGAAATCGCCTTCGATTATACAGACAAAAATCGCGCTTGAGATTCTCAGCCGAACTTTCATTATTCGTCTCAAATGAGCTAAACGATCATATCTCCCAAATTGGTCAACGTTTTGCTTTGGTGGTGTTTCTTATTTTTGAAGGCGTGATTTATTACTTCTCTACCAGAAAAATAAGCAAACACCCCATTTATGCAATGTAAGCACCGAGGAACAATCAATGAGTAAAACGGAATAAAAAAATCGGGCATGATTGTTATGCTTATGATTTCGTAGAGAAAAGAATCGCACTTGATAAAAATCATGAGTGAGATTTGAGATTTCGGTTTTTCAACATCACTGGTACTCAATCAATACTCACTCATCTCTACTCATCTACACTTTTTCCATCATTTTGATCTTAAAACAATGTTTTCTAGTTCAACGGTCAGATTAAATCTGGGTTATGTTGAACATGCATCCCATTAGTATCTGATTACCGTGTATTTTTTGACATTTTTGATCGTGAGGAAGTTGTATCATCACTTCTATTTGAACCCGGATTTGTGCAGGCTGTAATCTCTAAAATGGCTTTCAAATTCCAAAAGTTAAAAAGCAACGATCGGGTATTCTTCTCACAGCTAAAGTGAAGATTATCCATGATTTGGAAAATGGACTAACAGTTCAAGATGTTATGGAAAAGTACCACATCAAAGCACGATCTACTATTTACAACATTCAGCGATCCAAATCAAAGATACTGAACAACATTGCAAATATTCAAGGAAACATTGGTAAGCAAATTGGAGATTCTATTCATAGAAGAGCGCACTCATGTTTATCATTTGCAGCTCATCGTAAGTCTTTCAAATCCGCTCGCTACCCGAAAGTGGATGAGGCGCTTTACCTCTGTTTTTTGCAAAAAAGGCAACAACACATTCCGTTAAGCCAAGAAATGCTGCAAGTTCAAGCAGTCGGGGATATATCGCCAAATTTATCAAAAGACATGAAATTCGTCTTTTGAAAATTACGGGAGAGAAATTATCAAGCAACATTGCCATCGTTGACCAGTTTGTTCAAAAGTTTGCGGCGGAAATGCGTTATAATGATTTGCTGCCAAGTCAGATCTTCAACGCTGACGAAAGCGGTCTTTTCTTCAAAAGCACGCCCACAAATACATACGTTGACAAGGACTCGATAACCGCACCTGGAAAGAAGGTGAACAAAGAACGTCTGACGTTTATGCCGTGTGCGAACATGGACGGTTCTTTGAAGTTGCCGCTGATGGTTATCGGGAAATATCTTAACCCTCGTGCGTTGAAAAATTTCTATGCCGCATCCAAAAATGCATGGATGACCCGCGTACTGTTTAAAATCTGGTTTTTTGAGCATTTTGTACCGAAAGTCAGAAAGTATTTGGCGGAAAACGGTTTACCTATGCGAGCAGTTTTGGTCTTGGACAATTGCTCTGCACATTTCAATGCAGATGAGCTCAAAACGGAAGACGGCGCTATTTGGGCAGTCTTTTTACCACCAAACACAACAGCGGTGCTTCAACCGATGGATCAGAATGTGATCCAAATGGTCAAATCACGGTACAGACAAATCATGATGCAGGAGATTCTTGGACGACCTGGAGAATTTCATGACAACGAGAAGAAAATAAATGTTAAGGATGCCATCTTTTGGGTTGCGCAATCGTGGGATCTGGTTCCTCAAGCTTCTATTAGAAAATCTTGGAATTTGCTGTACAACCCGGAGGAAGTAGAAGACGAAGATGAGGTGGCTCTCTCTATGATTACGGAGCGAATTCTGGAAATATTCGCTACAATCACTGCGTCAAACGTTATCGATGAGGAAAATGCTGAGTTTGAAGTCCTCAAAGATTCAGAAATTGTTGAAAAAGTACTCAACCCTACAGCTGACGACGAATCGACGTACAATATCATGGATTGCAGCCTACCAGATGACGACAGCATGAACATTTTGGATTCTGCTAATGCGGAAGATGACTTTCAGCTGGTCTCGGACTAATCGGCACTGAAATCCGCTGATGTAATGATCCGGTATGCAGAAGAGAACGGTTGGCCTCTCAATTCGCAGTTTTCGTTGCGTGGCATGAGGGCAAAAATCTTCGCGAAGATAGTGAACGGAAAATCATCTTGAGAAAATTGCCTTTGAATATCCGAATGTTTTCATTTGTAATAAACAATATGTTTGATTTTTAAGAGATTCAGAAGTGATAAAAATGTATGTAAATGAAAATTCCAAATAAAAATCAAATGAACTCAAAATTATGTCTTCTGAAACTTTGTAATACTTCTTCTTACTGTACGACGAAATGAAAAAAAAATCTAAAAGGTTTGATGAATACTGGATAAGACTAAAAAAAGGTAATCCGATGAGATCGAAAACGTTAAAAGAACATTAACTTTAATGGAATCGTCAAATTATGAAAGAATTTTTTTTCGGCTAGTTCCAATCCCTCTTTCCTTCCCTTATCAAATTTTCCCATACAAATTCGATTTCTCTTGCATGAAGCGAAAGATTTATTAGACCATTCCCACTCCTCACATTCCTACACATAATTTGTGAAATTTGAAAAACTTAAAAAAATCTAGAATAAATGTTTGTGATTTGTAATAGAATAAAAAACAGAACCCATGAGTTTAATCATTTTTTCTGCTGTATTTTCCGAGTGGTAAATAAAAACTTTAACTTAAACTTGTATATTCTATACATTTTTTATCGAAATAATAAAAAAAATATATTGCTTCCATTTTATGTACAATTCGATTTTATGTACATTTCAAAATCGAAAATGTACATATAATCGAGGTATACCTGTAGTGCGAGGTGAGAGGGCAAACCTATTTGAATTCCCATGGATGGCAATCGTCCGCTACTTGATTGCTCCTATGCGTGAGCTGGAAAATCTATGCACAGGAACATTGATAAGTAAGCGATATGTGCTAACGGCTGCGCACTGTGTGAAAGAGAACAAGCGACCGTAATTTGAATAGTTTGTGTATTAGAGTATTCGTCGTTCTATGGTTTGTCTCTTTATTTCTAGATATCAAGTGAGACTGGGAGAGTACATTATCGGTCAAGAGAGGGACTGTGATCCAAATGATAAATGGGACTGTGCCCCACCCGTGCGGGATTATGGCATCGATTGCATCATACGACACCAGCACTACATCGCTAGAACCAAGCAAAACAACATTGCTCTGATTCGTTTGGACAGTGATGTGACAGTTGAAGGTAATTCAATCAATGCTTTAACCAACTGTTTCAATTTTGAAGTAATGACTGTATGACTGCAGATCACATTAAACCAATTTGCTTGCCGGTTTCGTTGTGGCTAAGAACAGTGCAGCCCGCCTTGTATATCATTGCCGGTTGGGGCGACAGAGAGGACGAATCCAAATCGATGACACTGCTGAAGGCTACCGTTACACCGGCCAATCAATCCGAATGCCAAGAATGGATGGATACGAAGGGATTGAAACTGTCGCCAGGTCAGCTATGTGTAGGCAAACCTAATGCATCGGATGCGTGCCGTGGTGACGGCGGAGGACCCCTCGGTTACAGCGCTTGGTACAATGGAATGCGCTTTGTTCAATTTGGAATTGTATCTTTCGGATTCGGGTGTGGCGTCGTGCCTTCTGTTTACACCAAACTCGCTGATTATATGGATTGGATAGTGGCAAACATGAGTCCTTGAAAAGGTTGCAGTAACGGCAACTGCATTCAAACATGCAACATGACAACTCTAATCATAATCATAACTTTTGATTAAATTCTACTCCCGCCATATTGAATCGAAGATCGTAGTGTGCCTTGTTCTATGATGACAGCAAATAATTTTTCTCCCGTGAAAATTTCAAATTAACTTTCGATTTTTCGTGTTCAAATTGTTCCACCATCGGGAAAATAAAAAGTGTGAAAAAATTCGGATCGTAGGCGGATGTCAGGCGAGCTAGAGTTTGCGATCGACGCTCATAGGAGAATGGTAAATAGAAGATTTTTTAAGAGTTGGAGAAAAAGTGTGTACGGGAGTAGTTTGCAGGAAGAATTGGGTGAGGCATTTCCATTTTAAGATGTTCTAATTCCAGAAATTGTGTAATGGCACTTTTACCTTGGGCAGTACAAAGCTAGGACATTATTTAATTAAAGGTAGAGTCCCAGCCGCTAGATGACGATGGGCATTCTCAAATATTCTTCTCTTTTCAGAGATTTAGTGACGCTATAACCATAAGCCATATGCGGCTAGGACTAAAGTTAATGCTTGAGCCCCAACCAGGGATGCCATATTCACAGACATGTCTGTAAATTTGCAGACTTTTCATATCTGTTGCAGACTTTTTTAAAAATGCAGACATTTAGCAGACACTTTATTTATGTTGCAGACTTTTACAGACATTCGAAATATTTGTTAAAATTTCAAATGACTGTATTCTCTCAAGTTCGGATTCAAAACGTACGAAGAATTGAACAGTATGGTATATACGATAAGAAGCTTTGTTGAAATATTTTAAAATATCGGTAAAATAGGTGCCATTTATAGCAGAAATCCTTGAAGAAACGAAAGCGGTGGGCCAATTAGAGACACAATGGGATCAGAGATAAGTATTTTAACCAAGAAACAATCAACTCTATCTATCAACTAAACCATTTGTACAACGCGCATAAAGATAAACAATTTTCTGTATAGTCAAAATTGTATTTCGAATGTAAGATATATTACCACATTATATGTTATTGTTTTCAAATAGTTTAATCTCGTTTTCAGCATATAACCTCTACATTAACACACATTGTTAGTGTATGCCATATTGTCATTGAATGGTTTTTTATTCGCTGCACTTGGTCTGGATTACATACCAACTTTTTGGCATAGAATACAACAAAAATTATGTTTTCGTGATAATTCGTGAAATGCCATTTTTTATGGTAACCGAACTCAACCGCCTATTCAACATTTTCCAAAGCCCAGTCGGTTACCACTCGGGGACAGAACAACAGTAAAAGTCATTAGCTATTGAAATAAATCTTAAAACTCTGATTTTTTTTTATCCAAGGTACTACTAAACGCATCATTTCAGTACATTTGCACTAGGGATTTAGAAATATACCCTCGAGTTAAGTGGTTTATGAAATCAGTACTTGGTTCCAAGAATTAAAGAAAGAAGCGAACCAGAATTAAGGGCACATCCTGGAGAGTTTAGAAGTAGACTTTTCAGAGCTTCGGGAAGACAACTTTTAGAAGTCCAGGAAGAGAATTGCTCGACAAAAAAAACTTCTCCGATGGTCATACAGGAACTTCTCATTGAGAGGAATCAGTTCAAGCAAGAAGAACCTTAAAAAATTCAGGACCTAACATAACCGAAGTTCAATGTCATTCTTACCAGAATTTTAGAACAGAACTTCCCCAATATTCAGGAGACTTATCAGAGCTTCAGGAAGAAGTATAGGGAAGAGGACTTTAATGTATGGAGCTTTTTAGAGGTTTTGGAGTTCTTCCCAGAAATTCAAGATTGAACTTTCCAGAAGTTCAGGGAAAAAAATTCCTCGAGATTCAGACGGGAACTAACCAGGAAAGGCATCACCTATTTTTTTTTAAATCAGGAAAAAAAATCTTCAGGTCGATACGTCATAGAAGTTGACGTAAGAATTTCTCTGAAGTTTATGAAATAACTTTCCAGAGGTTCCGGGAGAATCTTTTCAAAAGGTTAGTTGAAACTTCCCAGATGTGCTAAACAGCTTTTCCAAAGCTCAGTGGAGAACATTTCAGAATTTCAGTATTTTGATTTATCAAAATTCAGGAAGAAACCTCTCTAATGAACAGAATGAAACTTCCTAGGAGCATTGGGTGTACTTTCTTCTAATTTGAGCAAGAATTTCCCAATAGTTCCGCAACAAACTTCTACAAATTTCTGGAGAAAACTTTCATAGTTCAGAAGAGGACTTCTCAAAAGTCGAAGAAGAAACTTCAAGAACAAATTTAAGGGGAATTTTCCTAGAAATGTTGGAGAAGGCTGTCCCAAAGTGTCAATAAAATTTTCCTCGCTGTTCGGGCTGGGACCAATCAGAAGTTTGGAAATAATAAGCTCAGGAAAAAGTTTCCCCAAATTTCAGGAAGAAACTCACCATAGAGGGATAGGATAAAGAGGATAAAGAAGGAATTTTTCAAAAAAAATCTGGAAAGAATTCCGGGATAAGAGAAGAACAAGAGGACTTCTCAGAAGTTCAGCAGAGACTTCCCAAAAGTTTTGTTGGAACTACCCAGAAGTGCTAGATAGCTTCTCTAAAGTTCCGAATCGCACATTCCAGTATTTCAGAATGAGAACTTCTCAAAGTCCAGGTAGACTTTTGATAAAATCAGGAAGAAACTTTCCAGAAGTATAGGTGGAAAGTTCTAATAGTTCAAGCAGGTATTTCTCAGAAATTTAGGAACAAACTTCCTCGCAGTTCAGGAGAATACTCCCCTAAAGTTCAAAAGAGAACATCTCGGAAGTTCAGAAACGAAGTTCTCAGAAGTTCAGGAAGAAAACTCTAACAATTTTAAGAAGATTTACCAAGAAATTTTGGAGAGCACTTTCCCAAAGTTTTGCAGAAATTTTCCTTGTAGTTCAGTATGGAACTTATCAGAAGTTTAGAAAGTAACTATGTTCAGGGAAAAACTTACTAAATGTTTCTGGAAGGTAAGGTTGGCTTCTTAAATGAGAATTTCGAAGAAAATAAGGAGTTACTGCTTATAAGTTCATGAGGAATTTGGTCTCAAGTTCAGGAGGAAACTTCACAGATTTTTAATAAAGAGAGAGTTTCCTAGAAATTTATGAGATAATCACTGACTAACCAAAGAACCAATCTATACAAAAATCATTTATATGACCATAATGATATTAATCACTCATGACACCATATTAAAATATGGTACACACCATCTGCCCAACCGTTCGCATCATACTATGAGGACACACACTCATGCAGGAATACTTAGCTTCCATCTCACCCCGTTTGGAAGATTTGATCAGTAACAAAATTTCCCTGAAGTTTAACAGAGAAGTATTAAAAAATTTCAAGTTTTCGAGAATGCTTCCAATGCTCAAAGAATCTATGTATATAAAAATAAAATTCTGGCTGTCTGCCTTTCTGAACTTTAAAGACTCGAAAACTAGTGAACCAATCAGCGTGAAACTCTATATGAAGGGATTTTTGGGGCCGAAAAAGGTTCTTTTGACAGTAAGAGACCCCTCCCTTCCCTGAAAGGGGGCGATCCCAACAAATGAAACACAAATGTATAAATCTAGCCCCTCGACATAATTTACAAAAAAAAATTCTTTTAGTGTCATTGTAGTGTTCTTTTTACTAATGAACCTAAAAATCTTGAATTAAACATTATAATTAATGTAACGAAAAATTGACTTTGTTTTTCATTGTAATTGGTTATTGTTGAACAGAAAAAAAAAACTGTTTAATTTATCAAATGAAAACTAAATTTTGAAATTAAAATACAAAACTCGAAAGAATGTTACACGAGGGAAAAAACTATAAAAAATTGTGTCATCTATGCGAATGCTTCAAGCTTCAGTGTCACTTTAAAAATTTGAAGCAATAGTGTAAAGTTGCATACAATCCAAAAAAATAGATGCAGAAATTTTTACATAATCAAACAATTAGCAAAAATTACATTACTCGCTCTTTTATTACGTCTTTTCGTTAAAAAAAAAGTTTATTATAAAAAAAACAAATTACAGACTTTTATAGACATTCCCAGACATTTCAAATGTTTATCACAGACATTTGAAAAAAATATCTGGCATCCCTGGTCCCAACCCTCTGAATAGAAATGAAGCATCAAATAATTTTGTTAGACTAGATGTTCCCAACGACCATGTTTAAATAAATTTTTGTTCTGTACACCAAACAGGGCAGTCTGTTAACACTATTATCTTCAACTATCCATTTCCCTTTTCCTTTGATATCTACTGAAGGCTACGTGGGTTCCCCGTGTCTTCTTAAGGTAGATGCCAAATTCTCCCTATCTCCAACGGTTGCATGGACGTGGCCAGGTGAGCGATCGAAGAGTCTCTTCGTGGAGATTATTGCGTGAAGAAACGTATCATGGTGTATCTGGTCCCGTTTCATGGTGACATGCACTAGCTTCAATGAATTATTCCTCATCGTAGCTTCATCCACGAGGTGTGCAAACGTCAATGCTTATGCTAATGCTAATGCTAAAATTCTACTCCCGCTATATTGAATCGATTCTTGCAGGTTTGCCATATGGATCCTAAGCGCTAGGTTGGACATGGTAGCACGTTTTCAATTTTAAGTAACTATTTTAAAGAAAGGAAATTATTCGAAACAAAATCTTCCATCGTTTTATACTATACATTGGGTCTACCTAACATGCGGAAAGGATAGCCTCAAATTAACTTATTGCCTTGGCTTCCCGAGCAGCTAAAGCTATGTCCATTTAGAAACCGGAATAATAAAATCATCTGCATCTCGGTTACGTATTGATGTACATATAAGTTTATAATATAAATACAAATCATTTCTCTTCGTTTCGCTTTCTTATTCCTCCCATCAAATGCTGCACACCTCCGAAGTCAACTTCCTTGGCACATTTGTTCCACATGTTTGTAATCTGAGTCGCGTTTCGAGCCGTTTTTCCTCTTTTCTTAAGGTTCCGCTTCATTACTGCCCAAAATCTCTCGATGGACCGGAACTGCGTTCAGTTGGGTGGATTTATGTTTTTATCGATGAAATCTACGTTACTGTCACGGTACCACTAGATGACTTCCCGGCTGTAGTGGCAACTCGCCAAAATCTGGCCAAAACTTTTTGGGACCTTTATGGGCTTTAATGAAAAGTAGTACGTGGTTTTTGATGCATTCTTCCTTGTACAGCTTCGAGTCCATCGTCTTATTCGTCACGAACACTTTGGTCTTTGCTCCGCAGCTGCATATCCCTGCCAAATCATCAGTTTTTTTTTTGGCAAATTTGTTCATAAAAGCAAACTTAAACTTCGCAGAAACATCTCCTCGTGCCGTCCCCATGTAGAATTTTTGGCCAGGAAGCTGCCCGAAATCCATTTTGACGTAGATTTCATCGTCGATGAGCAGGCATCCTTGGTACTTCGTCAAAACCTGCTGGTACAATTTCCGAGCTCGAATTTTTGGTGACAAAACTTTGCTTCAACGTTCTGTTTGATTGCTGGCTCGATAAGAACGACATCCTGCGAGCAGCAACGTATTTTTGTGCGATTTCATTATCTGATAGTCCAGGGTTTGCTCTGACCTTCTGGTTCAGCTTGCGGTCATATGTTCCACTACGACGCTTACCTTGAGGCACTCGCTCCACACTCTTTCGCTCCTTGAAACGTTTGAACAGATCATACACGGTTGATTTGGCGTTTTTCTTTAGTGCAAAACATAAACTTTTTATTTTGAGAGTTCAAATTTTTTGTTATGTCGAAGAATACCAGCGACATATACACATGCTGATCCTTTAAGTTTATAAGTACAGTCAAGAATATACTGTTCTAAATAAATGTACGAGCTGAAAACCTCAACACTGAAATTTTTCTATCACAATTTTTTTTTTCGTCAACCTTAAATAAATCGAAAAACCAAAATTGCCGGAATTCCGTTTTTTTAACCGTGGGCACTAATTTGCGAGCAATCAGTTAATTTTTTTCGTCTAAAAATTGCTGAGTTTTAGCATTTTGTTTTACAGTAAGGACTAATTTACCGAGCATTCAGTTATTATTTTTACTGAGACATTCGGCAAATAATGACAGCAGTGTATTTCTTTATTGCCCCTTTATAGATCTTCGGTAAATTTGCTTTTTGCCGAGCATTCAGCGGTGCCCATCTCGGCTTTTAGGTTGCCGAGATTGTTCGAAAAAAACTTAGCGTGTGTACTGGGTCCTCTCTTAGCACAGTCAGTAAATGCGCGACTACAAAGCATCATCATGCTGGAAGTGTCTGGGTTCGATTTCCGGTCTGGTCTAGTAATTTTTGTTATGGAAAATTTCTCGACTCCCTGGGCATATGGGGTTTGATTGTACTTGCCACACTTAGTATGATTGGTACCGTAGGGCGGGGTGACTTCGATCAACGGGGTGACTTCGACCGCCAAGTCCGAAATTTATTCAATTTAAAATTATCTTTCTCCAAGTGCCTGATTTTTTAAAACTTTGAGCCATATATATTCAGCATTTATTAGGGTATATAAATGCATTTTGTTTTTAGCATTTCTCTATTTCCTTCGCTATAAAAAAATATGTTTAAATAAATGCTCCTTATGGTACTTTTTATCAAGCCCAACAACAATCATATATTCAAGCAACAAAATGATTTAAAAAAAAAATCCACAACCACATTTTCAGATTACTTAAACATTCGTCTCTCTAAGCTAATCGAAAAAATATTAATTTTGTATACATAAACAAATTAATGATTAAAAAACAATTTTTAATTGAAAATTAAGAGCAAACGAATAAACGCGACAACCTTCTCGAAGTGTTGCACTACCTTTCAATCTGTCAAAGAGTTTATTTTGTTTTGTTCTGTGTTGGAGAAAAGGTGTGAAACATTTATTTCGACAATTTAATGGCATTGAAAAGTCCAAAATGCCGGGAAAGTACGTGAAAAAAGAGTTTATTTACAGTACAGTTCCGAATCGATGGATGCTGCGTTGGACTACTGAAAAATAGGAATGGATGGGTCGCTCATAAATTATGTCATGCTTTTAATGGAAGGGAGCTTTGGGAATTGTGATAATCTGTACACAAAATTTAAGGTCCATAAAAAAACATGACAAAGGGGGAGGGTCCTTTTTTGCGTGACATAATTAATGAACGTTTCCTTTGGGGAATGCTCCACCCCTGTGCTATTCGGGAGACATCTGCATCAAACGGTTTGCATAAAAATTTGGTGTTTTTTTGTTCATTTAAGCACTTCAAATGGATAAGATTGATTTTGATCGAAGTCACCCCGTTATTGAAAATTGGCCGCGGGAATTAAACATTTTTTTTAAAAGTTCATCTGACATAATATTTTTTTTTAATTTCTGTGTAGTGTTATACTACAGATACCAGTACTGGTTTTAAAAATGTAAAACAAAATGTTAAAAATAATTATCATAGAAAATTTCAAGAAATAGTTCAAAAAGTATTTTCCTATTACAGACTTGTAAATGTAAATAAGAAAGATCTTATGTGGAGCAGTGAACGGTATAAAAGGGGTTAACCTTCGCAAAATGCTCGCTCGGCAGCCTTGGCAACCCTGGAGGGTGCTCTATCGAGTGACCTTTGGACAGGTAGCCGATGATCTCCGGCTCCTCACCAGGTGTGAAGTTATGAACCCTCAGGTAATCGAACATTTTGAGAAGCTCCTTGAGTTGAATCCTCAAACCCGCTTCATGACCTTTGTACCATTTGTACATAACACAGGATGTCAGCCCTTCGCCGAACATTTCCAATCGTGTTTGCTTCTCCGATTTCGACAATTCGGTTCATTTTGATTTCATCCATGAAGCAGGAGCTTCGTGGAATCCCAGAGCATCATCGTCCTATGATTGCTCCTGTGATATTTGCTGCAAAGTTTGGCCAAGTTGATTCCACTAAATCGTTCTTCACTGACGGATCATTGATAGAGAGTCAGCAGGCTTTGGAATATTTAATGAAATTTATAGCGCCAATCGTAAACTTCATGAATCCTAGAGGGTTTGAGCTGTTTAGTGGAATACCTGTAACTAGAAACTAGAAGAAGAATTAGTATCTTCCATTTAATTCCAACTACCCTGCTTATCTTCGACAGACACGGTTCGCACGATACTCTTCAGTGTCTCGTACTAATAACTCGACTAAGTCGAGTTATTAGTACGAGACACTGAAGAAGTCTGCACATTGTAGAGCGAACTCACGTATCTGTCGAAGATAAGCAAAGGTAGTTGGAATTAAATGGAAGATACTAATTCTTCTTCTAATTTCTAGTAAACTTCATGCTCCTTGTTCCGTATATGTCGCTGAATTAGCGGCAATACACTTTACGCTAGAAATTGTTGCCTCGTTAACACCGGATCAGTACTTCATTTTCACGGATAGTCTCAGTTCTATAGAGGCTATTCGCTCCTTGAGGCCGGTAAAGCACTCCTCGTATTTTCTCATGAAAATACAGGAGCTTCTAAGTGCTTTATCTTCGCGTTATTTTATCATCACCTTTGTATGGGTCCTTCTCATTGTTCAATTCCGGGCAATGAGAAAGCGGACTCGCTTGCAAAGGTGGGCGCTATGGAAGGCGATATTTATGATCGACAAATCGCCTTTAACGAATTTTTTACTATTTTTCGTCAACAGTCACTCGTCAGCTGGCAGCATAAATGGAGTAAAGGAGATTTGGGGCGATGGCAATACTCTATCATCCCAAAGGTGTCGAAGAAATCTTGGTTTAGCGGGATGGATGTGGGTCGAGACTTTATTCGTGTCATGTCTCGCCTCATGTCCAATCATTATTCTTTAAACGCTCATTTATACCGGGTTGGGCTGAGCGACAGCAATCTCTGTGAGTGTGGACAAGGCTATGAGGACGCAGATCACGTTATTTGGTCTTGAGCTGAGCATCGTGGTTTCAGATCGAGGCTTTATGATTCCCTTCGGGCTCGAGGTAGACAACCCAATGTGCCAATTCGAGATATTTTGGCTGTACGTGATTTGGAGTACATGAAACTCATTTATGTGTTTTTGACTAACATTAGCCTTAGATTGTAGTTAGTTTAACCTGTATGTTTACTCTAAGTTTTTTTTTATATGTGTATGTGTGTGTTTTTTTTCTTTTTCAAAAATTGTTCAAGTCAAAAGAAAACCAAAAGTTGTGTAGTTATAAGTGTTTCAATAATTTAGAATTTAAATTTAATGTGTTATGTAAACCATACTTTAAATTCCCACCCTCTTTCCCATCCGTAATTTGTAATTCCTATTAACCTCGAGACGGCCGCGAGTAATCGGCTCCTCCCTCCTAACTTTAGTTTTAAGATTAATGATGTATAAAAGTATGAAAATTTGGCTCTGTAAAGTTTATTCGATTGAGCCTGTACAAATAAATGATTATTAAAAAAAAAAAGGTAGCCGATGGATGTATGACCTTTGGCTAGGCAACCGTTACTAGGCAGCCATTGGATATGCAGTCGGCTAACCAAGCTAGTGGTAAATGTGTAGCCAGCTGGCTGGCGCAATCACGAGCGAAATAAATGTGATCTAGTTGGCAGTCATCTTTCGGTAAGTCGGTTTAAGCCAGCTACCAATTATCATCGCTAATGTGTGTGGAAAATGCATTAACTAGCAACATTAGCGTGGCCAGTTACTAGTAATAAGTAGATAATTGATGTCAATTATCTGCTAACAACGGTTGCAAATGTGAGTATTGCTGGCTAATTAATTGTCACACAATATTAATAAAGATTTGAATGGGACAGGTCCACAGAGGATCGATCAAACATGGACCATTGAAAATCTGTCCTTTTAAGGACGATCGATTTGATTTTCCCAGATAGAGAGTTTGTTTGGATTGGAATATCCCTAACATAACGTTCCAAATTCTTGTCAATTTGAAAGCCAGCAATGGCTGAAAAAGTTTCAGCTATCCCTTCGCCGTATACCACAAATCCACAAAATACCACAAACTTTTGAACACGGCTCTGAAATTTAAACGATCTCTATATTATTCCGAAGCGCAAACATACAGCAAACTTATGGCAAGAGCAGCATGCCAAATAGAAGTTTGACAGATGGTTATAACATTAATAACGCATTGCTACGTAGTCCTACGTCACGTTTGCGTACAACCTCGTTGTAGTTTGTAGTAGTTTTTAAACTATTTACTGAAACTGAAACTGAAAATTAAAAATATTGTTATGAACGAAATCATCGAAATGACTGTAAGATAACCAATAATGGTAGCTGATTATGTATAAGAGTAATACAAGGTTTCCTACAAATATAAGATGGTCGAGTCTGATCAATCTGTAGTTTGGCGTGGAACTGATAAGTAATTAATTTTTCTTCTATTTCGCATACCGGTCTATTTTTATACCTACTAGGATGAGTCAGAGTTTCATCAACAAAAAAAAGTCGAAAATCAAGAGAAAGTCTAAAACCTCGTGATCACAAATGACGCAGAAGACCTGATGCCTGAATGTGCTAGGGCCAAAGAATACATAATATATTCGAAATTATCGCCGATTCTCTTGTAAGAAGAAAACCCACCAATCATTGATCAAGGATAGCGATAAAGCTTAGAACAAACAAAAACAAATTCTTGATTCATGCTCGGTAAAAATAAACAAAGTGACAACGGGCATTCGAGAGGAAGAGAGTTGCGAATTAATCGATCTAAAAATCTCGAGATTTGCGAAAGAAACCACGTTTGAAACTGCCACCAAGTGGAAAGGCCAACTGTCGGATATTCGAATCATTTTATACCTTTAACCCGTTATATAGGTGTGTTTGATTTCGACCGGCACCTGTACTAATTACAGATTTGATGGACATGTACCTATTTATTTCCTGCCCGTGATCATTGCTTTTTAATAAAATGACTCCACTAGCGGTATTAAGGATTTTTCTGTTTCCATCCATTGTTTATGTATCTTATCAAAATTCAAAATATCGTCCATCATCAAAACCAGTCCACGCAAAACCTGATACAGGTAGGGTATCACAACACTTTGACCGATGAGGCCATACTTTGCAAATGTTCTACGCACGGGTGATCCAACGAACTCTTGCACGTATGTTTATTAGTAAGATGCATTGCCTACAGAAATGCATCAGGCAATAAGTGTAACGGCGGAGTATAAGTGTGTGTACCTATTGTTAAGGAGGCCAGAGACTGAAAACACTACCCTACAATAGTTGGCAACGGCACATATACAAAACAAAAGAACAAACCGCTTCGAACTGCTTTCCTACCGAACCGCTTCCTATGGTGAGTCACCATCGTTGGTGATCTTTCACTATCATCACTGGTAGGGTTGGATGTTGTATTTAGGGCCTGCTAAGTTGTGCTCGCAGGTGAAAACTTGTCGCTTGATTTCTATGGATTGAATTATTTTTCAAAATTTATGGCAATTAATCGATGATGTTTAGTCTAGGTTTTTATCTTCATTTTTTCCAATTTTGAACCTCTTTACCGAGTTATTCACTTTTAATTCCTATAAAATTGCTTATACGCGTATTTCGTCTTGCACTACTAGTAGACTTTCTCAGAGCCTTGTGTTCGCAGGAATCAGTCGCATCCTTCCAACTAGCATCTCGCTCGAAAATATATTTGTGCCAGGAGTAAACCAATAAGACAAACAATTTCTTCGTTCCATTCTGAAGCGTGTCCGGAAATTAAATTTATATCATCACAAGAACGTTTGAGGTGGAACAGAAATCCAAACAAATCTTTTTCTCAACTCAAAGATATCGATGGATGAAGAGGATGTCACACTCAAGGCAGCTCTTTTGGCGCTTCCATCGTCTCTACAACAGTCAACCCAGGATTATGTATGGTCGGAAATCGCTATGCTGTTTTGAGCCTTTGAGTTATGTTGTTAATGTTTGTTTTGGTGTCTTTATTCTTCTATTGATATAGATTCCTTGGATTTCGTGAAGTTTATTATTCCGGTGAATGTGTTGCGGATTCTTATATTTTTAGGTATTATTTTTTCTGTGTAGTCTCTACGCTATGGAATCAATTAACAAGTAAAGTCAATGATTAAGTTTTTCAACTATGGTTGAAAAAAAAACGACAAAATCTGCTAGTCAACTTCGTGCCGTTACCCTTTCTCTGTTTCATCGCTGCCGTGTATGCTGGACTTGGCGTCTCCTGTGATGCCATGTTTTTGTATAGGGATGCAACTAGGAGCGCAAATCCTCTGACAAGTTATCTTTCACCGCCCGAACTTATATTCTTAAACATTCTTCTCTTTTATGAGAGCGAGTAATTGCGCTATAACCATAAGCCATATTGGGGTTAATGCTTAAGTCCCAAACATTTGAAAAGGAATGGAGCATCACTTAAACTTCTTAGACTAGATGCTCCCAACGACCATTTTTGAAGAATTTTTTGTTCTGTACACCAAACAGGGCATTCTTTTCGACTATTTTCTCCAACTATTTATTTCCTTTTTCCTTTGATATCAACTGAAGACTACGTGGGTTCCCCGTGTGTTCTTAAGATGGATACCAAATTCTCCCTATCTCCAACGGTTGCATGGACCTGGCCAGGTGAGCGAGTGAGGAGTGTCTTCGTGGAGATTATTGCGCGAAGAAACGTATCAGCAACTGTATACGTTCATGGTAAAATCATTAGATCGAGATTAGCGAAGGTCTAATTATCTTCCGCATGTCTACAGTGAGCTGGCTAACCCTATTTTCAACAAACCATCAGACGGAAATCTTGATGTGTATTGCTCACTGTTCATTTCCTGTAATAAGAGCGTTTCGTTGGAAAGGAGATTCTCTATTCTTTCCGTGGATTTCGTGTAAGTGCTTCTGCTTACGGGTCCACACCCCCGTTTTTGGCTCTTGTAACAGAAAAGTGAGGATTACTGCTTCATATGTACTGTTTGATCTTGCCATTAAGAGGAACTGTACGCCATGGCAGGTCCTGCACTGGTGGTGGCTTCCACATCACATTACATAGCCGTCGAAGTTAAATGAGGCATTCCCATACTAGTTTTGATGTAAATGTAAAAGATTTCAATGCAAATAAAGCTGCTTGTTAAATAAATGTTATACCTATTTATGCAAAGTTGGTTGGTTGGCCATTGAAACTGAAAAATTAACACCAGGACCTGTCACCCCAGCTCCTACTTGATTGTTTTGTTTTGGCCCATCAGTAGGTATAGAATTGAAATTTATTAATTTCGTCAAACAATCAATCGTAGACTACACGGTGTTCAATAAGTTCGAATACAAGTTTTCATCATTGCGTAGGTATGCGCCATGTACATATTCTGCATTGGTATTGGTGTCAGCTTTTGCTTCATTCATACGCTACCGAATGTGCGCGGTGTTGACATTCTGTTAGTTGTTGTTCGTTTGTTACGCGCGATGAAAGAGTATCGGGACTTCGTAATTAAGCGTTTTTGAACGGTGAGCGACCCGGCGATATATTCCGGCTGCTGAAATCGCATGGGGTCAAGCGGAACTTTGTCTACGACCATCAGGCGATACCGGAGACGTCCTCGACCAATGACCGTGCGAGATCCGGTCGGCCGCGTTCAGCGAGGACGCCACGGGTCATCAAGATCGTGAGGGAGCGAATTCGGCGCAAAAGAACCGCTCAATCCGGAAAACGGCTGCAGATCTCAACGTTTCCATTGGAACCGCTCACACCATACTCACCAAGGACCTTGGTTTCAGGCCTTACAAAAAACGTAAGGTCCATGGCGTTTCGGAGGCTACCAGCAAAAAGCGGTTGGATCGAGCTAAGAGGATCCTCTCTCGGAACGCTGGTCAGGAGTTTGTTTTCGGACGAGAAACTGTTCGTGCTGCAGCAGCGCACTAATGTGCAAAATGACCGGGTGTGGGCGCCATCGAGGGACAGCATTCCTGAATCCAATATAAACATCTCTCGGTTCCAAAGTGCCGCGTCGGTGATGGTTTGGGGGGCAGTATGCAAACGTGGTAAGCTACCCTTGGTGTTTATTGAAAAAAACGTCAAAATCAACGCGGCGTACTACAAAACTGAGGTTTTGGAAAAGGTTGTTGCCCCCAGTCTCCGAAGCCTCTTCGGCGATGAGCACTACGTGTTCCAGCAGGACGGTGCACCAGCCCATACGGCAAATGTGGTTCAAGCCTGGTGTCGGGACAATTTAACCGACTTTCTGGACAAAACTTTGTGGCCTCCCAGCTCCCCGGACTTGAATCCTCTCGACTTTTTTGTTTGGTCCTATATGATGGCGAAGCTGAACGAATACAAGGTCAGTACTTTGGATCATTTCAAGACGGTAATTCTCAAAATCTGGGACGAAATGCCCATGCAGTCCGTGCGTGCCGCCTGCGACGCG
The DNA here is from genome assembly GCA_034211315.2 of Aedes japonicus. Lineage (NCBI taxonomy): Eukaryota > Metazoa > Arthropoda > Insecta > Diptera > Culicidae > Aedes > Aedes japonicus. Next base: position 143,477 of record JASCZW010000829.1, on the reverse strand, counting down.
TTCGAGAAACGTTTGAAGCTCGTTAAGGAGTACAAAGGGGGTCATTCCAGAGAAATGTTGTAAACGTTCGCTTGTAAACATAGCTTTCAATAACATAAATCCAAAAATAAAAAAACATGTTTTCATTTTTTTAACAAATTTTGAAAGTGTATCCGAACTTATTGAACACCGTGTACATTAATGTTCTTATCTCCTATTATTACTTAATGTATTGAAATATCTTTTCAGTTTTGTACGAGGCATACTAAGGTCAATCATTTCACTATGTTCATTATAAGCATTCATCATCTGATTTAATGGTCCGAATTTAGTATAATTTGTACGATGATGATCTAGAGCGAACAAATTTCGATTCCGTAGTTGGCGTGTAGGTACATAAAAGTTTAATTTTGACAATAATTCAGTTGAATCTATTCGTTGCGTAACGAGGTCGTTGACAAATGAGACCATAGCATAATCTCGACGCTCTTTCAATGATTGAATGTTGATCAACATGCAACGTGCTTCATATGAAGGGAGGGGAAATTGTGTCCATCCTAACCTACGTAAAGCGTATAATAAAAACTGCTTTTGAATTGACTCTATACGCTCATCGTGCTTTTTTATATGAGGTGACCAAACAACACTGCAGTATTCTAATATTGACCTCACAAAAGATATATATAATGTTTTGATTGTATAAGGGTCCTGGAAGTTGTGGCCAAAACGTTTTATGAAATTTAGCATATTACTTGCTCTATGAATTATTGTGTTATAATGATCCACAAATGTTAATTTAGTATCTAAAATTATTCCTAAATCTCTTATTTTATTACATTTTTCAATATTTTGATTTCCTAGAGACACTGAAATACTTGGTGTGCTTCGTTTTCGACTATAAGTTATAAGATTACATTTGTTTACATTTAGTTCTAACAAGCTTTTACAACACCATACATAAAATACCTGGATTTCATTCTCAAATACATTTATATCATTATCATTTCTTATTTCAAAAAACAGTTTCATATCGTCAGCATATAGGAACTCTTAGAATTTTTAAAACAAAAGATATATCGTTAACATATAAGATAAAAAGAAGTGGGCCTAGGTGTGAACCTTGAGGAACACCAGATGTGACTTTAATAGGATTTGATTTTTTATCATTGAATCTAACTATTTGCTGGCGATCTGTCAAATACGACTTAATCCAATTGAGGAGTCTTAACTCAAATCCTATTTTTTCAAGCTTGAAAAAATCAACATAGGAATGTCAAGTTTATCAAACGCTTTGCTGAAATCAGTATAAAGAGCTTCTACGTAATAACCTTTATCCATTGCTTTCAATGAGTAATCAACAAATTCGAGCAGGTTTGTAGTGGTGGAACGTCCCTTGAAAAAGCCATGTTGTGCATTCGTTATTTTATGTTTGACTTGATTAAACATATTTTTGTTTATAATTGATTCGAAAAGTTTTGGAATGCTCGATAATATAGAAATTCCACGATAATTTCGAATATCGGATTTTTTGCCAGATTTGTATATTGGGATTAAGAAAGATTTTTTCCATTCTGCTGGGAATTTACCGGATGCAAGTGAATTATTGAACAGCAAAAATAAAGGGAATGTAAGCTCAACTGCCAAATTTTTCATAAATATTGGCGGGATTCCATCTGGCCCGGAACCTTTAGAAGCATCCAAGTATTGGAGACCTGACAGAATGTCGTGGTCATGTATGTGACTAACAACTACATTATTTGAACAATCAGGAAAGTATGAAAAGTATTCAAAATCACGATCTATATCCGAATACTTGGAATAAGTTTCTTGAAAAAATGTCGCGAAAAGATTACAAATATCTTCTGAATTATTGCCTTCGCTTTCATCCAAAGTCATTTTTGATGGAAAGCTACCAGATTTTAGTTTAGTTTTTACATAGTTGAAAAAAATTTTTTGGACATGATTTGATTTCATTTTCCGTTTTTGTGTTGTACGCATTAAGTGCAGCAGAAATAGCGCAATTAAGTTGAGCACAAATGTTCATATATGTATCCAAATCAGCTTGATTATTATATTTTCTATATGTTTTATGAGCCTTCTGTATTCGATTTTTTAGATTGATGATTTGTTTATCGAACCAGACTGGATTTTTTGAGTTGTAATTACGTCGCTTTCTCGTGCGTGGGACATCCTCCTGAATGATCGCAAACAAGATTTTATAAAAAATCTCCACTGCGTATTCAACATTTTCTTCATTCTTGAGAACTGATTGCCAATTAACATTGTTCAATTTGTGTCTAATATTGTCATAGTTAGCCTTGTTAAAGTCGAACGTTTTCTCGTATTGCTATAATCGTTAGAATTAACGTTGTTATGTACGAAAATTGAAAACTCTATATATAGAATACCATCGATCAAGGACGAATTTGTGGTTCTCCTGCTATCCAAACAGTACTGTCTGGATCTATCACAATGCACATACGAATAAAGTTGAATTGCGTTTCCATCTCATCGTTATTGACTGTAAGTAGGTAATGGGTTAATTGAATGTCATTTAAAATACTTAAATGTCCTCTGATGTCGCCAACGAGGACTGATCTATTCCGTTTGAGACGAAGCACGCCTTTTTCGGCTTCGAATTGAATGAACTGGTGCAACGGAAGAAGATTTAGAATTGGATCGAAAGCTTACGTAGTAGGTGTGCTATGCATCGCATCAATTGTGGATAAATTACCCATTCTTTGTAGTTTTTCTAGCTTCTTAATGGCATTTTTGTTCTTCGTTTTTGGCCACCATACTAAAGAAGCATGGGTAATTCTGGATCTTACATTTGCTGTGTATATCCAGTCGTAAAACTATGTCCATTTAGAATACGAAATAATAAAAGCATCTGTATCTTGGTAACGGATTGACGTACAAATAAGTTTAATACATCAAAACAAAGGTAATTCACTGCACATGAGGCAAAACATATCAATACAAATCATTTCTCTTTGTTTCTAATGAAAATTCGCACTTTCTTCTTTATTACTCCCATCATACGCTACACACTTCCGGAGTCAACTTCCTTGGCACATTTGTTCCACATTTTGGTCACCTGAGTCGCATTCGACTTTTCTTAAGCTTCCGCTTCATTATTGCCCAAAATATCTTGGGTGGATTTATAATATCGATAAAATTTACGTTATTATCGCGGTACCACTGGATGACTTCCTGGCTGTAGTGCCAACTCACCAAATCTGACCAAAACTTTACGGGACCTTCATGGGCTTTAATGAAAGGTACACACTTAAAAATTATTCACGGGCTCGGTTAAACATTTACCTGAATTCACTCGGCATTTTTGTATTTAACTGATAACTCGGCACAAAATCGATTGATGCTGTGTCTCAGCATCACTTGAAACTGAAATATCGGGTAACATCCTTATTAAGTTGATTCTCGGCATCACTAGGAGCCGAGCACAAACGTTAACCAAAATTCAACCGACCTCAGTTGCCTATCATTCCGAAATATCGGTTTAGCAGTGGTGTAACCGAGGTTCGGCTTTTCTTTTTATCTGTCAACCGCCATGCGCCATATTGTTTTGATTCGCAAGTGGAGTAAGTCGTATGTTGTTTGTGGAGCGGTGAAAAAAACATACATTTTTTGGCACTACATCAATTATACTGGTAAAACCTCTTCAATAATTCTACGCCGGTTCACCGGGTTCATGGCTGCTTCTCTCCATCCTCGGTTGCGCCCATGCTCTCCAAGTCTTGGCTTACATGATGCGTCCATCTAGCTCGCTGTACTCCACGCCTTCTTGTTTCAGCCAGCCAGGGGATTTGACGCAAAACATCATCCATGCAGGGTTTTGCCTATAGGCATGAAATATTCAATATTTCCATGAAAATCTTATCCAAAATTTATCGAGTATTTACACACAATTTAACCGAAATCTTGGTAACCCTCATTTTTGTTTGTTTTGAATTTTAACCGATACATCAGTTTGCTCATGCCGAGATTTCCAGCTAACTAAATGAGTTTTCAGTTTGACCCAAACCGAGATTATCGAAACATAATAAAGCCGAGATCGAAACCGAGAGGTCGGCTGTGCGGATCTCGGTTTCAGAAAGCCGAAACTCGGCATAAACTCTAAAAATGTGTAGTACGTGGTTTTTGAGGCATTTTTCCTTGTACAGCTTCGAGTCCATCGTCTTATTCGTCACGAACACTTTGGTCTATCATCAGTTTTTTTTTGGCAAATTTGTCTATAAAAGCAAACTTAAACTTCGCAGGAACATCCGCTCGTGCCGCAGGAACATCTACCAGTAACCCTATAGCATGCAATCTACGCAATACTTCACTAGTTTTCGGCCTTTCATGTTTTTTTCTGACATGATCAGGGCAATTAGTGGTTGTTGAAGCCTAATCAATTCAAACAGAGAAACAACCACCTAGAAATTCGGGAAACCGTGCCGTGTCTTGCTCGTATCACTTGACTTCTTATGTTGCAAATGTTTCGCTTTTTGACTTGGTAAGGTAGCTTCAGAAATAGAGTGTTGATTTTAACGCCAAAATCCTACTTGCACTAGTCGCTTTCGGTCAAAAATGGGCTTTTAGTTCCAAACAAACTATTACCCTACACGATGTGTCTGCACGGGTTATGCCAAGGCGCCCAGTGGGTTTTTGCCGCAATCGGTGTGTCTCCACACTTGTTTCAATATGCGGAAAAAGCCGGTTTCTCTGGGATTTTTTTTACTTCTCAGGCCTCTCTCCACGTGACAGACATAGATGGGCCCGCGCGGTTGGCGTCAAACACACCTCTTTAGGATACTCTTCATAGGCGCGAACCGCGTCAGGCTGGGTCAACTATACATGTACGTGAATGCGAAGCACGTGATTGGACGGTTGTACAACTGCAGCTCCCACACCCTCAGTCCATGCTGTGTCCCCGTTGTGGGTCCTAACCGGTGCCACGATGATAGTGGATCATCAAAGCGGAATGCGAATCCCGTGACGCGATATATCTTCGTCGTTCTCACACTACCACCAGCGCAACACCTGTGACGATAAATATGACGACGGACGGCGCATATATGACTTCGGTTCGTCCCTCTGTCGTTCAACATCAGTCGTTTCGAATGTTCAGACCAACAAGGACGTGATTTCAACGGATTTAGTGAGTTTCGAGTTCACGTGCACGCGAGTAGTCTTGTTCGGTCGCTATAGTGACACGCATTTGCAGTTTATTCAACTGATTCCGCCTGGTGTGAGATAGTGCTAATACTGATAGAAGATGACAACAGTGATACTGATAATAATAGTGGCCTTATCGTTTTTCGCACCTCCCGAAATTCATGCACGTAAGTGGGATCATTCTAGCGCTATAAGAAACAAAACAATATTTATGGTAATTAGCGTGGCTTGTGTGTGTCATTTTCAGAGATTACTTGAAAACCTGTTCGCCTGCAAAGCAGGCGCTTTTAAAATTGTAAACAAACAAACTGAACAACAACTGCCTGAGAAGAAAAGATGCGTGCAATGCTTTTTTGAAATAAAGTTGAGAAATTCAGAATTTTGGAATTTCCAACATACGGGAATCCGGAAGATAGTGACGAGTGAAGCAAAAGTTATTAAACATCTTTCTCCATGCATGCGCTGGTGAATGTTGTCTATGAAATGCCCAAAACTGGTAGTGGAAAACCCCTCGATTCACGAAAGAACTTGATCTGGGAAACTGACGCATGTATGTGACACATGTGAAGACGCAACATCAATGTGACATGTCATGTAGTGTTACTTGAAAAGTAGTTAATGGTTCAAGGAGTTTGGCAGAAGGAAATAGGCAGTGCAATTATACAGCACTAATGTCATTCCGATGGCATAATTGAAGAGCGGTGACGAATGAATGAGACGTTTTTGGAAAATGTTAATGATATTCTGTATGTTAATGTTCTGAAGTTCGGATGGAACAGGTAGAGCTAGCTAGGACGGGTTTGGTCGTTCTTTTTTTTCCGCTGTTCAACCTGAAAGGGGCTTTGTACAAAAGGGATTTCATTGTCTCTGTGTCGAGCGAGGGAAGAGGTGTTCATTCACCCAGTGCCTTGTTAATTGAAACACTATAAGTAAAGAACATGTCGAAAGTGTTTATGATTTAGATGGTCGTACGACATTTCGCGGAAACGGAATACTATTTCATGACTTGTAAGGTTTTCAATTTTTTAAATGTGCTGGAAAAATAACTAACTGGTTCCTATGAATTGGTGCTTCTGAGAATTATATCCTTATACCTATAATTGAGGGATCTAAGTAAAGCTAAAGCAAGGTTAAACATCGTAGTATCTCAAAATGAAATTGATAATAAATTTCTAGCTAGTTTTTATGCTGTACGGAATTGGTCAGTATCGTCATTATCGACGATTTTGATAATCGACGAAACCATTTTGGCCTCATGTTGATAGATTTATTCTGAAGCAGTCAAGGCTTTATTCATCAATTTATAGATACGCTTGAGCGAGATTTTCGTTTCTCCACATTGTCTGGCTATCATGAATTCAGTAGTTAAGCTGACAGATTACCTTCACAATCTTCGACTGACCTAAGTTTGGCTAAATTGAATTGACATGCCTAGTAATTTATACTCGATGCATGGAAAATAGCCACCTCTAATAAACTTACTGTTCTCATAGAAACATAAAAAAAATGATTTCACAAGAATACTGTAGATCCAAATTTAAGAATAGACGTATAGTCCCAATATGGTGCTTGTAGACTGAAATAACATCCATATATATCGAATGTTTTCGTCTTTATAAAGTAAGTTATTCAAGCTTATATGAGCCAACAGCAAACGTCAAATTAAGCTTATCAAAACCAATGTTTTACTACTTGGATATTCTTATCAGCTCAATTACCTCATGAGTTATAATTGAAACTTTAATCCACCGCTGCTTCTTAGGCTGAGTCAAGGGACACATTCCCTACACAGAAACTTTACGACTTGCTACATAACTCACTCCTCTCTGTTGGTCTCGTTGGTCTGCCGAAAAAGCTTCACTTCCCCGTACGTCCCAAGAAAACACCGTTAAATTGACTCATCTGACGTCCTTGTGACGTATGCTTTGTTTGAGCGGACGCTTCCGGTATAGTTCGACATAGCGAAAAGCAAAAAGAATAGGTCGTATCAAGACCAGAGACAATCACGGCCAGCGGTTGAATCGCATATATCGGTTGTCGATGAACCTCACCTACGCTTTTAAGTAACGTCTTTTACGACCCGGATAATAGAACATATAACAGAAGGTCAGGAATGGAACTAAGAACGCTTGTTTGAGCTTCTTCCTAGTGGGGATGGGTAGAACTTGAGATAATTTCCTGACGATGCGCAGTATACTTAAACTTTTCGCTGTGACGTCATTCACTTGGGCAACGTGGATTTTTGGCCATACGTGGAACAAGATTTACGAATTTCTAGGCTATTTTGGTATCTCGGAATTGAAAACTATTTCTGTGTTAGGGATGACATGCCATCTTTACAGAAAATGATGGCTTGGTATTTCATCGGGTTTGGGAACGACACATATCGTCTCGTCCAGCTCTCAGTAGTCCGCAAGCCCGAATTCACTGTTTCGAAAAGTTTATAAGCATGTTCTTTTGGCCCGGATGTGCATATTTGCAGATTGTCTGCGCTACCGACACTTGAGATAGACTGTTAGTAGAAGGACACACAAGCATGATCTTTGAGGTGTGTCAACAGTCACAGGATAGCAGCTGATTTAGCATTGGCGATCTTGACGACGTGGATCCGGTGAGAAAGGAACGAGTTAATCAAGTTACACGCGATGAGAGCAAAATTGAATTTCTCACGCAGTTTGCTTTTTAGTTTGCGATGGTTTAAGCGGCATAATCACAATGATCACCGTCAAAATTATTACGGGTATCACGAGGAAAGTGAGAACCGTAATGAGCCCCATCATGTTTTCGATTCAAGAAAGCGTGGTTTTCCACATGAGATTGAAGAGACACATTTATGTTATAGTTGCCCAGTAGAAACAATTTGTCGAAGCCGGGCTCTTGTATGTCAAGCAGCAGTATTTCATACCGTTGTGCGAAATTCTAATTGCCTTTAAAGAATGTGCACACCAAAAAGTAGTCAACGGGAAATTAGTGGTATTAAATGGAAAATATGAGAAAATCAAAAGTAAATAATTTATTTAAGACTTCATAAAAGTACAAATATAAAACATATACAGTTAAGTCAATTTGACCTGTTATATCCAAATGCCCGCACCTTTCGTTTGACACCTTCCATCAGTTTTTGCACAGTGTCATCCGTCACAAATTTTGCAGCTTTCTGCCAGTTACGCCTGAAGCTTTTCTCATCAATTGCTACGCTATTCGTTTTTCGAAGATTCCTCTTGACCAGAGCCCAATACTTTTCGATCGGACGGAGTTCTGGCGAATTTGGCGGATTGCAATAATTTGGGACAATATTTACACCATTAGCAATGTACCAATCCTTAGCCAGTTTTCCATAGTGGCAAGATGCCAGCTCAGGCCAGAACAGCACCGAACCGTTGTGTTCCCGAATGAATGGCAACAGTCGTTTATTCAGACACTCTTTTACGTAAATTTGTCCATTTAGAGTGCCAGTCGTGATGAAGATGTCGCTTCTGAGACCGCATCCACATATTGCTTGCCATGCGAGGTATTTTTTGGGAACTTTGACATTTTTTTTTGCTTAAAACGATCAGCAACTCTTTGCAACGAGGTATAAAACTGTAGTCCCGGTATCTGCATTACCGGGATTATGCAGTCGTATTCCTTCAGCATAGTGTCATATAATTTTCTCGATCGAGATTTTGCGCTCTTGTTCTGGCTGTCGATACGATTTGGAGCAACACCTACTTTGAATGATTTCAAGCCTGCACTTTTCTTAACTTTCTGGACGAACGATGGAGACATTTTCACTTTTTTCGCCACATCACGAACGGAGATATTCGGTTTCTTCTTAAATTCTTTAATCACTTTCTTCCTCTCCGCGACGAAACGAGAATCATGGTTACCTCCGGAACCGACCTTTCTCTTTAAAGTTAAGCACTGCTGAAAGTTTTTTAGCACTTTAGTAACCGTCGATTTTGCGATTTTTAATGACTTGGCAATATCGCCGTGCGACATATCTGGATTTTCCACTCTTTTGTGCAAAATTGCTTCGCGCACGCGTTCTTGATTCGACGCCATTTTACTGAATAAAGGTTACTGTAGCCAAACGACGTCTTCATCATAGCACACATACATTAATATTCATGTAGTAGTGATCGGATTAGCAAAGCGTACACGGAGAAGACTGCATTAGGGCATTTCCGACGACTACTTTTTGGTGTGCACATTCTTTATTAGGGTTATAAACGATTGCAATATCGATGTTAAGGTCATTGCTTTGGGTTTGTACAACAAGGAACTCGAACAAATATGACAAATTGCTATATCGGGGTTGAAGGTAGATTTCTTGTGCTCTGTATCCCCTTCAGACCAAGACACAGCTTTGACCTCTACCCGATGGTAGCTTAAATAACCCAGCTGCTTCCTTGAGAGTCTTGAGTACTGATCATCCGCTTCGCAAAAGTCTTTTTAAGAGCTGCACATTTCTTTGTGTGTGTGTGCTGTGTGTTTGCAATCGATCTCCCACTGACCGGCAGTGCTTTTATGGGAGAAACTTGTCTGCGTTTCTTCAGTAATTTATATTGCGATCACTATGTGCAAACATTTTTAGCCCTGAAGATTGAAGGTGACAGCTCTATTGAAAATCCAACGACCCTTTTCAAGAATGCCTGTTCTTACACGCACATTCTGAGGTCATCTTCATATAAAATAAGCCCCGCATTAAAATCTTCACATGTCAAATGGATATGTGAAGAGTTTTCAAACTTCCAGAATCAAAAATGAATATTAAGGTATATTTTTGATAATATAAAACGAACTTACCAATGTTCCTTATCTGATGCTAGAAAGCTCGTCCGGATGCGGGAGCGGGACACTACAAAACAAAAACAAAAAAAAAAACTACCGTCGCACAAATTATTTCGAGAAAAACGACCATAACACACTATAAGAGGGATTTCATTCATAACGTCCTACGCAAGCACTCTGAAAAACTATCATTTCACCATTTACTTTTGTTGAAGGAAGGTATACTTTTTTAATTTATTCCCGCAAAAACGACGCAGCAAAAAAGAACACTTTAAGAGCTGCACATTTCTTCGGACGTTTTTTCGCAAACGATCCCCATGCACTCGTTGGCCGGATAATGAACGTTTTGGTCTTTCGATCGGATTCCTCAAACTTCGTCTCCTATGCGGCAGCTTCATGCTCATGTTGACCCGGTAGCGCCAGTACTGGTGCACCGCGATGAACTGTTGAATACAACACGACAGATAACTTCTTTCGCAGACGTGCCCGTAACCTTCACCAGATGAACGCAGTGTGACCTCTGTTTTATTCTTATTTTAAGTTCAAGAACGGAAGAATAATGTGTCAAAATAGCAAAGATTGCTGTGATGGGACTCAAGGATTGATTTAATACAGCAGGTTGCTCTGATGTAACATCGGCTTCAAATTTAACGCATGGTAGGCTCTTGTCGTGGTCGATCGATACGGTTTGTTCGTTATCGTAACCGGCTTGCACCTTCTCCAGCTGTGCAGGATTTTTTTTGTTTAGTTTACCCTCGTTTTTCTTGATTTTAAATACGAATACAAACTAATCACGAGTTGGTGCATCTCACTTAGTACTGCAGAACCGGTGTCAAATTAATTGATAGAAACCTATTGTTTGATAACCGCCTTAGCTCTATTAAGCTCGATGCAGGAACACTTACTATATCTGTTAAGTTGAGCGATTTGCAGTTCCATGTACCGGAATCATACGACTTTGTCGACAGTTCCGAATGGCAGATCATTCCGTTTTGTTTTTGTAAACACTTGGACCTTCTACAACCTGTCCCGCTCGTGGATTATCGTTAACAGAACTACGTATGATTCCACAATGGTAAATCTAACAAGATGAACAGACGCTCGAACATGATGCAATCGCTAGTGGAGATAGATTTTAAAAACAAAAACTAAAAACCATATATCTTTTACCTCGGAAACTCATGCTTATTATAAAGCCGCTCATATCATTCTGATGTTAGTTAATCCATTCAAAACCAGGAATAATTTGCACCACAAATAAGTTGAATCCGCTTCGAAAACGATAATCTTATTTGTTTAGATCTTCAGGAAATCATCGAAATTCTCCAATCGAAACTGGGCATGTTAGTCATAGAATCAATTCTTGTTGAACCATGATAGCGGAGTGAATGTAGCAAATCTCTAGCGTAACATTCGGAAGCGTCTTATCTTCGTTGATACATTCTCTTCATCGACTGTTTCTTTGGTTTATTTCGGCTGAATAATTAAATTTGCAGCTCAGGTCAAGAGAACACTTTCTCAAACTAAATTCCATAGAAAATGCTTTTCCGATTTAGATACTCAATCAACGGAGATAGGCCCTGTCTAAATGTTACGCCAGATTTCTCACAGTAGATCTGAAGAGCGAGAATGTATCTGATCCATTTCGAAAGCTTACTCAACATTTGCGAAACCTGCAGCGCAATGCGACGGGGGTTTACCCATCAGTGCGTGAAGTCCATACAAGTATCGTGTGCTCAGATCTGATATTTACGTTTACAAACGGGCGTTCGTTGATGGTGGTTCCCCGAAATGTCCTTCTGCATTGAATGCAACAAAATCTATTACCTTCTGAATGTGTCAAACTCGAATTGGTTGATCGGAAAACGCACAATAAAGATGAGTCAATTCCATATGCTAACAAGCCACTGCGTGTATCGTGATGAGTGATTTGCATGATTGTGCTAAGTTCAACGGGTAGCCGGTTTTGGTCAACTTCCATTAAAAATGTATATTTACCGAGCAAACACAAGCTTGACTAATCCAAATTTACCTTTTCCTTATAGAAAGTCCATCTTGCACAACGCCAAGCAGCAAACCGGGGCAATGTATATCAGTGCAATTGTGCCGAAATATTTTAAAAATGTTCAAAGATCGAACGACGATTCCGCCTGCGCAACTGACTTACATTCGCCAGTCGGTGTGTCATCTCCCGAACGTGAAATACGCCGTGTGCTGTGAGTTGGGTGAAATAGATAAGCCTGCTCCAGACAAATCTCTTCTGCCGACCGAATGTGGATCTACGACGGCTGACCGAGTTGCCGGAGGGGACGAGACAGGTGTATTCGAGTTTCCTTGGATGGCTTTGCTGAAGTATCGGGACTTTGAGGACAACATTGTCGATGGCTGCGGTGGTTCTTTAATCAACGACCGATATGTCCTATCGGCGGCACACTGCTTACGAGTACATAATCTAATACTGTAAGATTAGAATTTGCCAACAACAACATTACTATATACTAAAGCCAACTTTTGTTTTACCACATTCAGAGACCACGTCCGATTGGGAGAACACAACAAAAATACCGAGATTGATTGTGAAGGTCTGGAGGGAGACTGCGCTGGACCAGTGGAAGATATCAAAATAGAAAAAGTCATCATCCATCCTCAATACAATAAGCCCAAATTTTCAAACGACATTGGATTGATCCGCCTGAAGAGTCAAGTCAGTTTCCAAGGTATGGTACAAACATTTCCGCTGCTCCTTTCAAATGTTACTAAAAATGTTTTTGTTTTTACTTTTAGATCACATTAGGCCCATCTGCCTTCCGACGACACCCGTCTTCCAGAAAATGACCTTCCCAAAGTACATCCTAACCGGTTGGGGTAAAACGGAGACTAATACGCTGTCAGATGTTCTACTGAAAGCCACCGTTCCACAAATAGACAACATGCAGTGCATGCAAATTTTGCAACAGCAACGACTGTGGGTTTTACTCAGTGAGAAACAGATGTGTGCTGGTGGTAAAAATTTAATCGACAGCTGCCGAGGAGACTCTGGGGGACCACTAGGAATGGTTGCCAAGGTCGGTAAATATCCCCGGTTCATCCAATTTGGAATCGTGTCCATAGGTTTGAATACATGTGGAGTTCAAAATGTTCCTAGCGTCTACACCAGGGTGGGAGAGTACATGGATTGGATTCAAGAGAATTTGGAACCATCATGATGAAGGCGAATTTACGCTCAGTCGAATACACAGGGATTTCTCATTGCCAAAAACTCATGTAAATAAATAAGATTATATTTAAGAAATAAACGGCTTACCGATTAGTCTAACGTGAAAATTCGCTTTGAAATATCATCCACAAGCCAATCTATGGCTTCCACAAGTTTCCCTCCCGTTACTGCACTGACTCCGTGGATCGCCCAATGATGAGTTTCTATCTTCTCCAACTGTAAAACTTCCTTGATTTCATTCGCCGTGAGCGCCCCTGGTAGATCCTGTTTATTGGCCAACACCAGTAGTGTAGCCCCGGCCAGTCGTTCCTCTTGTAACAACAATGCCAGCTCCTCGCGGCACGATTCCATGCGCATTCGATCGGTACTATCCACTACCCACACCAGTCCATCGGTACACTCGAAATAATTCCTCCAGTACGATCGGAGCGACTTTTGTCCACCGACATCCCACATGTTCAATGTATAGTTGTTATACTCTAAAGTTTTGATGTTGAAACCAAGCGTTGGCGAAATTTGATCGATTGGTTCACCGTTGAACCTTTTGAGGATCGTCGTTTTACCGGCATTGTCCAATCCACTGTTTTTACATCGAGAAGAACGTAGATTAGTCATCGAAGCATATGGGATAAGAATGACTCTACTTACAGCAGTAATATTCGCATTTCCTTTTCTTTTTGTTTCATTTTCTTCAAGATTGTTAAAAACCCCATTTTGAGCTGTAAAGTTTATGAATAATCACAGTTTTAATAATGAATTTAACAGTTTTCACAGAACGCTTTCAAATTTCCAATAATTTTGTTTATATACATGACAGTTCGTAGTGATTTTTTTCATTATTGTCAAATCCCGTTACCGTGAACAGGTCTGTGCCACCAAAGCCGAAACGTTATGAATGGTTATGTTTAGATATTATGCCTGGGACAGACATACACGGAGAATATCTAAAATGCTGAAAAGGATATTATATATTCCTTTCGACGCTTTATTCCTTTTAAATCACTGCAATGCATAAAAAGTATACATTGAATCAATATGTTTTATGCATTGCAATACATTTTAGATAATTATTATTTTCCGTGCATATTACGTTACCGCTGTTATATACTTGCGTAAATTTAATAGAAAATTAGTTTTTGATCCTGTTCCAAAGTGGATCGGGTGAGCAGCAGCTTCTTGGGGAAAAACTCCTTTGTTTTAACATCCGAAGTGCATCAAAAAGTGTCCGGGTCATCCACAATTCGACAAAGATTTTTCATTAGGGCCTAATTGACAAACGTAAACAATGACTGCTTCCGTAAATTGCTTGTCATTGAAAACTCGCCTAATCAATCCACCACGGTCATTTCGAAGAGGAAGTGTTCACCTATCTAATAGAATTAGAGACTTACATGGATAACCTTTGTGTCACGAGAAATTTACGGAAGAAGCCATTGTTTTCGTTTGTCAGTTAGCCCCTAGTGACAAATATTTATCAAATTGTGGGTGAATTGGAAATTTTTCGATTTTTTATTATTATTTATTAGAGAAACTATACCATTTAGGTGGCATTAGTGGCAGGATGTTATTTTATTATGAATTTATGAATTTATATATGTATTAAATTAATGAATTTGAATGCATATATTTATATAAACATGCATTGCAATGCATACATTTGATTTATGCATTGGAATGCATATATGCATAAAAATATGCATTGCAATGCATAAATTTAAAATATGCATTGAAATGCGTAAATTTGATTAATGCATTGGAATGCATATATTTGATATATCCTTATCAATGCATAAACCTGTTTTAATCATTTCAATGACTGGATAGATCGAATATGGTTTTAGCATAGAATTTATGCTGTATATTATATTTGTTTTTCTCCGTGTACAACGTACAGCGTTGTATGAACTGTCAAATACTTTAATTCAGTACCGAAAAGCACGTACTAGACTAAAGGAGTACAACGCTGTACCATAGACTAACTCTAAGACCAGTAGGTCCCATACAAATACGATTTTTTTCTTGGCTCAGTCAGTACTAGCACATCCGTCCCAAGCTCGGTCCCAAGCTCAATAATGCGCCCCTAATAATTAACTCACATGAACACACTCTCAACTTTTCTGTCAAAATAACACAGCAAATCAAAACAAAGGCGCAAATATGTATAACAAGGTGCTGGCTTCAAGGTGTACTTCGGACCAAGGGGTTCTATAACAGTGATCCAATTTCAAATCGCTAGTTGCATATTGATTGTTGGCTGTACGTTGCATGTCTGTCCCAGGCATTACCTCGTTCAAAGAGCAAATTTTATTCGAATTCAAAAATCATTTACCTACCTACTATGCAGCTGACAAGTAAAGACTTGAAGTAATTTTTGCCACTTTTACCGAAGTAATTTTGATAACTGCTTCAGTATGGGTGAAATGTCATTTTTTTTGCGGAATAATTCAACGTAATATTTTCCGCAAGGAAAAAAGACAACCCCATTAAGATTACCTGGGCAGACGTTACTAACGTTACGAAGTTTGTCCTCCTTTTCAGCTGCAACAAGGTAAGTAATTCCGATAGTAAAAGCATTACTTGACCATTACTTGACAATTACTTGTCCTATCCCAATCCTGCCGCTTCCGAAACGCCGGTCCACATGAAATACTTCACGAGTTCCAATAGAGGCGAAGAAGCATTTTTTATCTCCTCCTGCTTGTGTACTGCTGATGAGTGTATTGTGTTGGCCCACAACAACCAAGAACTACGGTGGCCATCCAGTCCGGGATGCCTTTCTTACAATTCTGTTGCCAGTACTTTATCCTCACGGGTAGAATGAGCACCAGAACGGTCGTGTTTGTTCGGCACAATCAGTCGTTTCCGTTTGAGTACCATTTGGTGTTGAGCAATCGAGAAGTTATTGCAGAAATATGTTATGCCTTCTTTTTTATTCGATCTTGTGAAGTGACCAACTTCTCAATATCTTCTCGGCCCGGCTGTGGCTTTTCAGCTAATTTTTCCCTCAACATATGCTGAGAAGTCGACTTCCAAATGCATTCCATAACGTCCTTTATGGAATTGCCAACAACATTCCTGGTTTCCACTCCTCCTCAAATCGATGCTTTGAAAAAGTACAAATTACTTTCCTCAGCAACATCTGGCATACTTGAATCGTCATCTTGTGAATTATCATCATCCAGAGCATCAATCTCCAAATCATCAGCGGGCAAAATGTTCGACATTTTATTTATGTCTTCCGGAAGTGGGTCATGGGACGTGGAAGGCCGTGGAGAAGATGTACAGGCAGGTAAAACACCAGTTCTCGTATCACCCTTCTCCGATGCATCTTCCGGCTCCTCAAAATGTTCCTCGTCCTCGTTAAAGACAAATAATGTTTAATAGAAAGTATTACCAACAATCAATATGCAACTAGCGATTTGAAATTGGTTCACTGTTGTAGTACCCCTTGGTCCGAATTACACCTCGAAGCCAGCACCTTGTTATACATATTTGCGCCTTTGTTTTGATTTGCTGTGTTATTTTGACAGAATATTTGAGAGTGTGTTCATGTGAGTTCATTATTAGGGGCGCATTATTAAGCTTGGGACCGAGCTTGGGACGGATGTTCTAGTACTGACTGAGCCAAGAAAAAAATCGTTTTTGTATGGGACCTACTGGTCTTAGAGTTAGTCTATGGTATTACTGCTACTTACGTGTTTTTGTTAGGTTCCATGTGTTGTTTTTTATTGCCATACAATGTCCGAAATTTAGCCGCAACTCAGCAAAACTAGTAAACATACAACGATTTACGAAGACGGAATGAAAAATCAAAACGTAAAACGAAAACAAAAACGATAGTGCATTGATCATGTTGTGTTGTATTTGTTATAATTGCCATATTTTTCAAACATTTGGTAATATTTTGTGCTTTGTTAGGTATTTTAGTTTGCACAAGATGAATGTATACAAAATGTCAATGCTAGTCTTTATGAAATATGCTATTCTAATAAGTCTTAAGATTATGCGCACTATTTGACAAAAAATAGTAATTATACTAGTATAAGACATTCCACGAAATTTGAAATAAATTTTCTTTTTGTATGCCTTTTGTACAAATCGTATTTTATGTCTTGCATCTAACAATCTGCTATTATAAAAATTATCCAGAGATGATGCAATGGGCACCCTTGAAAACCGAAAATGTCACACCTGACAATAGGAATTGCTTCTGTTCTATGGATGAAACCAACCGTTCGAAATTTTTCATTGCTTGAAAAATGGCATGACAGAACAAATCAACTAGCTCTTTCAAACTCACTGCGTACTCTATAATTACGTGATGATGCCCACATATGAAATTTTTGAATATTAGGAAGACCAGGTTGATGCATTCATCCTAACATTGATACTGAAATCCATGTGAGCTACAGCGAAATCCTTAATGATTGCCCCCCTGGTGTGTTAAATTGATTATGACATCTCACACGTATAGACACTATACATAGACTACTCAATGCATGAAACTGGTCAATACAACAAAACATGCTATTGGTACTTCCTGAGCCTATATTCATTTTCTTCAGATGCCTTCGACAGACATACTACGTACAGCGTTGCATTCCTTTACACTAGTACCTGTTTTTTTAGTTCTAGATGAGGGTAAATATTTGACATTTCGTAAAACGCTGTACGTTGTATGTCTGTCCCAGGCATGACTATCCAGCCCGTGTACACACGCAAAAAAAACGCAGTAGAAACAACAATCAATATGCAACTAGCGATTTGAAATTGGTTCACTGTTGTAGAATCCCTTGGTCCGAAGTACACCTTGAAGCCAGCACCTTACTGTAGATATTTGCGCCTTTGTTTTGATTTGCTGTATTATTTTGACAGAATATTTGAGAGTGTGCTCGTGTGAGTTTATTATAAGGGGCGCATTATTGAGCTTGGAATCGAGCTTTGGACCGATGTGCTAGTACTGGCTGAGCCAAGAAAAAAATCGTAGTTGTTCGAGACCTACTGGTCTTAGAGTTAGTCTATGGTAGAAACTACCATTTCGAGGGTTAAATTAAGCGCATACACCAACAATGTTCACCTGACTATAAATGCGTTTGATTTTACCACAGCCATTCAAGCTTGAATCTCAGCGTGTGTAAAACTCGGCAACCATCAAGAACCGTTAGAACCGTTAAGAAGAATCGCCAAATGACAATAGTCAACTAGAAAAATGCAAATCTGCAAGTTTTGTTGCCGCTATGTGACATCTAATTGCACGTCAAAACATCGTGTCATTATCGGGTGGCGTGTGACGAACGACGGAGTGATATTTTGACATGCTAGCAGATGCCGCAACTTCGCCACATCAGTGGGCATCTCGACTAAGTGAATTACGTGGTGTTAGTGAAGAAGCATTTCCTAACGCTAGCGCTTGCTAGCGATTTGAAAATTTACACAAAGTTATCGATTCATTTTGTTTTTGCTTAAACGTCTGTCTGTGATTTTACCATGCCTGCGATTAGATCAACTATGGTGCGGTTGATATAAATATGGGGTCTGTCAAATATACCACAAATGGTGAAGGTTGTACCATAAACATAGTAAATTTGATTGATTGATTGATTATTCTTTATTAGAGAGACTTTCAGCCGTTGGCTGGTTGGCTGGAAGAATTTGATTCTTTTCTGCGCACTCATCAAAGAAAAAGTAACGCCTTGTAACGGGACGCAAATATTGAACGGTCCTCAGCATGACAGCGTTCTGATGCTTGCGTCGTGCGATGCGCAAATGTAAATAAAAATATGTTTTTTAGAAAAAGACAGTTCATAGTTAGTCAAAATAATTAAAATGAAATTTATAAGTGAAACAATGGAGGAATGCAACGTTTTCTTTTTATAACAATAAATTTAAGTGTTGAAATTTACGGTTTAGTTATTGTGAGTGGAAGAATTAGGTCATCGAATCAGCAAAAATGAGCCGCATTCAGTGGCGTCTGAGAGAGTTCCCAAAAAAACTAGTGTAAGTCATCGGTTTCAAGCAATAAGGACACAACTCATAATTATAAAAGTTGTCTTTTCTTTTTTTTTTTTTAATATTTCAAACATTAGTATAGACCAATTGAACCATTAATATAGAGTTAATATGTGTCCGAATCCATAAGTTGTTAATATTTATCCTTACAGAAACTGTATCCGCTTCCGATATCACTATTACCTGCAATGCGTTCGCTCACTAACATACAATCACCATATGAGTCAGTCCTACGCATCGGACGTCTGCCTGGAACCGATCTTTTGGTTCGTAGACAACTTCACCCATCTACTTGGGCCGGTTAGATTCGAAGCTCGTATTGCGTTTAGTTTTCGTATTAATAATGTAATTTTTAATTCGGTTTGCAGTTTTTTGTATTCGCCGTTGTTTGCCTGACGGCCGCAGTGGTCATTATTTGCTACTGGATCGGATTACCTTATTGGTGGAATAAGAGTACAAATACGACATACTTCCTGCTGATCGTGGGCCATTGGTTATTGGTAAATGTGACTTATAATTTTTACAAAGCCACAGTTACGTCTCCTGGTTATCCGCCGGAGGTAAGTGTATGATTTTCTATTATCGGAACGTTGAGGGATCAATATTTGATTTGAAATGTAGAAGGAACTGATAGTCGAGGCTGTAAGTATCTGTAAGAAATGTATCGCTCCAAAGCCTCCACGAACACATCACTGCTCAGTGTGCAACCGGTGTGTTCTGAAGATGGATCATCATTGTCGTGAGTAGAATATATCCGATGTTAGTGATATTACTTTTGAAAACATCATATCTGTTTCAGCTTGGCTTAATAATTGTGTGGGTTATGGAAATCATCGGTATTTTTTCCTCTACATGCTCTACACAACGGTGGGAGTGCTGTTCATTATAGTCTTCGGTTTCGAACTCGGATACAGCGTATTAATCGTGGGTGACGGAGAGGGGTGGAATGAGGTAGAGCCACTGCATGGCCATCCGGTTCGTTTCAATTTGTCCGGGCATATAATTCCTGTGGTTTGTATAATCCTATATTCGCTGTAAACTAATGTCTGATAAATTCTTATTTTGCCATTCAAGACTGAGATGAACGATTACGTGGACGATGGATTAGCTCCAGCGCAACACGATCTACCCGTACCGCAGGAGTACAGTAGCAACGCAGCGAAACATCGAGCAATTATTTTTATGGCTCTAATCAATGTGGCTACGCTATTCGCCCTGGGAGCTCTTACCTCATGGCACAGTTCCCTGATCACGCGGGGAGAAACCAGTATTGAAGCACACATTAACAAATCAGAAACGAAACGACTCACTGCGCTTGGGAAAACTTATCAAAACCCGTACGATTTTGGTTCCAGGCGAAACTGGAGAGTATTTTTGGGATTAGTTCGTAAACGATCTTGGTGGCGGCACATTCTGCTCCCATCAGGTCATAAACCAGAAGGCAATGGTCTAACGTGGCTAACTGTCAACGATTTCATAGCTATTGACGGAGACGATGAGTGGCCGTAGTCTATTCTAGGGTGTGATATTACTATAATTCCAGTTTGCAGTCCTACTAGTCCTTCTTCCTCTCGAAATGGTAAGCATTACTTTCTCAAAACTGAGATGCAAGAAAAAAATATTATGATTCTACAACCGAACGGATCCAACTGGTGTATGCCGAAAGCCTTGCGTAGATTGAAATGGAGTCACTTTTTCCGGGGCAGCCCACGTTGTACGAGGAAAGTCCAACAACGATAGAAATTTTGATATCTCCGATTGTAATCAGACCTTCCAAAGGATCTCCGGTTTTATCTTGACACGAATTGTTGGTAAAGTAGTAATTTTCAGCGCAAAACTGTTCCTCGTCGACGAGATTTGTCAACTTGTAATATTTTCGACAGTCTTGGTTGTATCGCGCAACGCGTGGCCGGACTATGACTTGATCTGCGAGGAGAAATTGTTCAATCAGTAATATTAATTAGTTAGCGAATCACAATAATTCAACATACCAGCATCAAGTCCCAAGGTATAGAGCTTCAAAGGAACGGAGGAGTGGTTTGGCCATAAGCATGCCGGAAGAATTTTTTCACTGAAAGTGATCTTAGATGCTAACTTAAGCAAGGCTAAGCTTCCGATTGAAGTCGCACTGTTGTATCCAGGATTGAAGATAATTTGCTCAATGCCTACATCCTTAGTACCTTTGACCAGTTCGACAGCCCCCAGTCGTACTACATTCTGTTGACGATTTTTGACGCAGTCGACACTGGACAGAACGAATCTATCACTAATGAGGACTCCTATACAACTCCAATAGTAACGCCCACTCTGTTGAATTCCGACAAGAGCCACGTGTGGATATTCTCCCTCCTGAACGGATCGTCCTTCCGAAGGAATGCTTTCGTATTCGTCGTCCTCTCGACGTTTGTGCTGCTTCCAGTAGCTAACGCACTTCTTCATGTTGAACTTGTCCTCTTCGACCGGCTTCTCACAGCAAACGATTGGATCCATCCCGTGCTGGCAAAATTTCACTAGAAGAAGTTCTGACTTATTTATATTCGGACAGTTTCTGTAATGCTGACAAACACCTGCGGAATTTTGAGCAGTCCTGCAGGGTACTCCCACCAAGCTAAACGTGTTTGAGTAATCGTCATCCGGGAAGACAATCTGACGCCGATCACGACGCCGGCTTTGAGCTTGTTGTTGTTGTTGCTTCCCCAGGACAACAGATTCGATCCACTTTATGTGGGCCGATGTTCGCACAAAGTACGCCTCTTTTCCGAAACCGCAATCCTGTCCGGCTGCCGTTAGACCAAAGACGTACGTGTAGTACCGATCGTAGTGCCAGGTTTCGCGCTCCAGTGGACCACCGTGTTCTACCTGTGTTGGAATAAATATGGAATGTATACCAAATAGCGCATGGATCGTTGCCGGGCAATCTCACTCTACATGTTTGTGGGACCAGAAATTTATTGTTTTGCGCACATAATACGTATGGGCTGTTCATTCGCTTACACGGCGTTGGATCTACTCGCATCCGAGTTAGCACATGAGTTTTGTCTGTTTGCAAAGTGTGGATCTTTATGTTAGAAGAAAATCAGCATCAGCAGTATAAGGATTCTCGTTGTCGGAATACTTACTATTGGAAATGGCTTCGTTATCGCGTAGAAAGTTGTTCAAGTTGTATGGTCCTAAGCCAGCCATTTCGTACATGGGCATAGTGAGGTCGTTATTTACCAAACAGGCTGGTAGTGCTTCCGGGCCAATTCTGTGGAAAAACGGTTAGCAAAACAATGAAATTTGAACTGAATGTTAAAATCACACTAATATTCTGGCAACTATGGGAATAGAAATTTTTAAAACTACAGTATTAGCCCAAAACTCTGCTAAACTTATTTACGAACAAAGTGCGAGACGGATAGTACAAAGTATGTGAATTATTCAAAACTACCCAAAAACGCCAGCAAACAAGAGCAAATGTGTAGTGACCATTTGAAATATCATTGAATTACAGATGAGCAGATGGAATCGTTGTGTCGTACCAAGCCTAAGGAAATAGCGATCGTAATGATGTCAAAAGTAGAACACGTAAAATCAATGGGGTTTTGAATACTTGTCCCAAGAAAGGATCGCAGAGAGCATAACGAATGAATTTTATCTGAACAGATTCAATCGTCTCCACACTACCAGGCCAGAAAAAGCTTCCTGAAACGCGTCGATAATGAATCCCAGTCGGCTGTTAGCTCTGGCAAGTTTTAGAATATATGTAAAAAAATGTTTACATACAAATTACTGAATAATGCAGACAAGTTTCTTCCATAAAAGCACTGCCGGTCAGTGGGAGATTGATTGCAAACATATACACACAGACACAAACGCACACACTTTTGCCACTCATCCCCATGCGGGGAAGATCAAGGCAGGAACGGATCCGCATCCTTCACTGGCAAAAATGTACAAGTTTGATCGTGCTCAAATACCGCCAATGGCACAGAATGGTTCTAGCGATGTGAAATTTATTTTTTACGCTTCCCCAAAGACCACACGTGATGAAAATCAATTTTCAATTAGAGGTTTTGTAAATGGCAAAATACTGCTTATCAAAAGCCCTACCCTCAATTTCAAACTACTTCTATTCAATTTCAAGACCTGCCGAACGCTATGGGATCAATCGATACTTTCCCTTCACATCTTTGGTTCTAGCAGAAATTGCTGTTCACTACTGGGATCCCCTGATGTTGAGAAGATATTTGCAATTTCAAAACAAGCTTTAGAAGCCAAAGCAAAATCGAAAAATTATAATTAAATCGCAGACGTTGTCCAATCGCTCCGGAGATTAGTCAAATAGAGTTTGTCAAACCGACACAACCACCACCACTTTACCTGTTTGCAGAAGGAAAAAACGAACACCGAAACTGCATTTTTGGTAACTATTGTTTCATAGGGTGTTGAAAAGTTCAATAACATTTTCAAAGGTCGACTAGTATAGATTGGAGGGAGTTTTATTCGACCGAGCAAATCTGCAATACCTTGAATGATCAAATATTGTAACAAGTATAATAATCAGCCTAGAGTAGAGCACTAATATTTTTCGTTTTTTTTATTACTGCGAATATAACATTGAGAGATTCTCTCCGGGCTCACTCTCTTTCATTCATTACAATGCCATTATAAAGCTTTCGAGGGACCCTTTAGCACAGCTCGAAGCACAACAGTGCTGGCTAGCATACTCTACAAATAGTATAATGAAAAAGGTAAAGTAATTGGAATATGAATGAAAGAGAAAGTAATCAAACAGAGTCTCTAAATGTTAGATTCGCCCTAATGCGGACTCATTTTCGTCATTTTTTTCAAAGGAGGCCATGATCCATGATAAGCTCATGTCAAGACGTTTGATTTGCATACGGCTCTGTAACAGCATTACGGACAAACATAGTAGTCGAGTAACAACGAGCAACAATGTTTGGTGGCAACCAAAACAGTTGCTGTTCATGGCAAAACAGTTAACTTAATACTTTCGAAGCAGAACTGGTGAGTTTCCAGAAGGCAAGATCTGCAAACGATGAATTTAAGAACTCGGAATAACTCTCTCGAATGATTAAGCTGATGGAACGTTTCGACAGGCGGTCCAAATTGGTAATCAGGTGTATCCCCGAACAACCGAAGTTTTATCATTCGTGATTCTCCAGTCGCCTCACGAATCGTTCTTAGTGAGTGTGTCAACTGTATTCCTTGGTGCGGTCTCGGTTTGTTGAGGTCCAGATCGGCCGAACAGCAGGCCCATCAGCTATGATCGGCGGTTGTAGTGCTCTGTACCTGCTGTTGTTTAGGCTAGCTACAAATGAGGTGTTATTGGTGATCGATAATGGAAAGTGTGTCAGTACATGACATGTGTTTTGTCCATCTGGCTGGACGTATACTAAGCTGATAATTAGCTGGTACGCCCGTGGTTTTTTTTTCTGCTCACGAAAAACGAAGCAGGCGATTTTCAGACGTAGGCTGGAACTTTAAAACAACACTGTGCCAACTTCGAACTCAACAATATGATGACGGATCAATATAAAAACCTGATTTTCATTTGAGGGTTACGATCTTCCAAAGACACTAATATCCGGACTAGACTCCAATCAAAGCATGAGATCAACAGAGAAGGTGAATGCACTTTGCATTCATTAACTCATCTCGGAGTGCCAGCGCCTTCAAAACCTCAAGCAAAATTCTGCAATAGTGGAGCAGAAAACATCGGTGCGCTCAATATGTGCAGTCAATACTCAGCCGAACACATTCATTTCCATGCAAAAAAAAAACTAAGCCTGACAGTCCTGAAACACCCTGACGGTAGTGTGGCGAAACACACTACATCCGCTACTGCACCTATATAAAGCATGTATGTCGGAACTGCAAGCAAACCGACCACAAAAAGGCTGGCAGCTACACTTCTATGGCGGTATATTGAAAATCAACCAGGTTAGCTGAATTTCAAGACGGAAGTTTCTGATGGTAGACACCAACGAGTCTCCTGTCACTCTCCAGTTGTATACCGCTTCAGACATCTCAATCATCTCGCAGAAGCAGTGAAAAAAAGGAGTTGGGATCACCAACACAGAAACCCAATACAAGGACTGCCAGTAGAGCCTCGGGTTATTCTGTCTGTCTGACGGGACTCCACAACTCCGATGTGCAGTCAAGCTCGGAGATGTCATCAAACCACAACGATAAGCAATTTCCTCGCCCGATTAATCTCCTTCGATGCTGAAGTGCGTGCACCGACTTGTAAGTCGACCCGTCAATTTTCAGAATCGATCGCCTTGAGAGCAGAAACACAGAAAAATAAATAACAGATCAGAACAGCAAAATTTTTACACTGATTTAGAGATAACCTTATTTTTGAATCCATCCAAATATGCAGTGAAGTCCAATCTATCTAACGTAGATGATAAATTCAACCAGCATAGTTTATTTAGTCAACACGAACTCATCAAGACCCCAAATGTATTGGGATCGCTCAGCCAAAATGGTGATGGGAGCAACAAAGAACGGCAGTATAGATATTATGTAATTCCAGGTTACAATTCATGTCCTTAACAGGTTACGATTTGATCACGTTTCACTTTACTTGATATGATGCATATGACTAACAACAATCATTAAAAGCGCTAAACCACGTCTCCCAGATATCGTCTTAACTATGCGCTCAATCATTGAACCACTACTGATAGTTTTCTGTTTATTTTCGTGAACACTACTAACTCAAACCAAAGTGTCTGATACATTGTCTCGTCCTCACCAGACGAACAACAGGTTTGTGATCAATTAGCGCGATACCATTCAACACAACAAATCAATCTGTTGACAGCAGCGTTGATTAGGCCGATCACCCACTTCACTTTGAAATCATATTCTAAATAGTACTCACCTGACGTCCGTCGCCAGCTTCACCAGTGCAATATCGTTTTCCAAGAATCCCTCCATATAGTTCGGATGTTTGATGAACCGTTCTATCCGTATGATCTGCGCCCCCGGGTTATCGTTATGAAAATCCAAATCTCCAACCTTCACATGGGTCGGCGTTTGATTGAACACGAACTTGTCGCAATGCGCCACCGTCAGAACATAATCTTCATTGATTAACACTCCACCACAGTTCCAGTTTAGTTTGTTACCTCGGGGATATCCCAGATAGACTCGATGCTTGGACATTATCTCAATGTCCATGTAGCTCTTTTCGGGTTCAATGAAAACATGATCTCCCACCCGGTTGGTCACCATAGATTCATCGGCTTCTCGCAACCGAATGAACCTTTCAGCGCAGACATCCGTTGCGAAGGACTCCCCAGTTTCCGCTTCGATCCACGATACGAAGGACGACACTCTGGTGTAAACTGATGGGACATTCGTTCCACAAGACATGCCAAACGACGTGATCCCAACTACGTATGGCGTCGATCGATGATTGGACATGAGTTTAATCTGAAGTGGACCACCGGAATCACCCAGACACGTATCCATTTTTCTGTCATGAGCACACATTTGAGTCTCGATTATTCCTAAACGTAATTTCCGAATACTGGAGTTGTGATAAGTTTTACACACTTCGTTCGACACAGGAGACAGTTGCACTTTGAGGAGAATGGGCGTTTTATCGCCGGCATACGAAGTTTGGCCAAATCCAACTGCTTCAAGGCGGGGGAAGTCCACTTCATCCTGATTCCACAGACAGGCAGGCGTTACTGCGTTGTTGACGGTGACTTCCCTCTCCAAGGTGATGATGGCAATATCGAAGTAATTGGACGAAAATCTGTGCTCGGGGTGTCGCTTCAAGGAAGCAATTTTGTATTGTTGTGCAAATTCGTTACTAGGATCGTTGATGGTGGTATTGATCTGGATCACGCCTAATCTAACGACATCCGGCGGAACATTATCCCGGCTAGCACAGTGAGCAACCGTCAGTACGTGGCGTGTGGTTATTAGCGATCCACCACAGCTAAAATCAACATCTCCATTCGATTGTGTCCAACCGATCGATGCCATATGAGCAAATTCACCCAACCGCACGGGAACTCCAAAGATCGGATAGATTAAGTTGTAGTCGCCATATTTGTGGTACCGGAGATGACAATCTGAGAAAAAACAAAACATGACACCGAGACTTGCATAAGTCGTAATAATCTCTTGTTGATAGAATATTGCGTACCATTCAATGTCTGCCGCACATTGGGCAGCAACGCTTTGTTCACATCGGTGGGAAACACGTTCTCTGCCGGCTGCAATCGACCAAGCGCGGGATCGATCGCCAAGCCACAAATTACCAACGTGATAATGGAGCTTCCACAGTTCTGCACTTTACACGGGCGCATCGCAAGTTAAACTGTTTGCCGTACGTAGTTCTACGGATTCATTTCTACCAATTCTAGTCTCACATGTGTGATGTGATAGCGAAGGAACAACACACACTGAGAACCAGTTTTGCTGAAATCTGACTCATCTTTAGCCAATCATTGCGTTTGGTGACGATCCCTCTGGGCGAGGCGAGGGGTTTTAATTCACCTATTTCCGTGAGACGCTTCAATTAAGTTACAATTATCTTGGTTCACCTAACAGCTAGAGATAGGAGCACTGCTTCTCTCTCTCTCTATAAAACAAAACCACCCTGATTCGTCATTCGCGCTTTAGTATAAACGTTGTTTACCGAGGATTAGGTCAGAGAGGTAACCGATCTTCATCTACATAAAACAGGTAGATCTACATACAAATATTTCTTCGGTGCCACTCTTTGACACTAATACTTGCTGCTTGGTCGAAACAAGCATAGGTGCGTGGATCTTAAATGTTGTTGAATGTTGTTCACTTGTCATAGTCTACGGTTTGCATTCGTACCATCAACAGTAATCCCAAAATGGTCATTCGTCGAAGTATTTTGTTTGTTTGGATTTCCCTAATGATCCGGTTTGGTAAGTGTTCACCTTTACACTTTGAAAACGGCTTGTCTGAGTACCTTAATTGCTCATTTAGGAAAGTCCCAAAGTTTCGAACCGCATGAAACTTCCCACGTTGCGTTGATTGGATGGACGCAACCCGACGGCGCAATAAACTTTGACTGTGCGGGGTCATACCTTGGGCGAAATGTGATCATGACCGGAGCTCGTTGCCTGGAACGAGATGGCGCCCTTGCTGACATCGTTCGGCTTGGTCAGGCAATGAACTCGCCGATGGACTTTCACGTTCACAACGTGACGGTTCATTACCGATATCAGGCGGAATATTATTACCATAATATGGCCATCATCTTTCTGAAAGAAGATCCGCAAACTTTAGCGGAGAGATTTAAGCCGGCATGCATTTACTCGCGACCACCGCCGATTCCAGAGGGAGAAGTACACTTGATTGGCAGGGGCTCGGATGGATCCTACCAGAAGACACAACTCGATTTGGTTGATTCGGACAAGTGTCACGAATATTACAGCCCAACTAAGAAGCTTAAGTACGGTGCACTACTGGTCTGTTGTATGTGTGCTCGAAATCCTTCCATAAGCAAATGCGCAGTAAGTCGATGAGCGGCTAAGTTAATTGAGGTACTAAATAATTTTCCCTTAGACCGAACTTGGCTCTCCGATGCAGGTCATCCTGGAGAAGAACGGAAAACGGGTTCCCTTTTTGGTTGGCCAGAAGACTATCGGTCGATCCTGTGGGTCGAAAGTTCCTGGAATCTACACCCGACTAAGCTCCGATGGGCATCTTCCGTGGATTGTAACGATCGCCAGAATGGATTTCTACAATCATGACGGTTAGTAGGCCGCTTTTCGTTTTCCGCGAGGATTAATTTGAACTAATTGGCTCGATCTTTGTTTTCCAGCATGCATCGACAAATATTGATCACTGCTCTCCGAGCACATGGTCTCGCGGAAGTCAGCTAATATTTATTTCTGTAGTCGAACTAACCAATATTTCCATGGAAAATTTTGCTAATAAAAAGTTAACTCCAACCAATTTTGTTCAAGAACTTATTGTACCTTTCAAGATCAAGGAGTGCACAACACAGTTTGAAATAGTAGCAAATGCAAGTAATGGTACATAGTTCAAAGGTTGTATACAAATTTATCAACGTGGTCTAAACAAACATGGTAGATGTAACTTCTATACTGGTGACTGAAAAGTGATGAAATTAATACAGTTGATAATTAAGTTGATTCATAGCCTATAACCAAAATTCCAACTAAATTAGTTCCCAAAAAAAATGAAAGACAAGCCTCAAAGCATTACCATTTCGTATGAAAATTGAGCTTTAGTCTTACTGTACTTATACAGCATATAGCAAAAAATCTACTCCCATGCTAGTGCATTGTTTGATTTGATACAATCGATGTTTTTTTCTCATACAATTGTTTAGACGTATTTTTTTTTCCTTTGCCATCATATGCTATTCGATATTAATTATAATTTTCAATTAACAATTTTTCTGGGTCGAAAATAAGATTATGGTATCGTGTATCAAACAATATCAGTATATCCCCACTAAATCAACCTTATGTATAACATTTAATCAGATTTAAGCAATAAAAATTCCAGTTGTTTCATTACCATTTTGATTATTTCAGCATTTTCGTTATCTCCAGTTCACGACCCTACAACATATGCAAAATGCTCAAAATCTGTGAAGTATGTGGAATCTGATAATTCATCGAACCGCAAAAATGTACAATGAAATTGTTGAGATGCTTCTACTACGTAAGGATATTGTTACAGAGAATCCAAACGTTAGTATTTTTTAAGCCAATGCAGCGACCTGTCGCCCGAAGAAACTTTCGCTAAATATCGATAGATCTCTGATGAACAAGGTAAATCAAATCAGGGGTTTAGATTAGCAAAGCAAATACACAGAACGACTTATTATACTCGACTAACATCGCAAACAATTCATAATCAAATTCATAATCAGGGTTTTAAAAGCAGAGTTCCACTCAATGGTTGTCTGCGATGAATATAAGTTAGGAAAAGCACAAGACTATTTAACATGAACAAATGGCATCTGGAAAAAGCTAATCTGATCATAGGATATAGAAATAGTGGTATTTAGGCTTGACGGAACAAATGCTTAAAATCTGTAAAAAGGATAACTAGAAAATGAGAAGAAAGATTAGTATTAGTAATTTCCGTTTAATTCTAACTACCTTCATTGCTTATCTTGACAGATCCGCGTATTTCGTCTACAATGTGCAGACTTCTTCAGTGTCGTGTACTATAAACTCGACTCAACACGAGTTTTTAGTACACGACACTGAAGAAGTCTGCATATTGTAGACGAAATACGAGTATCTGTCAAGATAAGCAATAAAGGTACACACTACCAAAATGTCATGTAAATTTCGGTGCCCTGAGACCGACACATACAAGTGTCCCTTAGCACATGAGAATGAGTTGAAAGAGGTGAGAAGATAAATTCAATCAAACACATCTTTTGTCGACTTGCGTATGTGTCAGTTTCAATCCTCGTTTACGTTCCCCAACTTTTTACAAACTTGCATTACGTCTCGTGTAAAATTAATAATTTCTATGTGTGTAGTTGGAATTAAATCGAAAATACTAATCTTTCTTCTCATTTTCTAGTTAAAGGTATTAAAGCTCACATTCGCCAGGATTCATAAAAAAGGATGCTTAACAAATCCTTTTTTTTTTCTGGACAATTTTTGTTAAAGTATCTTTACGTAGAGAAGCATCACAGCAATTTTATTGTAAATTTTTGCATTTCAATGGTGAATTATAGACTTTTATGATTATTCCATTCTCGATCATAGTAAATAACAAAGTTTTCTTTCCTTTTTCATTTCAGTTTGCTTGCTTTTTCGTATGTTCGGTGAGTTCTCTTGCTTTTACCTTAATACTACTAGTAAGCCTTAATACCTTAGGTCAATTTTTCAACACTATCTGCCGATTTCACGTGTTTTCTCAGCCACGCCTTCCTCAAAGATCAGACATTTTCGATATAGCGAGTACTAATGAATACCTATTTATGATCTTCATAACTGGCCTTGGCATTTAATAGCACAGCATAATCTCTCGACAAACAAAACTTGTTATTTGAGAAACCTGGGAATACCTGAGCCACGGAGGTTGACAGCTAGCTCACCTCTTAAACACTCTAAGGGTCGGCACACAGTGACCAGGGAACACTCACCTCTGCTGCATTGTGTTCTCAACCTGTAATCAATATCAGTGCATTAAAGTGATGTACTTGGCACGAAATTTGAAACTCTACGATGTCCTCTAGTGGGTTTTTATTTTACCAGATGGGTTCACGAATGCAAAATAATTTTAAATCACTCTTCTACCGTGGACGTTGGTACTTTGTGTACCATCGGCGTATGCACGAGAGACGATGTGGTATGCCATGAGTTGTAACCGTAGTAGAAATCAACAACTTGGAAATTTTTCATGAGTTTAGTTCCAACCGTCGAAGAGATAAGTCGAAATAAAACTAGCTATTCAACTCTCCACTAGTGTTCTTTCTCTTCGAGTAGGGGACTCCATCACCTCTTGCCAGAACGGGGATTCCAGCAGCGTCTGCCGGAATGGGAATTCCGGCACGTTCGCTGAAATGGGGATTCCAGCGCATTTTGCCCGCAGGGATGACTTCTGAGCCGAATGGTGACGAACAGACCAACTGCCACTGCTTCTTCAACAGCGATCGTTCACTATGTTCACGTTGCTTCGGGGTGCTGTACGACAAGGCCTGGTGAGCGGGATGCTCCTTAACAATAAGCCACTAACTTTGACTGTCCTTATGTGCGTCAAAGTGATAGCACCACTTCACTGTGAGACTAGCTCCTTAACTTTAAGCCGTACCGAACTTCACTTGTTGCTTTCCCAGGATAAAAAAAAGACAATTCATTGGGGCAGGTGAGCTTATATAGGGTAGGGAACGGCTTAAGCACCCCAAGACCCTATTCCAAGCGCGGGATAAACGTTAACCTACAACGCTCATTTTTTGCAGTATGGTGCTCCATGTAGTGAAGCACCATACTGCAAAAAATGAGCGTTATTGGTTAACGTTTACCCCGTGCTTGGAATAGGGTCTTGGGGTGCTTAAGTCGTTCCCTACCCTAGCTAAGTGGGTGGAAACTCAGAATCGTATGATGATCACCCCATCCTTTGATGATCGTACCCACGTTCCCAGGGTTACGGCAAGGTGATGGATTGTCGTGTTTGTTGTTTAACATTGCACTGGAGGGTGTGATTCGAAGAGCTGGAATAGACACGAGTGGCACGATCTTTAGGAAGTCTGTCCTACTATTTGGCTTCGCCGACGACGTTGATATCGTAGCACGTAACTTTGAGACGATGGCGGAAACGTTGCGTTGAAAACAAAATGCATGAATGGAAGAGGCTCACGCGAAGACAATGTTAGTACGAGTTCAGATCGACGGTGATGAAATCGAGGTAGTAGACGATTCGTGTATCTGGGCTCATTGGTGACCGCCGATAACGACACCAGCAGAGAAATACAAAGGCGCATTATGGCTGGCAATCGTGCCTACTTTGGACTCCGAAGGACGCTAAGATCGAACAAAGTTCGCGAACCACAAAGTTGACCATCTACAACACATTAATTAGACCGGTAGTTTTCTACGGCCATGAAACATGGACATTGCTAGTGGAGGACCAACGCACCCTTGGAGTCTTTGAACGGAAGGTGCTGCGTACCATCTACGGTGGAGTGCAGATGGAAGACGGTACGTGGAGGAAGCGAATGAACCGCGAATTGCACCAGTTGCTGGGAGAACCTCCCATTGTACACATTGCAAAAATCGGTCGACTACGATGGGCTGGGCATGTCGTAAGAATGTCGGACGACAGCCCTGTGAAAATGGTCCTCGAAAACGAACCGACAGGTACAAGAAGAAGAGGCGCGCAACGAGAAAGGTGGATCGATCATGTAGAAGGCGACCTGCGGACCCTCCGCAGACAGCGAGGCTGGCGAGTGGCAGCCATGGACCGAATAGAATGGGGACAACTTCTGTGTACAGCAGAGGTCAAGCCGGCCTTAGTCTGATTGGTAAGGTAAGGTATGATCATGGTCAAGAATGCCACGAACGTGTTGAATTTGTCCATTTTCATGGTTATTGTAACCATTATATGCAATAGTCATCTTGACCATGACTTAATTGTCGGTATAATTTTTCTCAGAGCACTATCAATTTTCGAACATACCCTGTCCATCTCCTACCAGTTTGGGTATCGAAAAGCTCGTGCCCGGAAATTTCATTTCTTCATGGTCATTAGGTGCTAATTTACCTGACTAAATTAACTTCAATATTCAAAAATTAAATTATGTTATTTAAATCTTTTTTTTAAATATACCTAATCCAAACATTGCATGGTATTTAAAATTATGAACAATTTTCCATCATGGTGGGTAAGCTTACATCGAAAATTGATTTACAGGTTGAAAACTCGATTAGAGGTTTAGACCAGCTCTCCGTACAACACTTTCCAACGCAATGTTGAACAATAAACAGGAAAGACCATCGCCTTGTCTTAAACGCCCTCCTGCATTCGAATGATTCTGATCATCGAACACTGTATTTTCACTCCAATAATCGTAGCCTGGATCAGTTTTATGCGGTTTTGAAGTCAATGAATGAATGTTTTCACGTCATTCCTGATGCATTAGGCGAAACGTAAAGATTTGGTCGGTTGTTGATTGGCACGGACGACCCGTTTTTGTTTTTGTTTGCAAATCTGATTAAATTGTTGTTCAATATTAAATTATCTCAAAGATGAATCGTCCAGCTCAAGCCATTATGGGGGTATGTGGGGGAACAATGATTATCATCATCATCATCATTATCATCATCATAAAGAATGGATGGATGGAACATCTTATACCAATCCATTTGCACTCCACTCACTTTTCGGCGATAGTCGTTCTGAAAGCGTCAGTCTCAATAAATTATCAAACATATCGAATAAGAAACAGCATTTTCACTTAAATGTTTACAGATGTTAAAGCTCTCAAGAAAAACAGGAGCGCCCACGCTTGCTGCGATCCCTCAAAAGCTCAAAAGTTTAATGATTTCGTTTGGTCGGAAACACAAAGGAATGGCATTCGCCTACATGAATTTCCCACTTTTATAGATCATTGCACCGAATGTATTAACCTAACTTTTTTGACAGTTCAGGGAGCTTGTTTACAAGGTGTTAGAACTTGAACCGCTCAATCGAAAATTTTCATTTGCTTTTTCCGGACTCTGTGCGATAAGATTCGGGAAACGATGTTAAAATAAGCACTGGTGTCTGTTTTCCTGCCGTTTTACTTCAACCGTAATAAATTTAGAGCACAAAATCTCAAACCGATCTCACCGAAAATATTCTAAGTCCAAGTAAACAAGCTCCCTGAACTGTCAAAACTGCATTGATGACGCCATCGTGCAATGATCTATATAGGGTAAGGGGATGTAATGTTAGCCTAGCTCCTTCATTCGGCGTGTGTACCAAATATGTCATTTATTCAGCGATACTCAACAAAATTTTGTTGCTATCAGCAGAATGATCAATTTAAATTGAAGCCATTCAAACATTACTAAACAATTTACTGTTGTTCGTTTCCGTGTAATTTTGGATTTTCTCAACTTTTTGAACAACGTGATTTTTCGGGGGTGAAACCGTACGAAGACTGCATTTTAATAAAAAAAATCGATCGAATGGGTCAAGGTTGCATCCATGATGAGGATGAGATTTAAGCTCGTTGATTTCACTTGGAAGGGGTGAATCTTTAGCGGTATGCTGTTTAGTAAAAGGTGCTGTGATTACTTGAAATATTCAATACTTGGAAAATTGAAGATTTTAATGATCTTAGTCAACGCAGCAAAGGGAAGCTTAGAAATCGACCGTTTTATTGCTCCTCCATAATTTCCAGAGGACGGATCATAGTGGTAGTTATCTAGTTGTGAAGATCAATCAATTAAGTGTTGTACTGAAGCTTGTTCACTTAATATGCCTTCAGACAATTTCGTTCGAGCTCAAGTAAGTAAGGAGCTACGAAGCGACAGCTCTACTGCATATTCAGCAAACAAATTTAAGAATGTATTGAGAATCATGTCAATTCTGGGGTTACTTTTACATACTATAAACGATATCAGTTGTATAAGGGTACTGCAACACACTTCCAGATTCGGAAATGGTAAATTCCCAAAAAGGCACGTATTTAGTATTATTTGAAAATAGGACTTAACATATGCTTCTCGAATGATGATCGATGAAGAAAAAAGGATTTTTATAATCACATAGATCTCATCTATGCCCGCCTCCATAGTGACGCTTGTTCAGCCGTAAAATTGAAAAATTTCGACGTTTATGGATCAATTTCACCCACGCACGACAAAATAAGCGCTAAAATTAACGTTCTCAAAAATAATGTAGTTCAATGACATTTCAGACCATAAAGCAAACAATTTGCTCATCATTTCTTTACATCGAAAAAATAATGGATTTTAACTAGCGTGAGAAATTTCTCTTCGTTCATTTGTAAGCTAGTGCAACTGTAAACAACTAAATTGCTTACAATTTTCATATAATAGACTGAAATTAAACGATATCTGGTTTAAATTTACATGAAATAGTTTATAAATTTATGGCAAAACCAGCATTCCTTATATGTGCATAAGCTAACGCAGAAAAGTTTCTCTCAAACTCGATATTCTGATTCTTCACAATTTGGTTTCCTATATTTAAGTGTTGAGATAGCACTGCTCAAGCTATGGAGGTTGTTTTCTTTATCCTGCTGTGAAATAAGAGCATTCAAAAGATTAATTTAAATGTCGTCCTCTGTACACAGGAAAAAATGATGAATTTTATCACACGCTTAAAGTTTCCCATCGTTTACTTGTAAGCCAAAGCAACTATAAGCAACAAAATCGTTTGCAAACTTTCATTCAACAGACTAGATTCAGGCGTTATCTGGCTTAAATTTAAGAGAAATATGCCATGAACTTATGCCAAATCTGGCATTCCATTTTAATGCATTAGATAATGCATTACATGTTTCTCTCAAACCGTGTAGTTTACGTAAGATTTTCATTATGTCAGTACGAGATCCTGTATTGAAAATGCGTTAATCTCAGTGGTACTTTAAAACTCAAGACTGAGAGCGAAACCTCAACCTAATTTTGATCTCGATAACTGGCCATGGTATTCAAGAGCATAACATTACAGGTAAAATACCTTAGCAAAATACAAAAACTGCAAGTAAAATATCTCTTTAATGTAAAAACTTGCTATTTGAGATACCTGAGATGTACCACCTTGGTATTGTCTTACCTCAATTTGGTATTCGCATAACATTGTGGAAACATTTTTCTGGTAATATCCACAGGTACCTCTTATGCAGGTACTTGCCTCTTATCAAGATATTCGTTCCTCGTGTAGCTGTCACAACAACTCGATCGTGTAAGTTTTGGTTTAACAACATAATTAAAGGACACAAAAAGAAAGCTGGAAAACTGTTACCGAGATATTGCGATCTTCAGCATTATATTACTAATCACGATACGATCTGACGGCAACCTTGGTCTTGTGGTCAAGGGTACGAATGTCCTTGGGAGATTTTCATGGGTCAAAAAACGTGATACTTTGACCGCTTTGGGGGTCCACTTAACGAAGTCTGATTGAGCTCAAATTTAGCATGGGGATTTTTTTTTTCGAGGAGACAAGACTTTTGAGCAGTACCCTTTTTTGACATTTGAAAAGTCGATTTTCATTACCATCCTAATTTAACTCTGGCTCTCTCTTCAAATGTCGAACATTACCATCCTAATATATTGTCGTTGCTTCTGTTTCTATTAATATTATTTTTCAGGAAATTCCCCATGATGGTTGCACATTGTATCATATGTGACCGTTTTTTTTTAACATTTGTGATCACCCGTAACGCTTACCTGTGACACATATGAGGGATCTGCATCTCTCTTAAGTATGCGTTGGACTGAAATTCCCTCCCACTCCTCTAAAGTTACGACGACGTGGCCAGGGATGACTTTGTCTTCTGGAAGCTGCATGACTGGTATCTACGGGTTCGAAATCGTCTTCAGGTTTCTTATCGCCACCTGATGTTTGCATTAAAAAAATGAACTTGTTTTCGGATGGTTATAAAAAAAAGCAAAGACAGATAATTGCTTTTGATAAAGCTTACTTGCAAAAAAATTCTACGCCCTTGCGAGCGGCCTACCGGCAGTTAACGAAAACATGCGTGTTGGCATATATTAGAGTTCTTTCTTTGTTTTATTCATCGAAGTTCCTCCTCAGTTTTCGCGACAAAATGGTTGGAGTAAATCTTACGTTTCAGGTCGGCCCGGAAATTCTCGATGGGTCGCAGCTGGGGGACGTTGAGCCGGCTTCGCCGACTTGGATACCACATCGATATTCAGCCACTCCATCTCCTCCAACGATCGCTTCGAGTAGTGGGCCGACGCAAGATCCGGCCAGAACACCGTGTCTTCGCCCTTAATAGTATTTCTTGATAAACGACGCAACTTCCGGTGGCATTTCGCACTATACACGGTGTTCAATAAGTTCGGATACACTTTCAAAATTTGTTAAAAAAATGAAAACATGTTTTTTATTTTTGGATTTATGTTATTGAAAGCTATGTTTACAAGGAACGTTTACAACATTTCTCTTGGAATGACCCCCCTTTGTACTCCTTAACGAGCTTCAAACGTTTCTCGAACGCGTCGCAGGCAGCACGCACTGGACTGCATGGGCATTTCGTCCCAGATTTTGAGAATTACCGTCTTGAAATGATCCAAAGTGCTGACCTTGTATTCGTTCAGCTTCGCCATCATATAGGACCAAACAAAAAAGTCGAGAGGATTCAAGTCCGAGGAGCTGGGAGGCCACAAAGTTTTGTCCAGAAAGTCGGTTAAATTGTCCCGACACCAGGCTTGAACCACATTTGCCGTATGGGCTGGTGCACCGTCCTGCTGGAACACGTAGTACTCATCGCCGTAGAGGCTTCGGAGACTGGGGGCAACAACCTTTTCCAAAACCTCAGTTTTGTGGTACGCCGCGTTGATTTTGACGTTTTTCAATAAACACCAAGGGTAGCTTACCACGTTTGCATACTGCCCCCAAACCATCACCGACGCGGCACTTTGGAACCGAGGATGTTTATATTGGATTCAGGAATGCTGTCCCTCGATGGCGCCCACACCGGTCATTTTGCACATTGTGCGGCTGCTGCACTGAACAGTTTCTCGTCCGAAAAACAAACTCCTGACCAGCGTGCCGAGAGGATCCTCTTAGCTCGATCAACCGCTTTTTGCTGGTAGCCTCCGAAACGCCATGGACCTTACGTTTTTGTAAGGCCTGAAACCAAGGTCCTTGGTGAGTATGGTGTGAGCGGTTCCAATGGAAACGTTGAGATCTGCAGCCGTTTTCCGGATTGAGCGGTTCTTTTTGCGCCGAATTCGCTCCCTCACGATCTTGATGACCCGTGGCGTCCTCGCTGAACGCGGCCGACCGGATCTCGCTACGGTCATTGGTCGAGGACGTCTCCCGGTATCGCCTGATGGTCGTGTAGAACAAAGTTCCGCTTGACCCCATGCGATTTCAGCAGCCGGAATATATCGCCGGGTCGCTCACCGTTCAAAAAACGCTTAATTACGAAGTCCCGATACTCTTTCATCGCGCGTAACAAACGAACAACAACTAACAGAATGTCAACACCGCGACATTCGGTAGCGTATGAATGAAGCTAAAGCTGACACCAATACCAATGCAGAATATGTACATGGCGCATACCTACGCAATGATGAAAACTTGTATTCGAACTTATTGAACACCGTGCAAACTTCTCCGATCACGGCCAGTCCAGAGTGAAAGAAGAGCGGTTTTGACATCCCCTTCTCGCTGATTGTCAGCCACAGCAGCACCTTCTTGGGGAACTTGGTGTGTAAAATGAACTTCACCTCGGAGCTCACTTCCTTCGTGGGGGAAGTAAAATACGAAGTGCCCTGCCAGTCGTTGCCATCCAGGGTGAGATAGGTCTCGTCGTCCATCACCACCGCCACGTCGCAATTCGCCGGGAAAATCGAGTTGACCATCTTTTTCGGCCACTGCCGCTGTGTAATTGCCTGCAGCTCTGAAACCAGTGGAGGCGACTTCCGCTTCCTGACATGTATGTTCATGTTCACCAGGTACTGTTTCACTGCTTGGCCGGTTGAACCGACCTCCCGGCCAAGCGCACGCCAGCGATGTAGTTATTTTTCCCTCGGTCTTCCTCTTCAGCATCCTTTGGAGCTTCTTGTCGCTCAGGGTCGTCGGCCGTCCGGAACCGGTCTTTCTTTCGATGCTCTGATTGTTGTCTAATAGTGCCAAGATGTTGTAGATGCCGGAACGGGCGTATCCGGCATCCACGAAGTGCCGCACGATGTCCGTCTTCGACGCGGTGTAGTACCGTTCTTTGAACGCGCACTTTTCTGAACGTTGATTCACTGTTTTTGCCATCACGGTTAGAGTTCGACTTATAGAGCTGTCAAATTTCGTCTGCTGGCTCATGGGTTACTATGATTGATGCTGCATGGGTAGTTTCGTCAGTGCGGGTTAAGGGCTTATGCTGAATCATTAATGACGGCAATCATTACCTCAACATTTAGAATTGATATAACTTAGAGTCTGTACTAGATATTGAAAATTTAATAACATCAGTTTGTATGCTTACTTGCTGTGAGCAATCTGATAGAGTTCGATTCGATGTTCATTCACTAACAATCGAGATTTATTAATTTGAAATAGCAAGGTGAGTTTGCGAGAGCGAGATAAAAGATAGGAAAAAATACATGGAGCAGCGATTCACCTTAAGGTAAACCCATGAAAAATCGGCAATTTTTATCCATTTTTTTAATGCTAAATATGCTATGGATTCTCGTACTGGCTGCGTTTGTATTCTATTAGAAATCAGTGTATTGAATTGGGTTGTATTGTTCCTTAAACGTAGAAACAACATCGCTGAAGTCCATTCCATATAGTGGCATAAGTAACGGTTTACATCAATTCATATATCAATTAATTTTCCTCCATTTCCCCAAGTTTTGTCACTAAAAAATGATTAGAGCATAGTTAGCATTCCAAGTTATCGTGATCTTCGTTGACTGAAGCCTATAATTATTGTTACCTAGTCATAGATAATTTGCGGCAGTGGATGTGGTATTCGGATAACTCATGTTACTGTGGTTTTTTTTCACTGACTGACTGGTAGTTCATCATTTTATTAGTCATCGAATTATTTATCTCACGCAACACTTACGCCATACAGCCAAATGCTTGAACTCCCAAGCTCAGGTCCCATGTAAGCAAAGTCGTCTCAGTAGCTAGCGTAACATTCTGTAAGATAGAAGAATTAATAGAGGGTAAGTTGACGATATACTGAGAAAAATCCCACTGCATTACCATTTGCATCGAGATTCAATCCAGTGATTGTTTCCAACCACTCAAAGTACGATCCATATCGGGTGTAAATCCCAGGAGTGTTCGTGCCGCATGATTTTCCAATCGATTTATGACCAATTAAAAAAGGTACCTGCTTACCGGCTCGTTTCGCTATGATTTGCAGGGGAGAGCTATGTGTATCCTTATTAAATAAATGGGATGGTAATTATTGAAATCTCCAAACAATTGTTATAAAATTTGGCATCATACCGAACAGCGTTGTGTATTGGCATTTCGAGCGCAAAAGCAACAAAGCAGAACTCCGAAACGTAGTTTCCGAATAGGATTGTAATATTCGTGACATTTTTCCGAGCCCACCGTGAGCAATTCAGTCTTCTCCAGCCGGTTATCGATAGGTCCAACCATCTGTACAGGAGTGTTTGATTTGGGATGTGGCTGCAGGACGCAGGCTGGCTTGATGGCACCGGAATAAGTTTGCGGATTTCGTTCCAGAAAAGCAATTGCCATGTTATGATAGTCGAACTGAGGTTTGTAGCGATAATGAATTGTGAAGTTGACGATGGCTATGTCGAAGGAATTCCCAGTTGCAGTACCGAAAAGAGCTACATTGGGTTGCCGTCTGCAACGTCAAAGTTAATGCGTTGATTGATTAATGCAGCAAGGAATTGTTACGTAATCGCAAGAATTACCCATTTTTATTGAAACAATGTGCTCCCAGTACCACAAAGTTGCCTCCCAAGTACGATCCCGCACATACGATATCTACTGCTCCATTCGTCTGTCGTTGACCGATTTGAACCTGAATTTAGTGTTAGATGATTAACGCGCTAGATATCAGATTAGAATCAATTAATATCATTCATTGTTACTACCACGTGGGAACCTTCGTCACTTCGAATCCATTGACATGCACCTGAATGAGTTGAATTTTTATTACGTTGAATCGTTATTGATCTATGACTGTGTGATTGAAATTTACCTGTTCTAATGAGCAGCAACAAAACCGCCAAAGCCCAAATCTCCATCGTTAACTGACCGGTTGTGATGATGATCTTTTGCAGCTGGCAGCGAAAAACGAACTGAGCGAAAGAAATATATGTTGACTGGGATCATTCACTCCTGTTTTGCTTTGTGCCAAGAAAAGAGACCGTTCCCCAATAAGGGAACGTCCATTAATTACGTCACGCAAAAATTGACTTTTTATAACCCCCCTTCCCCCCCCTTGTCACGTTTTTTGTATGGACCTTCAATTTTTTTGTATGGATCGTCACGTTTTCCCAAACACCCCCTCCCCCCTTACTGCGTGACATAATTAATGGACCTTCCCTAAACAGTGGACTTTATTGATATGGATGTCTGAGACTCGATACATTAATAAATGCATTCACCGTTCTGTAGGTTTGGTTTGGAATTGCTCGAAAGAAGTATTTGTATTCTAATTAAAATTTAATGTTTATTAACTAATTAAAAAGAGTTGCACGGTATGCTGGTTTATTCGAATCAAACAGAAGTGCATTTGAACCATAGTTTTTCATACTGCTTTAAGCAATAATTAGTTCGTAGATATATAATTCTTGATTCCTGTTTCCTACTTTGGTTCAACGCCGATTGATTTAACGCAAATCGTGAGATACTGGGATATCTATCATGCCCACATGACTGATAGATGTGGTCGGTATTGAAGAAGCATTATTTTGATTATCTGTAAATGGCTAATTTTTTTAACAGAATATCACTGTTTTGGGAAGTTATTTTGAATTTTAATTCCTAATGAAGTTGACAGTAAACTGAACTAGAGACAGAGACTAGAACCGCATAGAAAAAATGGTTTATTTTTGTTTATTCATGGACCCAAGCAGGCGGTGATAATTGAAAAAAAAACTTTAATTCGTTCTGAAAGCGAGAATTTACACTGTTGATTAATTAGTGGTGCTGAAATTAGTACAGTCAACATGCGTTCGCTGCACTAAGCCCACTTCCGTTAATCGGACTGAGCTATCAAAACTTGAAAATGCATTGATGGACACACCGATTGTTTGTTATCAGAAATCATATTAGAAACGTTGCAAGATTTTCAATTTAGCGGAATAAAAGATTTAATCTTTTCGTTATTTATAAATCAAAGGTTTTATTGTTTGGTAACTAAACAGTACAGGGTTTCTGCAAATTATCCGTACAGACTTTGTCGGCATGCCTCAACACAACCAAGCGGATTAAACTAGTAATACCTACATGGTTTAACATCTAGACCCATTGTTTTTATATGCAGTGAATTTGGTACAGTTGTGATTTCTAATTCATTCAAAATGAAGCCGAATGAGTTGCGCGCAGGTGTAATTGAACTTTTTTTTTTTGAAAAGGAAAAACTGTTTCCTGAATATGACAAAATCTACAGAGAAAGATGCAATAAGACGATACCGGCAGCTTGGAACGCAACATGAAGATCGCAGCAAGCCGTGCTTTGAAACTGACGTGTTTTGTTTTTGCTGTTTGTGTTTGCTAATTTGTAATTCAACTCAAAGAAACAGTGAAATCATAAAATATCCTCGTGCTTTGTGTAAGACGTAGTGAAGAGAATCGATTCGCTCCCAAAATATGGGATGGTCGGTAGTATTTCCCCGTTTTTGGTTTTTTGTGCTTCCCGCCCCCCGCACCCGGAGGTAGAGTTATATCAGCTTAGTTTTGACTGTTAGTACTAATATTGTGGTGCCACCCGGTCAATTTGTTGCAAGTGAATTGATGATTATTTGCAGCGTAGAAGTTTGTTAAAGAGCTGCCTCATAGCGGGGGATTTTGATCATTGGTGGAGTGCGGAGTGAAAAAAGAAAATGAAGACCAGTGAAATGTGGCAAACGGGCATTTGCTCATCAGAAGTAACGAACAAAGTTTACGGCATGTGCGCGAGAATGGCTGGCAAATAGTTTCAGATGCACCCAACATGTGGTGTTGTGACGATGAGTGCATATCTTATGGGCAGTTAAGCAACGTTAGATTTTGCGCTAATATTGTCGTGTGTGCATGAAATTATTTACGAATTAACGTCGGAAATATTCATTTCTACGAATGAACAAGCTAGAGCCATTTTAGAGGTAGCCATGTGGATGAGCTCAATCTGATTATATATTATATAAATCGTAAATTCAAATAATACTAAATACGTGCATGGTTTGGAAAATTTA
The DNA here is from genome assembly GCA_034211315.2 of Aedes japonicus. Taxonomy (NCBI): domain Eukaryota; kingdom Metazoa; phylum Arthropoda; class Insecta; order Diptera; family Culicidae; genus Aedes; species Aedes japonicus. The sequence goes on along the minus strand of JASCZW010000829.1, from coordinate 99,719 downwards.
CATTTCTTAATCTGGAAGTGTGTTGCAGTACCCTTATCCAAATGATATCGGTAATGTTAACATGCGGGGCTTATTATATGTGAAAGTAGACTCGGAATGGGGTGACTCTCCAGACATTCTGAAACGGGTTGCTGGATCTGCAGTAGAGCTATCACTTCCCAGCTCTCGGATAAAAGCTGCTTCCAATGGTCACTAGAGGGATTGTTGTAAATAATTTTTCCATAATACCATTGCCGGCCAATGAGTTTTAGATAACGCAGAAAATTAAACTTTTCTGTATATCTTTGTACATGAAACACAGCTGAAGTATGCCGTTAGAACGCTCTACGCACAAACATTATTACAGCTGAATGACTAAAACGAACATGTAGAAGAACTGTTCTGCTATTTTAAATGTATTGTTTTGTTTAATCGTATGAAATATTTTTTTTAAATTATATGACCTCTCTTTAAATTCATTTATTTAACTATAATTTTCAGTTGTATGCTCTTTTAGAAGCATCCCAAAACCCCTTGAACAAAAATATGCGGGGTCAGAAATTAACGGTAGCCCTATTAAAACGTAACCCACCTAAAGATAGCCCAACGGCAAGGCCCACTTAGCAATGGAACAAACTCCTTTTGTAGTTACAGCGCTCTAGTGGCCGTCTTCTGAAGCTTTAAGACGTCTATTTGTTGACAATGAAAATAACAGTTTTTTGAAATTTTCTAGGAAACCCGTAAAGCGTGTGTTCAAAACAAACAGGGAAACCTTAACGATAACTACCGAAAGCCTCAAAATAAACGCTGAAGGTGAACTGCCAACCGTCATCTCCATGAAAAGGTCGTGAGGTCCACCAGAAGCGACCAAGGTATGTCCGATCGCAATTTGAGTGAAAAGTATGATGCCAGTAAGACAGTGGTTTTAGTCTCTGAGAAAATTCTGAACTCGGAGGTTTACAAAACCGAATGTCCGGTGGGAGTATTGTTCATTATAGGGTATGTGTCCCTTGATTCAGCCTAATATGCAACAATCGATAAATTTTTTTATTATAACTCATAAGGCATTTGAGCTGGAAGCAACATATAACTAGCTGTACACTTACTAAGATATGTTTAATAAGCCATCTGGTAGTATGTATTACAAAAAGTTACACAACTCATTTTATAAAGTCAGAAACATTAGAGGAGTATGGATGTAATGTCGGTCTATGGGTGTCAAATTGGGTCTAATCATGGATGAAAATTTGTCCCATTCGATGGATTTGTTATTAAATGTTGTTTACGTACGATTTTTTTCTGATTTTCTGGTTCAAAGCGATGCCAGCTGTATTCGCTCTACCCAACAAACAATTTCACAAATCAAACTATACTTAAACTGCTAAGAAGCACTTAATTGATTTTTAAAATATGATTTAGTGGCCATTCGGCAATCAAAACAATATAATTCACTTTTCACAGATTTTGATCCTTTAGTTTGTGTTAAGATGAAGCCATATGAAAAACATTCAACCGAAACTCAGACATTTTTATTGTAAAGGTTACCAATAACAACATTTTTACTACGCTTCCCATACAACAGGCCATAGTTGAGACCCTATAAAAAACATGTTCCTAACATTGGGTCTATGGTTTTCATGTTAAATATTTGTTATTTTACCTATGTGACCTATCAGTATATAACGTGTGACTATTTTCTGTAAATTTTGGCAGCATTATTCGGTTTATAGGTTCAATTTCGGCAAATTTAAATCATTTGAAGATCGTGTAGATATTCTGTTCAGCTTAACGAGTAAATTCATGGTGTTTAAAAAGTTAAGGAAACCGAAAATTACGCGGAAGTGAACAACTATAAATTGATTAATAATGTCATCTTGATAGCAACATGATTATGTTGATTATCGCCGAAATAATGACATATTTGGTACATAGGCCGAATCAAGGAGCTAGGCTAACATAACATCCCGTTACCCTAGTCTTCGGTTTCGAACTTGGATACAACTTGTTAATCGTGGGATACGGAGAAGGGTGGAATGAGGTAGAGCCACTGCATGGTCATCCGGTTCGTTTCAATTTATCCGGGTAAATAATTCCTGTGGTTTGTATAATCCTATATTCTCTGTGAACTAATGTCTGAAAAATTCTTATTTTGCTATTCAGGACTGAGATGAACGATTACGTGGACGATGATTTGCAACACGGTCTCCCCGTACCGCAGGAGAGCAATGGAGCAAAGCATCGAGCAATTATTTTTATGGCAGATCACACGAGGAAAACCCAGAAACCAGTTCGGAAAACATACCAAAATCCGTACGATTTGGGTTCTAGGCAAAACTGGCGAATATTCTTGGGATTAGTTCGTAAATCATCTTGGTGGCGGCAGAAGGATGGCTCCCATCAGGTCATAAACCAGAAGGCAATAGTCTAACGTGGCTAACAGTCAACGATTTCATAGCAATCGACGGAGACGATGAGTGGCAGTAGTCTATTCTGGGGTGTGATATTACTATAATTCCAGTTTGCAGTCCTACAAATCCCTCTTCCTCGTGAAATGGTAAGCATTTCTTTCTCAAAACTGAGATGCAAGAAAAAAAATTATGATTCTACAACCGAACGGATCCAACTGTTGTATGCCGAAAGCCTTGCGTAGATTGAAATGGAGTCACTTTTTCCAGGGCAGCCCACGTTGTACGAGGATAGTCCAACAACGATAGAAATTTTGATATCTCCGACTGTAATCAGACCTTCCAAAGGATCTCCGGTTTTATCTTGACACGAGTTGTTGGTAAAGTAGTAATTTTCAGCGCAAAACTGTTCCTCGTCGACGAGATTTGTCAACTTGTAATATTTACGACAGTCTTGGTTGTATCGCGCAACGCGTGGCCGGACTATGACTTGATCTGCGAAGAGAAATTGTTCAATCAGTAATATTAATTATTTAGCCAATCACAATAATTCAACATACCAGCATCAAGTCCCAAGGTATAGAGCTTCAAAGGAACGGAGGAGTGGTTTGGCCATAAGCATGCCGGAAGAACTTTTTCGCTGAAAGTGATCTTAGATGCTAATTTAAGCAAGGCTAAATTTCCCATTGAAGTCGCACTGTTGTATCCTGGATTGAAGATAATTTGCTCAATGCCTACATCCTTAGTACCTTTTACCAGTTCGACTGCCCCCAGTCGTACAACATTCTGCTGACGATTTTTGACGCAGTCGACACTGGACAGAACGAATCTATCGCTAATGAGGACTCCTATACAACTCCAGTAGTAACGCCCACTCTGTTGAATTCCGACAAGAGCCACGTGTGGATATTCTCCCTCCTGAACGGGTCGTCCTTCCGAAGGAATGCTTTCGTATTCGTCGTCCTCTCGACGCTTGTGTTGTTTCCAGTAGCTAACGCACTTCTTCATGTTGAACTTGTTCTCTTCGACCGGCTTCTCACAGCAAACGATTGGATCCAACCCGTACCGGCAAAATTTCACTAGAAGAAGTTCTGACTTATTTATATTCGGACAGTTTCTGTAATGCTGACAAACACCTGCGGAATTTTGAGCAGTCCTGCAGGGTACTCCCAGCCTGCTAAACGTGTTTAAATAATCGTCATCTGGGAAAACAATCTGACGCCGATCTCGCCGGCTTTGAGCTTGTCGTTGTGGCTTCCCCAGGACAACTGATTCGATCCACTTTATGTGGGCTGATGTTCGTACAAAGTAGGCCTCTTTTCCGAAACCGCAATCCTGTCCGGCTACCGTTAGACCAAATACGTAGGCATAGTACCGATCATAGTGCCAAGTTTCGCGCTCCAGTGGACCACCGTGTTCTATCTGTGTTGGAATAAAAATGGAATGTATACCAAATAGTGCATTGATCGTTGCTGGGCAATCTCACTCTACACGTTTGTGGGACCAGAAATTTATTGTTTTGTGCACATAATACGTTTGAGCTGTTGCTTCTTTTGCATGGCGTTGGATCGACTCGCATCCGAGTCAGCACAAGAGTTTTGTCTGTTTGCAAAGTGTGGATCTTTATGTTAGAAGAAAATAATATCAGAAGTATAAGGATTCTTCGTTGTCGGAATACTTACTATTGGAAATGGCTTCGTTATCGCGCAGAAAATTGTTCAAGTTGTATGGTCCCAAGCCAGCCATTTCATACAAGGGCATAGTGAGGTCGTTATTTACCAAACAGGCTGGTAGTGCTTCCGGGCCAATTCTGTGGGAACGGAATGAGAGAAAAACGGTTAGCAATTCCAATGAAGGCAAAAGGCAAAGAGAATAGCGAATAAATAGGGTAGGTAACGACTATAGCACCCCGGGACCCTATTCCAAGCACGGGGTTAACGTTAACCTATAACGCGCTTTTTTTTTGCAGTATGGTGCTCCATCTAGTGAAGCACCATACTGCAAAAAATGAGCGTTGTAGGTTAACGTTTACCCCGTGCTTGGAATAGGGTCTTGGGGTGCTTAAGCCGTTCCCTACCCTATGTGTTGATTATTTGAAACAAGTCGACATGAATCGTATTGAATCGTATTGATCCCAAAAGTAGGAGATGTAAGATGGAATGGTGGTAGAGAGCCTAAGGAACGGTTTTTTTCTCAACAGATTCAATCGTCAATACCTGACCAAGCCAAAATTAGGTTCCCGAAATTCGTCGGAGATGCACCTCAGTTGGCTGTTTTCTTGAGCAAGCTTTGGACACTTGAAGTAGTCGAGTAATAACCTGACAATGTTTGGTGTCAATCAAACCATTTAGCGTGTATGGCCCCCGTAGCAACCCTGAGCAACGACCCATGTAAACAGAACCAAATCCATCGTCACGGAGACGTACCTCAAGCCAGAACCTGGCGTCTCCATACCAGGCTTCCGGATTATGCGACTTGATCATCGCGGTTCTGATGGAGGAAAAGTCGCGATCGCCCTGCGTAAAAACATAATTTGCCACCTGCTTCCGAGCTTCCAGCTGCAGTTCATCGAAGCCATCGGAGTTGAAATACCGTCGTCCCTATCGTCATCATACCGGTTGAGCAAATCTGGGGTCCACTCAACGATCAACATTTTCCTCATGAATGTAAGGAACAACCAGGAGCTCGTTATCAGGAGCTCAGACCACTATGCAGAGGTGGCCGAAGTTGGCTCCTTGATCAACCGACATCGGATCACTAGGCGGAACTACTAGGAAAAAGTAATTGTAATCGAATGACTAAAATTATCAAAGCTAGAATGGTAGACATCAGAATTAATGATTTTCAATATCCGCGTTCTTCCAGATTGTGCAAAGCCTTTTTAGAAATTGACTATAATTTTTATAAACTTGCCCATTCCGTCGATCATCCCACTTGACAGCAATGATTGTCTGTTCAATGAAAGTTTCGCAAGTATGAGAATACTTTTGATAAGATCGTTCATTCTTTGATGTGCAATCTAAGCTTGTCTGCGTTGATCATGATCTAACAAACAGATTAGTTTTGAACATAAAAGCTGTAAATTCATGTTTCATTATTACTTTCAACTATTTCACTATATCCAGAGCATGTTGTTTATCTTCTGATGATATGAAAACGCCAGTTAAGAATGAACTGTACACAACATAAGTAATATATAAATTAAAAGAGCCTATATCTACACTGAAAGTTAATTTTAGTATATATTACAATCTCGAATGTAATACTCACAAATCCATTAGTTGTTTTCTGCAACGAAAAAGATTTGTACTTTTTATGAAGATAATTAATGGCACACGCGCAGCTGTCAAAAGCACGAAGCATTTTTTGATACAGAAAGAACATTTTTGTCGAATATTTTGTCACAAATTAAAAAGAAGAATCTCTCTGGTAGTTGCATGAAGGAATGGCAGATCTACTTTTTGGACTAGAAATGTAATTGACAAACGTAGCGGCGTGGCTGGGTAGCGCAGTGGTTACCCGTTCAGCTTACTGAGCAGATGGTCAGGAATTCAATCCTAGGCCCGTCCCTTCCTTGCTATTTGTCACTTGCCTCTTTCTATCACCACTAGATTTAAAATAATTAGTTTAGGCAGTAATTTAATGTTATAAGTAGTGTGCACTGTAAAGCTAGTTTTTACCGATGAAAACGTGTCTTTTATTTTAGTTTCTATCCCTCTTACTCTGCTAGAAATATTACCCACTATCGAGTAAAAGTTGGTAAATTAATTTACTTGTCAATGGGTAGACGATGTTTATTAACGGGTAAAGCTAATTTACAGTGTGAGATCATAAATATAATTCATGTGCTCTGTTTGAAAATCAGATTATTGATTATGGTAAATTAATTTACCTTTCCAACATAGTTTTGTTTAGTTATGTCCCACTGCCCATTAGGATTGCATGGAACATGGGACAGTTCTGCGTAGAACGGCAGTATAGTTATAATGTAATTCTGGGTTACAATTTGATCCTGGGTAAGTTTACTTTTGAGTGTCCAAAGTTCATTGTTTCAGTATTTTTAAAAAAAACTTTTCGATCTACCACATATGATATAATCATGACAAGCGCCAAACCACTTAGTCCAGGTATTGTCCACACTCAATCATCGAATTCCCACTTACTGACAAAAGACGACGATAGCTTCCTGTTTATTTTCGTGAATACTATTCACTCAAATCAAAGTGTCTAATACATTGTCTCGTCCTCACTTGACGACCAACAGGTTTGTGATCAATTAGCGCGACAACACGTAACACAACAAATTCAATCTGCTGACAGCAGCGTTGATCAAACCGATCTCCCAATTCACATTGAATTCATATTCTAAATAGTACTCACCTGACGTCCGTGGCCAGCTTCACCAGTGCAATATCGTTTTCCAAGAATCCCTCCATATAGTTCGGATGTTTGATGAATCGTTCTATCCGTATGATCTGCGCCCCCGGGTTATCGTTATGAAAATCCAAATCTCCAACCTTCACATGGGTTGGCGTTTGATTGAACAAGAACTTGTCGCAATGCGCCACCGTCAGAACATAATCCTCATTGATTAACACTCCACCACAGTTCCAGTATATTTTGTTACCTCGGGGATATCCTAAATAGACTCGATGCTTCGACGTTATCTCAATGTCCATGTAGCTCTTTTCAGGTTCAATAAAGACATGATCTCCCACCCGGTTGGTCACCATAGATTCATCGGCTTCTCGCAACCGAATGAACCTTTCAGCGCAGACATCCGTTGCGAAGGACTCTCCAGTTTCCGTTTCGATCCACGATACGAAGGACGACACTCTGGTGTAAACTGACGGGACATCCGTTCCACAGAACACGCCAAAAGACGTGATCCCAACTACGTATGGCGTCGATCGATGGTTAGACATGAGTTTAATCTGAAGTGGACCACCGGAATCACCCAGGCAGGTATCCATTTTTTCATCATGAGCACACATTTGAGTTTCGATTATTCCTAAACGCAATTTTCGAATAATAGAACTGTGGTAATTTTTACACACTTCGTTCGCCACAGGAGACAGTTGCACTTTGAGGAGAATGGGCGTTTTATCGCCGGCATACGAAGTTTGGCCAAATCCAACTGCTTCAAGGCGAGGAAAGTCCACTTCTTCCTGATTATACAGACAGGCAGGCGTTACTGCGTTGTTGATGGTGACCTCTCTTTCCAAGGTGATGATGCCAATGTCAAAGTAATAGGACGAAAATCTATGCTCGGGGTGTCGTTTGAAGGAAGCAATTTTGTATTGTTGGGCAAATTCGTTACTAGGATCGTTGATGGTAGTATTGATCTGGATCACGCCTAATCTAACGACATCCGGCGGAATACTATCCCGCGTAGCACAGTGAGCACCGGTCAGTACGTGACGTGTGGTTATTAGCGATCCACCACAGCTAAAATCAACATCTCCATTCGATTGTGTCCAACCGATCGCTGCCATATGAGCAAATTCACCCAACCGCACGGGAACTCCAAAGATCGGATAGATTAGGTTGTAGTCGCCATATTTGTGGTACCGGAGATGACAATCTGTGAAAAAACAAAACATGACATCGAGGCTTGCATAAGTCGTAATAATCTCTTGTTGATAGAATATTGCGTACCATTCAATGTCTGCCTCACATTGGGCAGCAACGCTTTGTTCACATCGGTGGGAAAGACGTTCTCTGCCGGCTGCAATCGACCAAGCGCGGGATCGATCGCCAAGCCACAAATTATCAACGTGATAATGGAGCTTCCACAGTTCTGCACTTTACACGGCCGCATCGCAAGTTAAACTGATTTTCAAAGTCCCACAGGTATGATGATGTTGATAGTGAAAGAACGACACACACTGAGAACCAGTTTTGCTGGAATCTGACTGATCGTTAGCCAATCATTGCGTTTGGTGACGATCCCCTCTGAGGGGTTGTTCTTCTTTCTTTAGCATGCCATGCTTATTGGCTTTCACAATTCGCTTATTGCCTGTTTTCAACAAAGTGTTCTAATTGCACTTCTTCAGTTATGAATTGCGAGCTTTCCATGCCAGGTACAATTTTTACACTAGTATGATTGTGTGGCAAGTACAATCATACCTTATGCCCAAGAAGTCGAGAACGAAAGATTCATAGCCAAGATAGAGAATCGAACCCAGCCACCTCCAGCATGGTGTTGCTTTGTTGCTGCACCTTTACCGACTGAGCTAAGGGAGGACTTAGGCGAGGGGTTTTAACTTATTTATTTCTGTGAGACGCGCTTCAATTGAGTTACAATTATCTCGGTTCACCTACCAGCTAGAGATAGGAGCACTGCTTCTCTCTCTCCATCTCTTTATAAAACAAAACCACCCTGATTCGTCATTCACGCTTTAAGATACACTTTGTTTCCTGAGGATTAGGCCAGAGAGGTAATCGATCTTCAGCTACGTCAAACAGGTTGATCTACATATAAATAATTCTTCGGTGCCACTTTTTGACACTAATACTTGTCTGTTAAACAAGCAGGATAGGTGGATCTTAAATTTTGCTTAATGCTTTTTTTTTTTTTATTTATTCCAAATTTTACATTGTTTTACATTCATATATTATCCTAGGTGATCCTGCTAAGTAATTAACATTTCAACCTTATATGCTATCATTAATATCTAATTGTGTTAATATTATTTTTACTTTGTCTATTCAGAATTTTTAACAGGGTTTATTTTGCCTGCGTGTCAGAATTACAGTTGATTTCTTAAAACTAGTTCTTATCTATAGAGAGAATTGATCATTGCAATTGAAGATTGCAATGATTTTTGTCTAAAATTATGAATTATTTTGTTGGACATTTCTTCTAGAGTCTCAACGTTTGAAATTCTATGTAATTCAATAGTACTGAACCAGGGTGGCAGCTTCAAAATCATTTTCAGAACTTTGTTCTGAATCCTTTGAAGTGCTTTTTTCCTAGTTGCGCAACAACTAGACCATATTGGCACAGCATAAAGCATGGCCGGTCTAAAAATTTGTTTGAATATTAGAAGTTTGTTCTTTAAACAAAGTTTGGATTTTCTGTTTATAAGAGGATACAAACATCTTATGTACTTATTACATTTGGCTTGAATGCCCTCAATGTGATCTTTAAAAGTTAATTTTTGATCAAGTATCAGTCCAAGATATTTTACTTGACTTGACCAAGAAATTGGAACTCCGTTCATAGTGACTATATGACTATTACTTGGTTTCAAAAATGCAGCTCTAGGCTTGTGTGGGAATATTATAAGTTGAGTTTTGGAAGCATTAGGAGAAATCTTCCATTTTTGAAAATAATCTGTAAAAATATCCAAGCTTTTTTGTAGCCTCCTGGATATAACACGAAGACTTTTTCCTTTAGCGGAAATGCCTGTGTCATCAGCAAAGCAAGATTTTTGACACCCCTGAGGTAAATCAGGGAGATCTGAAGTGAAAATGTTATATAGTATTGGCCCAAGTATGCTACCTTGAGGAACACCAACTCTAATGGGCAATTGAACAGATTTAGAATTCTGATAATTTACTTGCAAAGTTCTATCAGTTAAGTAGTTTTGAACTAATTTCATGATATAAAGCGGAAAATTAATCTTTTTCAGTTTCGCAATCAAACCTTCATGCCAAACACTGTCGAATGCTTTTTCTATGTCTAGAAGAGCAACTCCAGTGGAGCAGCCTTCAGCTTTGTTTGAACGAATTAAATTTGTTACTCTCAAAAGTTGATGCGTAGTTGAATGCCCATGGCGAAAACCAAACTGCTCATCAGCAAAAATTGAGTTTGAATTGATATGAAGCATCATTCTATTCAAAATTATTTTTCAAAAAGCTTACTTATTGAAGAAAGCAAACTGATCGGTCGGTAGCTAGAAGCTTCAGCCGGATTTTTGTCTGGCTTCAAAATTGGTACGACTTTTGCATTTTTCCATTTATCTGGAAAGTATGCTAGATGAAAACATCTGTTAAATAGTTTTACCAAGAAAGACAAAGTACTCTCAGGGAGTTTTTTGATAAAGATATAGAAAATTCCATCATAACCTGGTGCTTTCATATTTTGAAATTTTTTAGTTATAGTTCTTACTTCTTCCAAATCGGTTCCCCAAGAATCATCAAAAATATTTTCTTGAGAGAAAATATTCAGATACTCCCTGGAAACCGATTCCTCAATAGGACTAGTAAGTCCCAAACTGAAATTATGGGAGCTCTCAAACTGCTTAAAAAGTTTTTGAGCTTTTTCCGCATTTGTGAGCAAAATTTTATCACCTTCCTTAAGTGCTGGTATAGGCTTTTGAGGTTTTTTCAAGACTTTAGAGAGTTTCCAGAAAGGTTTGGAACTCGGATCTAATTTTGACACATTATTTTCGAAGTTTTTGTTCCTCAGGGCAGAGAAGCGTTTTTTAATTTGCTTTTGTAAATCTCGCCATATGACTTTCATAACGGGATCACGTGTTCGTTGATATTGACGCCTACGTACATTTTTCAGACGAATCAAGAGCTGAAGATCGTCATCAATTATAACTGAATCTAATTTAACCTCGCATTTAGGTACTGAAGCTGCTCTTGCTCTAACTATTGAAAAAGCCAGAGATTCAAGAGCATTATTAATTTCATTTCTTGTTTGCAATGGAACATTAGGATCAAAGTTGTATTCCATAAATGTTTGATATTGATCCCAATCAGCTCTATGGTAGTTGAAAGTAGAACTGATGGAATTAGAAATGATTTCTTGAGATATTTCAAATGTAACTGGAAGGTGATCAGAACCAAAGTCAGCATGGGTAATCAATTGACTACAAAGTTGACATGAATCAGTTAAGACCAAATCAATAGTTGAGGGTTTCTTGCAGAAGAAAAGCAAGTTGGGCTGTTTGGATATTGTATAGTATAATAACCCGCAGAACAATTATCAAATAGTATATTACCATTGGAATTGCTTTGAGCATTATTCCATGAACGGTGTTTTGCATTAAAATCACCAATAATGAAGAATTTAGACCTATGACGGGTAAGTTTCTGAAGGTCACCCTTAAGCCAGTTCTTTTGCTGGCCAGTGCATTGGAAAGGCAAATAGGCAGCTATAAAAGTAAATTGGCCAAATTTTGTTTCAACTGAAACCCCAAAGTTTCAAAAACTTTGGTTTCAAATGAAGAAAGAATGTGATGTTTGATTCGCCTATGGACAATGATGGCAACGCCACCACTAGCTCCATTAAGGCGATCATTGCGGTAGACAACATAATTTGGATCTCTTTTGACCTTATGGGCAGGTTTGAGATAAGTTTCAGTTATAACAGCAATGTGCACGTTATGAACTCTTAAAAAATTAAATAGCTCGTCCTCGTTATCTCTGATGGATCGAGCATTCCAATTCAAAATATTTAATGACTTAAAATCCATTACTGAATTTCAATGTCATGACAATATTATTGGCAAATTTAATACCAGTTTGAATAGCATCAAACATGGAATTAGTTTTTAGCATATCGGTTATCATATCGATTAACGATTGCTGTAAAAATTCTAATTTAGGAGCGGATATGCTACCTAAATCAAATTCATCAGAAGTCCCGTGGGAATTTTGGTTAGAAGTTCCGTGGGAATTTTGGTTTTGGTTCCTACCCGCTGCAACGGAAGCATAGGTAGGTCCATGACCAAGATAATGTAACTTATATAAACGAAATATTATTATTTGATATATGGTGCAAAAAAAGCTTACTAGAAATAAACGTTAAGAAATGTAATTTAATTACTCTCAGTAGAAAACGATATACACCACAAATTACTGTTTCTTTAGGAACTGAAATTGTAGAAAAATTCGAGAGAGTCAGAGACTTAGGTGTTATTGTAGATTCTAAGCTTAATTTTATCGACCATTACAACACAATTATCCATAAAGCAACCAATATGCTAGGTTTTATTAAACGCTTTGGTCAAAACTTTCATGACCCATATACGATCAAAACATTGTACGTTGCATATGTCAGGTCTATTCTAGAGTATTGTAGTGTCATATGGTCTCCTTTTATGAAAACACATGAAGAACGATTAGAATCAGTCCAAAAACAATTGCTTTTGTATGCTCTCCGTAAATTAGGCTGGACAACATTTCCACTTCCGTCTTATGAAGCACGGTGTATGCTTATTGACATTCAAACTCTAAAAGAACGAAGGGAATTTGCCATGATCTCTTTTGTAAACGATATTGTATCACATCGCATTTCCTCCCCTAACTTATTATGTAGTCTAAATTTCTACACCCCCCCTCGCGGCATTTGAGGAATCGGAACTTATTTGCGTTAAATATCAATCGGACAAACTATGCGAAATTCGGACCAATTAACCGAATGATGTCTCTGTATAATCTGCATTGTGAATCAATTGACCTAACAATGTCACGTAGTAACCTAAGACAGTATTTTGTTTCTAGACGATCTTTAAGAAGATAGAATTAAGTGTAAATATGTAGTCTACGATCGATTGACGAAATAAATAAATAAATAAATTTACATGTTGAACATTGTTAACAACACGGTTAGGTAAGAATGTAGGGTTTGCAGAATGAACCCTGTTGGTACCTAAAGGTATCGAAATAGTATTTGCTGCTCGTTGATCGTTTGAAGTTGCGGATTGAAAACCCTGTCCACTGTTTCTACCGACGGTTTGGTAGGAATTTGTGCTTGGCTGATCGATGTTAACAGCTGCAAAATGGGTAGTAGCTGGTCGGGAACGTATATTGTTTCCTACCTGTCGTTTAGTGCGCGACTGCAAAATTGCTTTGCGAGTCTTGCATTCCCATAAATTTGATTTATGGTTTTCACCACAATTCGAACATTTTTTGCTTAATGCTGTTCACTTGTTATAGTCTACCAAGAGCGCAAGTTTATAATGTCGGTTTTTTAAGAACAATGGCAAAACAATTTTTATTCTTCAAAGTATTGGCTCTTGTTTTCAGGCAGTTTGTGGATACCATGCCAAAAGAAAACTTCGTTTTTCATTGACATCCATTCATCTTGCCATTTTCGTACATCATCGACTAAAGACTAGAAGTGTTGCTCAGCCAGTGCGTGTCCCATCGATTAGAAAAGATGATAATCCGATGACGCCAGGTCTGATGAATAATACGGATGGGGTAAGAGTTCTCAACCAAACGAAGGAATCGTTTTTTCTACAGGAGAGTTGTCACGCTGCAGGATGACTGTGCCGCGTCTTAGAGCCTATTCTGGGTTGGGTTACAATTGATTATTTGATGCCGGTACCGGTCGGCATTATTTGTTTCGCCGGGTTTGAGAAGCTTGTAGTACACTACTCCCACTCTGATCCCACCTCACATACAGCATTGTCTTCCTCCCAATGCGATCCGGTCTAACACTGGTTACATGTTGATGGTTATCCTGACATTACCCATGATTTTTTTACGTTTGAGATTCTAAAAATATATCCATTCTTTATCGGAAGTTACAACCAGATTCAAGAAACCCTTTCTTTCGTGGCGTAAATGCAGCATTTCGTACACAGTTTTTCGTTATTCCATCTGTCGTTCTTTCAGTGTGGAACTCTTTTTCCAACCTTTTTCCAATGGCTCTAAGGCGATCGGAAATTACCTGACAAGTGACATCCCTTTGTTCAGCCATCATGTGTTGTGTTTGGATATCGTTTTCGTTCAAAAATGCTTGTAGTTCGTAGTCTTCGAACTTTTTTGGTCGATTTTCGCGTTCTTTTTCAATAACATTGAAATTTAGAGAATTTCAAGAGAATTTATCTGTCGTCAATCAAAGTAGACCAATTCTATTTCATGATATACTTAATGTCTATTTATCCATACCAGGTTGCCTGGTCACATATTTCGCAATATTTGTTATAACAGGACATCATTCTATTTAGTGGACCATTCGGGGCATATTTAGCTCTTTGATTGTTAATATAAAATAAATGTCTATTTATAAGAATACGAGTTTGTTTCGTTTATAAAAGCTATCATTGCAAAATCTCTTCGCCATTTAAGCTCAATATAAATTTATCGACATGCATCGTGGCTCATAGGATGGTAGCGGTAAAGTCGTCCAACCTAACTTGCGTAGAGCAAACAATAAAAACTGTTTTTGGACTCTTTCAATACGGTTTGCATGAGTATCTTGATATGGAGCCCAAACTATACTACAATATTCAAGAAGGGGTCTCACATATGCGATGTACAACGTTTTGATTGTGTATGGATCATTAAAGTGAAAGCTAAATCTTTTAATAAACCCTAGCATGTTGTTTGCCTTATGTATAATGTTATCATAGTGATCAACAAACGTTGATTTTGTGTCAAGTATAATTCCTAAATCTCTAACATCACTGTATCTTTGAACTGTGTTCTGGCCTATAGTTATTGATTCTTGCCTTATACCGTGTTTTCTTGTAAATTATATAGGGATGCTTTTTTAACATTAAGTTCCAGCTATTGTTTTGAAAACCAGTTGTGAAAATTATTAATTTTATTCGGAAATACTACAAGATCAAATGCTTTACATATTTCTTGATAAAGTTTCTTATCGTCTGCATATATAGAAACGTTTAAGCGACTTAAAACGTGGTCTACATCGTTGGTAAACGAAATTGAATTCTAGCTAAGATAATTGAAAAAGCTATAAAGGGATGTCGACTCTATCAAATGCTTTACTAAAGCCAGTATCCATTGCACTAATAGAAAATGTAACAAAGTTTTATAAATTTGTAGTCGTTGAACGTCCTTTAACAAACCCATGTTGTTTGCTAGAGATTAAATTTTTAACTTGTGAGAAAATATCTTGATTGATTATAGACTCGAACAATTTAGGAATGCATGATAATATGGCAATCCCTCGATAATTTTTTATATCTGCTTTTTTGCCACTTTTGTATATGGGAATTACATACGATTCTTTCCAAATTGATGGAAGAATACTGGAATCTAGAGACAGGTTAAACAGCCAAAACAAAGGATTCGCTAGCTCCGTTGATACTGACTTTAAGAATACGGGCGGCAAACCATCTGGTCCTGCATGATACATCCAAAGTATTTAGAGAAAGTAAGATTACGCTGAGGGATATATTATCAACTGAAATATCACTCAGTGGCTCAGGAAGGTGTGATAATCCCAGTCATTTTTACCATGAGCTGAGTAAACATCTTGAAAATAAATGACTGATCTCATTAGTAGTTTTTCCGTTTTTATCGTTAAGTTGCATTTTGGCTGGAAAATTCTTCAATTTTTGTTTATACTAAGCGAAGTTGAAAAAAGATTTTGGATCTGACTTGAATGTCATACTTTTCATACGCTTTTTTGTGTGTCATACTGGAGCTTTTGACTTATTGGATTGTTTATGTTGCTTCTTTGGCACTATTGTCTCTAAAATATTGTAAATTATTCGGTAGAACAAATCCACAGCTTGCACTAGGTTCAAATTGCGAATTACAGTTTGCCAATCGATAGAGTATAACTTATTTTCTATAACTCCGTAGTCCGCTTGTCTAAAATCAAAATATGGTTTAGACAAATCACCATCCAACTTTGTGGTGTTGTCATGTACAAATAATGAGTATTCAATTGCTGTGTGGAATACCTCATTCTTCCATAAAGGAGCAGATGACTCCTTCACACATAAACCATCGGCCATATTTATAAATAATAAATCTAAATAACAGTTGTTACGATTTCTGATATGATTAACTTGATAAAGTCTAATCTCCGCACATTTCTCAATTAAAGAATGAAGCGTTTCATTGTAACCCACAATTATTATCAAAAAAGATTCATTATCGTCATCAACAATAAAGTTAGCAGTCAAATTAGCAGTGGAAATCTTGAAATAATATTATCAGCAGTCTCAAACAACAATTCATATGATTCTTTTTTTTTTGCACTTTCGGGAGGAAAATACACTACTGCAAAAATATGAGTTTGATTTCCAATGACAGATTTGACCCAAACATGATCAAACATTCATAATCGGTACTAACTGCAATTAATACTCCTCAACCAGATATTTTGTTGGATAATGCTTTATCACGATCATTTTCTAAAAACGTTAAAATGATCGCCGAAAACTTCTTCATTATTTATACTAGCGTCCCAACTAGTTTCAGTGCCTAAAATGATGGGAGAACTACTTTCGGCAACCTGTTTATAGATTTCATTAACCTTTGCCGCGCTCTTCATTCTGTTGAAGTTTTGGCACAGAAAACTCACATGATGGCTTGTGCTGGGTTGTGCCAATTCATTCCGTCTACCGTGCAAATACGATCGATAAGATTCGTCATGAGGAAGGTTCCCACTTTTGAAAGTTTGAAACCAGCTTGGCCTAAGTCTAAGTCTTGGTGATTAAAGCAAGATCGTCCGATGCCTATTTTGCCTATTGAACAAGAAAACCATGGCATGTGCCTCTTTATTTGGCTAAAAAAATTGACATATTCAACACGAAAAAGGAGTACCGCATGTGTAATAATGATTGCATAATCGTACAAGTAAGCTTCCCGTTTTACCTGCGCATACAATCCCCTAGTTTTCCTTCCTTCCTCCAATCCCTTAGTTGTTCATATCATAGTAGGCTGCGAGAAAAAGAAGCCGATTTCCTTAGTTTGACAGTTGTTCCATAACGAAGTCGTAGTGTAGTCGTGATGTGTTCCACGCGCAAAAAGACACTTCAATCGCCGTGGACGGTGAAAAGGGTCTTAAATCCCTTTACTTGTAAGCAACTAAACAAATATGACGTTTTGTATCATGCTCTTTTGCCCACAAAATGGTGCAGTGGGTTTGATATATACTTCAATAGATTTTTGCGCAACTGGTACAGTTTGTATTCATACCATTAATGATGATCTGATGATCCGGTTTGGCAAGTGTCCACCTTTACACTTTGAAAACGGCTTGTCTGAGTATCCTAATCGCTCATTTAGGAAAGACCCAAAGTTACGAAGCACATGAAACTTCCCACGTGGCTTTGATTGGATGGACGCAACCCGACGGCGCAATAAACTTTGACTATGCGGGGTCATACCTCGGACGAAATGTGATTATGACCGTGACCGTTGCCTGGAACGAGATTGCTTACAGCGTTCGGCTTGGTCAGGCAATGAACTTGTCGATGGACTTTCACGTTCACGATGTGACGGTTATCAGGCGGAATATTATTACCATAACATGGCCATCATCTTTCTGAAGGAAGATCCTCAAACTTTAGCGGAGAGATTTAAGTCGGCATGCATTTACTCGCGAAAAATAAAATAAAAAAATAATAATCAAAACCATGTATTATTCTTTTTTTTTCGATATGTGTTTCGTTTGGAGAGCAAAAGTCCATCAACATAATTTTGATCAGGTTCGATGTTCCAAGGGCTCCTATGATACGGCCAAATGCTTGAACTCGCAAGCCCAGGTTCTCAATAGCTAGCGTAACATTCTGTAAGATAGAAGCAATAATAGAGGGTAAGTTGAAGATATATTAAGAAAAATTCCACTGCATTACCATTCGGGTCGAGATTCAATCCAGTGATTGTTTCCAACCACTCAAAGTACGATCCATATCGGGTGTAAATCCCAGGAGTGTTCGTGCCGCATGATTTTCCAATCGATTTATGACCAATTAAAAAAGGTACCTGCTTACCGGCTCGTTTCGCTATGATTTGCAGGGGAGAGCTATGTGTATCCTTTTTAAATAAATGGGATGGTAATTATTGAAATTTCCAAACAAAAATTTGGCATCATACCGAACAGCGTTGTGTTTTGGCATTTCGAGCGCAAAAGCAACAAAGCAGAACTCCGAAACGTAGTTTCCGAATAGGATTGTAATATTCGTGACATTTTTCCGAGCCCACCGTGAGCAATTCAGTCTTCTCCAGCCGGTTATCGATAGGTCCAACCATCTGTACAGGAGTGTTTGATTTGGGATGTGGCTGCAGGACGCAGGCTGGCTTGATGGCACCGGAATAAGTTTGCGGATTTCGTTCCAGAAAAGCAATTGCCATGTTATGATAGTCGAACTGAGGTTTGTAGCGATAGTGAATTGTGAAGTTTACGATGGCTATGTCGAAGGAATACCCAGTTGCAGTACCGAAAAGGGCTACATTGGGTTGCCGTCTGCAACGTCAAAGTTAATGTGTTGATTGATTAATCCAGCAAGGAATTATTACGTAATCGCAAGAATTACCCATTCCTATTGAAACAATGTGCTCCCAGTACCACAAAGTTGCCTCCCAAGTACGATCCCGCACATACGATATCTACTGCTCCATTCGTCTGTCGTTGACCGATTTGAACCTGAATTTAGTGTTAGATGATTAACGCGCTAGATATCAGATTAGAATCAATTAAAATCTTTCATTGTTACTACCACGTGAGAACCTTCGTCACTTCGAATCCATTGACATGCACCTGAATAAGTGGTAATTTTATTACGTTAATTCGTTATTGATCTATGACTGTGTGGTTGAAATTTACCTGTTCTAATGAGTAGCGACAAAACCGCCAAAGCCCAAATCTCCATCGTTGACTGATGTCTGACCGGTGGTGATGATGACCTTTTGCAGCTGGCAGCGAAAAACGAACTGAGCGAAAGAGCGAGTAGAAACTCTCTTGCGGGCTTCCCGTCGATTGTGGAGAAGACTTGTTTTTTTTTCAAATATACGTTGACTGGGATCATCAGTTCCCGCTTTGCTTTGTGCCGCGACAAGAGACAGGATTCGATACATTAATAAATGCGTTCACCGTTCGGTGGGTTTGGTTTGGAATTGTTATATAGAAGACTTGAATCACTTGTTTATCTTGTTATTCAAATTTAATGTTTATTAATTCATCAGAAGTGTTGCATAGTATTCTGGTTTAAACGAACTAAGCAAAAGTTTATTTCATCCATTGTTTTCCATACTATTTGTAACAATAACTAGTTCGTAGATATATGATGTTGCATCGGTGCCGGTGGTGTAGTGGTAAACATGACAGCTACTTTGCACCCCAATGGATCTGGATTCAATCTCTGGTCTGTGTTGGAAAAATATTATTAAAATTAATATGGCAATTTTTGTATTAGCAAAATACCACGGTTATGGAATGTCATTTAGAATTTTGATGGCGACAGCAAACTGAACTGAACTGGATGGTGTGTTCTTATTTATTCATGGAAAAAAAACTTGAATTCATTATGAAAGTGAGACAAGGCGGCAAAACATGCGCCGCCCAAAAATTGCAATTCTGTTGCATATATTAAGAAAACCGCATGATACGTTAGAAACAATTTTGCCCAATCATATCCAATTGGTCCTGGAAAAACTGGTATTCTGTTTCCAAATATCAAAGATCTCAGCAAGCCGTGCTTTGAAGCTGACGTGTTTTGTCTTTGCTGCGTAGTTTTCGCCCAAATAAAAATTCAAATTTATATAGGGTATGTGTCCCTTGACTCAGCCTAATATGAAACAATCGATTACATTTTTCATTATAACTCATAGAGTATTTGAGCTGGAAACAACATTTAATTAGCTATACACTTCCTAAGATATGTTTATTAAGCCATCTGGTAGTATGTATCACGAAAAGCTACACAACTGGTTTTATAAAGTCAGAAACTTTCGAGGGATATGGATGTAATGTCAGTCTATGGGTACCAAATTGGGTCTAATCATGGATGCAAGTTCGTCCCATCTTTTGGAAAATGCAATCTTCATACGGGTTTCTTCCGGATATATTGATTCAAGGCGTTCCCAGCTGTATTCGCTCTACCCAACAAACAATTTCACAAATCAAACTATACTTAAACTGCTAAGAAACACTTAAGTGATTTTTATATATGATTTAGCGGTTATTCGACAATCAAAACATTATAATTCACTCTACACACATTTTGTTCCTTTAATTTGTATTAAGATGAGCCATATGAACAACATTCAACCGGAACTCAGACATTTGTATTGTAAATGTTACCAATAACAACATGTTAACTAAGCTTTCCATGCAACAGGCCATATTTGGGAACCTAGAAAAAAATATGTCCCTAACATTGGGTCTACCGTTTGCTTGTTAAATCATTGTTATTTTACCAATGTAACCTGTTAGTTTATAACATGTGACTATATTCTGTACATCTCGGCTGCATTATTCGGTTTATGGGTTCAATTTCTGCATATTTAGATCATTCAAAGATCGTATAGATAATCTGTTCAGCTTAACCAGTAAAGTCATGGTGTCTTAAAAGTCAAGGAAATCGAAAACTACGTGGAAGTGAACTACTATAAATTGATTAATTATGTTTCAATTGCTTTGAAATAAATCGATCATGCTGATAGCAACATGATTTTGTTGATTATCGAAGAAATAATGACATATTTGGTACATAGGCCGAATCAAGGAGCTAGGCTAACATTACATCCCGTTACCCTATTCATTTATATATTACGATATTATGAAATATCAGAGTGCTATACGCAAGACGTTCTGAAGTTAATCCATTCTCACTCAAAGTGTGTTGTGATCGTGTTTGTTCAGATAGATTGTACTTCAGTAGGTTTTTCTCATCTCTTGTTTTTTAGTGCTTCGCCCCGCACCCGAACGAGCTTTTCTGCATTGGATAAGGATCTTGGCGAGGTCGTTTTAAGTTATAGAAAATATATGTTAACTATAAACACGCCAGGATCACGAATGTTTATTTTTGATTCTGGAAGTTTGAAAATTCTTCACGTATCCATTTGATGTGTGAAGATTTTGGCTTATTGCATATGATGATGACCTCAGAATGTACGTGTATGAACAGGCATTCTTGAAAAGGGGCGTTGGATTTTTAATAGAGCTGACCCCTTCAATCTCCAGGGCTAAAAATGTTTGCATATCGTGATAACTTATAAATCAACTAAGAAATGTAGACAAACTACTTCCATAAAAGCACTGCTTTCAGTGGGAGATTGAATGTACACACACACACACACACACATACACCCAGATCATTCCAAATATCAAAGATTAAATTTCAATAATTATTTCATAATACATGTTGTTTAAAAATTACTCCGGCTCTTGTTTCATTTCAAATATAAGCAATTTGGGTGATCGAAGAGCCCGGTTCAAGGATTTCTGAAATAAATGGCTTATCTAATCATAATACCACTTAACAAAATATTTAAATATAATCCTTTAATGCTTACAAGCTACAAGCGCATGTCAGTCTTTTATGAATATAGCCGTTGAAGTTTAGAAGTGCAGATTTAAAATAAATGTTATTAAATGTTATAATAAATAAATAAAACAAATTGAGCCTCTGATACGGATCATGTTGCTCTCGAGGCTCTTGAGATAAATGGTTTTGGAATGCAAGAATGATTTTAAAGCGTGCTGATATTATTAATTAAATGAGAATGGAAAATAATATTATATGATTTACAGGTTTGGGAATACATAATGATTTATAGGTACACGATCTTCAGTCGCAGTCAGTGTTTGGCCCATTGAATTCCGTCTATGATCGCATTTTTAACAGTTTTGAACTCTAGATGAGTTACTGAGTCTTGCATGATGTATGATATGTACTACCACCCATTGTAACACGTAAGTCCGACAACAATGGGCTCTCGTCTCTGTAAGACTTGATCAAGCTGCAATAACCACTGATTGTCCTCATCATGCCATTGTATGAAGGGCCGAAAACGGGTTGGGTAAATCGATAGGCAACATCACTTCTACGTTTCCACAGGGATATAAAGAAACTCCTTCCAACAAGAAAATTCACCAATTGATCATGAGAGCGACCTATCTAACATGAGGATACCCTAATGGGCCGGGAGAAGAGCCCGCCCTATATTCACAAATTGTTAGCAATAGGGAGTTGGCATTCTTACTCTCCCTATCCAGAGTGCTTGAATCGGGTGCCCTGATGGTCCCTCCCATTTTCATGAAATATTTATATAATAGTGTATATATTTATGTAAATAAAAAAATACTGCAATCATTCGTATCTATCGCTTAAACACATTTTCGTTCGTTTTCAGCGATAGCAGTAATTCACCAATATCTTGAATGAGGAAGGTATCACTATTTGCTGCTTGATGCTGATTTTATAACAGCAATCAGCTTTTATTTTTGCTGGCCTAGTGGTTATTGGTTTTGTACCGCGACTGGCAGGTGTGTTAGATAGAGTTGGTATGGAATAATAATAACTAAAATATTCTATAATAAATCGTTTCGAGATACGCGCTATTCATGCAAATACTACATATCATATGAGTAAAAATAGTTGAGCGTGATAGAACTCATAATAGAGAGCATGCGCAAATAGTAAAGTGTAAACAAGAATTCGCGCATAAATAAAACCGGCTTGTGCTCGTTGAGACATTCTTGTGATGGATTTGGAAACAACTAACGAGACATAGGCGGCAGTTGTGTCAGCAGGAAGGAGCAGAGAGTATGCCAGTTTCGTGTGATTGTGACTGAGGCTGGAAATTTCGGTTCGGTTACGACAGTTGGTACAGCCGAAATGCAACGTAATGGACAACGAGACGTACATTAAAGTGGACGCCCAGCAGATCCCCGGCCTGAAGTTTTTCGTCGACAAGTCCCGCCTGGTTGTTCCGGAAGAAAAAGTTCGAATAATTCGCCAAGTACGCATGAGTACTTGGTGTGACTGGCCGGCAGCATGAACGGCCAAGTAAACTAAGGATTTTTTACACGGTTTGTTTTCGGCGATAACTCCAGAACGGAACAACTTATCTACCTAATTCGAATCACATTTTACGTTTTGGGCAAAAAGTAATCATACAGCAGTTTTTCAAAAAATTCAAATTTTTTGGTGTTAATACTCAAAATTTTAAAAACTGTTTTTTGACTATTGCATGGAAATGTAACGCACACAATCAAATTCGAAGCAATATAAAATGTTTAAGCATGTGAATTTATCAACTCTATTTAGTCTTTTTTAACACGGTTCCATACTAAAAGTGGAACGTATCCCCCGAGCAAAAAAAAACCTTTGTTTATATACAGAAGAATGCCTCCAGAAGCGCCTGCTGCCCTTCCCCTGGTCCCACGAAGGTGACACTTTGTTTTGCCCGGATCTGGCAACGTGTCATTACGTGAAACTGGCCAAAGATGTTGTTTGTGTGCCAAAGGAGGACAATCCACCAAACTCGCCAGAACCCAATACAAAAAATTCTGGGTGAATATGTAGGGCAAGCTCCGAAAAGCAGGGAAGGGTTTCAAAAACGAGAAGGATTTGAAGAACGAGTGGGTGAAAGTGTTTAGGAAGATCGCGCAGGTGTTGCAGTGGATTTGATGGGTAGTGCTAGATCCAAGGTGCGGGCAGCCCAGGAGAGGAGGTTGGATGAACCAACCTTGCAAAAACATAGCTAATAAGTATTTATTTATTCCCTGAGTCTGTTGCAGTTTGTTAGAGTACAATATTTAGTAACACAATCCCAAAAAACAGAGTGGCCATTGAAATCACTCATTATAAGAACATGCGACAAGATTTTGTTCAACAAATTATTAAGACGAGATTTGATAAGCTTATTTGAACGTGCTGAAGGGGAAATGTAAACTGAAATTATGATAACTTTTACTGGGATATAATTTTCGAACGCTACTGCAGTCAGGGATAATAAGAAATTGATAAAAAGAGATTGGGGTACATCGAAACTTATGGGTATTGCAACACCTGATTTGCACGATTTAATATCTTTCTTTTAGATTCCATTGAATAGCGAGGGTTGTTAAAGCGGCAGACGAAGGTAATGCGATTGTCGATCATTGTTTGGACTGAGTGTGTGGGTAATTTTTACGTTGCTGGGGATAAAGTACTTCATAGCAGAGTCAGAAGTGTTGAGCAACTTTAAGTTCTGGGGGCTTCTTAATGGATGGAGGGGTTATTACCGTTGTGTAATAGCGACCACTAACCTTGGAAAAAATCTCACTCACCTTGTTTTCAGCGACATGAACACAACAGTCGGTTTCCATGTCCATGTTTGAGTCTTCTTTCCCGGTCTTGTTAACACCACATCGGGTAAAAGAAACGTTACGAAAATTAGTTTTAAGAAAATGGGATGTACATTAAATTTCATGTTTTAAAATTTTAATTTTTAATTTCAGTGTCTTTTTTTTTTTAAAAAAAGTTGCTTTATTTTTGCTGAATTTTCTAAAACTTTGATTCAGGATTTTCAAGTTTTAGAAACTTTAGAAAAAACAAAGCAATTTTTTTGTATGGATTGATTGACTCAACCCATTCAACTTTGGCTTGGACTGTAGGAAGCTCTGGAAATGGGATATAAAATAAAATAATTAACCCTCAATCGATCTTCTATTGCAGACTTCTCTCCAGATTGAGCTACCGAAGTATCCCGGAAGATGACAAGTGAAATAACCCATTGAACATGTATTTAATGGTTAATGGAGTACTACTTGCCGTTTGAAGATCCTGTTGACGATATGCCATACCGTTCACTCGAAGGACTTACTTCACTAATTAATTAGCTCCGAAACACGATGCAAAGCACTCCACCAAACAAGCCAGCAAATATACACTAAATCCCGTGTGATGACTTTGCCGTTTCACTGAAAACGAACAACCGAGCACGCAAAGTTAAAGTTGGAGATTTTGCTCAACACTTAGCAGGATTTGTCATCAACTTAGCGCCAACATTAGATTAGGGCAAATCTGTTTTTGTAAATAATGGCTTTCGTAGTCTCTTTTCTCTTGAACAAACAGTCACAAATACAAATTAAGCACCCTTTAAGGAAGAGGAGCTTTATCTCTATCCGCTGATATATTCAATTTAAAGGAATTGTATTCAACTTCCGATAAATTAGCCAACCGAAGTGTTTGTTTACAACAGCAAATACGCCCTAATCAAATGTTGGCGCTGAACTAACCAATAGAACGAAAGACCACTTACTGTCCACTTCAACGTATGTTTTTGTACTGATTTATTTATAATATTCCTTTTCCCTTCGCAGCAGCGATAGGTGACCATCGGTTAAGGAAGGTCCATTACTTATGTCACACAGGGATGGGGGATGGGGGAGGTGTGAAGGTAGTTCGCCTCCCCGCGGTGCACCTTGGCAATTTTAAGCTCCCCTTAACGGCTAAACGAACTACGGAGGGAGCGTCCTACGACGCATTGGGGCGGATGCCAGTAAAACCCCAATTATGGCAACTGGCTGGGAAAGGAATAATTAGTGGTACCGTTGCATTCGGGCTGGCGCCTGTGTCGTCTCCCTCAGTACTATCGGGTGACACTGATAGGAAATGGCGAGGTTCCCGCGGCACAGGTCGTCTCCGTCCTGTTAAAACCTTGGCAGGCCTCCAGTACGTTCCATTCTCAACCGCCCGACCTCGCCAGTCGGGCGGGAGTAGGCTCAGATGACCCTATACCTGTCTTACGCTGATCCGGCTCTGAACACGGTTCCCCATGAAGGGCCGTGTCAACCCTCGCATGGCCTCCCTGCTTGCATAGACAACCATGGGATCACAATAGCGACTACTCCACGTGGGTTTGGATAGCGGCTGGAGGGGGGACCCAACAACATGGAGGAAACGAAGAAACCCCAGGAGAAAGAGAAAGCGAATCCGTTCTCTAAAGGCGGCCTAGTGAGGTCTCCACCACGCAGAGTGGTGGAATCAGGTGTGAGCGACACGTGCGGTAGTGCTACGGCATCGGAGGCAGGTGACACCAAGCTAGGTGTGGTCATGGATGGGCCAGGACTCATCCGGGCCATGCATAGGATGCGGGAAACCCTTCCTAAGGTGATGGAGGTGTCTGAGCAGTTCGACGCGATTATCGACTTCACGTCGTCGCGTAACAATATTGCGAAGGACCTCAAATTAAGCCTTTTGAGACTACGCATGACAGTGCAGGCTGCATGCAAGGAAAGGGAGGAGCTGGAGGCCAAGCTCCTAGCCGAGCAAAGTGCCAAAGAGTTGGCAAGGCTAGCTGCGACGGAAAGGGCAAGGGACATAGCCTCGAAGCAGACTCAGACAGATGTATCCGTCTCTGTCGGAGAGTCCACCCTATCCATGGGGGCAGGGACCTCCAAGCGGGCCAGGCAGTCCCCGGGCGAAACGGCACCTGGCGCTTCAAAAAAGCGCATAGTGTCGGATGCCCCAGGAGGGAAGCCAACCTATGCGAACGTGGCGGCGGGGTCGTCAAGACTGACGCGTCTAAGTACTCGGAGGTCTTGAAAGCGATGCGCGGGGACGCTAAACTGGCAGGTTTAGGCGCCGACGTACCCGCACCGGCGAGATGCTCCTAGAACTAAAGAAGGCGACAACGCTAAAGGGCCCGGCGTACAGAGACCTGGCAAGGCAGGCCTTAGGTGAGGGTGTGGAGGTGCGCGCCCTCGTCTCACAGGTGACGATCCAGTGTAAAAACCTGGATGAGATCACCGAGATCAGACGAGATCTCCACTGCACTAAAGCAACAGTGCAAGGTCGAGGTTGCAGCGGCAGACATACGTCTGAGGAAGGGTCCACTTGAGACCCAAGTTGCAACCATGAGGGTAGCGGCAGTCGACGCAGACGCGGCGTTGAAGGTGGCGAAGGTGAAGGTGGCGAAGGTGAAGGTGGGATGGTGTGTATAAGCCTACACCAGCCGCCGAAGGCATGTTTCAGATGCCTAGAGAGCGGGCACATGTCCTGGGAATGCAAAGGCCCAGATCGTAGCAACATGTGCAGAAGGTGTGGCAGCACTAGCCACAAGGCGCGGGATTGCAAAGGTCCCCCCAAATGCTTGATGTGCGCCGGGAAACCGGACGATAAGCACGTCATGGGGGGGGGGGGGGGTTTCAAGTGCCCGGCCGCTAAGGGTATACCAACGAGCCAACAGTAATGCAGGTAACCCAACTAAACCTGAACCATTGTGAGGTCGCCCAGCAACTGCTGTGTCAGACAGTTAGCGAGTCGGCATCGGATATCGCCATTATTTCCGACCCATACCGCATCTCACCCGGCAAGGGGAACTGGTTTGCGGACAGGGCTAATATGGCGGCATTATGGACGACGGGCAGTTCCCCGTTTCAGGAGGTTGTGTCTACCACAAACGAAGGCTTTGCGGTTGCAAAAGTGAATGGAGTGTTCTTCTGCAGCTGCTACGCTCCGCCAAGATGGTCGATCGAACAGTTTACCAATATGCTAGATCGGATGACAACGGAGTTAACTGGCCTGACCCCGTTGGTAATAGCGGGGGACTTCAAACGCTTGGGCGCTCGATTGGGGAAGCCGCCTTACCAACCCTAGGGGCCAAATACTTATGGAAGCCTTGGCTAGGCTCAACGTAGACCTAGCCAATGTGGGTACCAAGAGTACCTACCATAGAAACGGAGCGGAATCGATCATCGATATAACATTCAGCAGTCCTTTCAATGCCATACTGCTTGACAGCTTCAACGATGGTTTGGAATATTGTTACATCACCCACAGAGAACCTGAACTTCGTGGGTTCGTCAGAATAGCTCCCAAAATTGGGTGATGTTGCTACGGTAGACTTTCAAGACAGAAATTATTGGTTTTGATTATGCAATTTTACTGTCAAAACCAAGCTTTACAAAAGGTAGGAATGTTCAATATGACAAAATGAATCCAGTGTATAAGAGTTACACAGGATTGATTGCTCAGTTTCTTGTCCCTAGATTTTAACCAATCCCTTTAATGAAACAAATCAATCAAAACTAATAAAACAAGAACAAAGAAAAAACTGTTTCTTCAAGTAAAACACCAATAAACTACCACACAATATTCGTTTTTTTTTTCTCCAGGGGGCAGTATAGTTTGCTTGGGCCGGCTAGCAGCCGACCAGTCAGTTGCTTTTGACAAATTCAGCACTACATATATAAACCCCAACAAAAAAAACCTGAAAGTACCTTTTGAGTCCGACAACGTTTAAATTTCCACTATCACTTTTTTCTATACAACATTGATGATTTTATGTTTTGAAATAAATTTTCTCGAAAAAACACGTTGCAATCACGTCAATCCTGGCTTGCGACCAACTTCGATCATTCCATGTAACCACGAACCTCGGAAGTGTTTCGAAACCTAGAGAAATATACTCCAAAAAGTCAAGAAAATGAGATAACCGTAGGAACTGAAGGAAACCAACACGGTGGCGGATCGCGACGCATAGATTGAGAAACATTGATATAAGACATATAATGCATCAACCAGAGCTTACTCGAATCAAGATTCGCCTCCACTGTTGTGATATTGATGTTCCAAATTCCCTCCCCGTGTCGGTTTCGCAAAACTTTGCAGAGGATAAAAATCTTCATTTTTCAAGTGCTTCGGTTAATGCCTCTGGCAGTACCTTTGCATTCCACACCGGTCCGTGGTGTGGACGACAGTCCGGCGGTTAGATTACGAGCGCTTCTGAAGCAAGAAGAACTTACAGCACTTACAGCGGCAGCATCATCGGGAATGTCGCGACTTCGGTCCTTCATCGGTTGTTAGTCGGTTATCTATCTCTGTGTCTGGTTGTGTACATGTGTGATAAAAGAGCACTTATCAGCCAGCACTGTGTGTCATTGTAAGAGTTCAATCTAATACAATAATTGCTGTGCAAGCAAAGGTACAAATTATCGCGCGCTTGAGTGGGCTTGAGGTAGAATTGTCTCTGCTGTCGAACCAATTAGCAGTTCAAATGGACCGGTTGCAGTTCAGTTGCAGTTATCGCATTTTTTTGAGTGCCATTGTAGTGCTTTCTTTTAGTGTTAACGGACAACATCTGAACCATTTTCGCCTGCCAGACAATACCGCTCCTGTTGGATACGATGTCGAGTTGACGATAGACTTGGAAGGGTCCAGGTTTTTTGGAACAGTGCAAATCTCGCTGAAAGTAAACAACGACTCCGATTATGTGACATTAAACGCGAAGGAGCTGAATGTTTCGAATGTAGTTCTAACGGAAGATAGTGGACGAAAATTGCAACTGATTACCTATGTTATGCAAAATGATTCGGAAATGGTACGGTTCAATTTTGATTCGAACCTGCGATCGACTTACACTTACCAGCTGTCAATTGACTTTGCTGGGAGCATAACAAACGATCTGAAAGGACTGTACAAGAGCTCATATTATCGGGGAACAGAGGAAAGGTTGTATGCACTAATGGAACGATAGTCATCTATGAGGTAACCGGTTGATTGGTTTATTTTTAGGTTCGTCGCAACCACGTTCAATGCAGCCGCTTATGCGCGTAAGATTTTCCCGTGCTACGATGAGCCGCAGTTGAAGGCAACATTCAAGCTGCGAATCTTTCACAAACCGGAATTTCGAGCGCTGTCCAACATGCCCGTTGAGAATAGCATTAAATCGTAAGCTCAATGAATGCTCATTAAGCAATGGCCCAAGTGCGACATCTCCATTCAAGCTTACTTCCACTTCTATTCACAGTGCTAATTCCGATAATATGACCGTAACCGAATTCATTCAATCACCTCCCATGTCAAGCTATCTGCTGGCGTTTGTGGTATCGGACTTTGGTGAGATACGGGTGGACTCTAAATTTGCTGCTCACGCTCAGATGAGTGTTATCAATTCGACACGCTATGCTTTGAACTTCACGAGAGATGCTATTGAGTATTTAGGATTATTTTTCAAACGACCTTACCAGTTGAGCAAACTGGATATAGTTGCAATTGATGACTTTCTAATGGGAGCGATGGAAAATTGGGGCCTTATCACGTACAAGTAAGTACTTGAAACTTCTATCAGAAAGGTCGCCAACGTTGATCTATTGGAAATTCTAGGACCTCAAGGATCGTCTATCGCGACGGTTTGGATAAAACGGAAAAGCTGCAGTCCGTTACGAAAATTGTGTTCCATGAATTGATTCACCAGTGGTTCGGGAATGAGGCCACCAGTGCTTGGTGGTCGTACATTTGGCTGAACGAAGGTTTTACCGTCTTCCTGGAAAGCTACGTTTTGGGACGGATGCATCCCGATTGGAGAACGATGGATCAGTTTTTGGTCAATGAAATGCACTCGGTGATGGAGCGAGATGTTCTGCCAGATACTCGAGCTATGACAAAACCGATCGACAGTCCCGATCAAATTGCCGGGATTTATGATTTTGCAGTCTATCCAAAGGCGGCATCCATAATCCGGATGTGGCAATCAATCGTCGGAATAACGGTTTTCGATGACTTTCTACTAGCATACCTTGCCGATCGTAGCTATAAAGATGCCACGGAGGAAGATATGATTCGTGTGTTGCAGAATACTGTTGACAAACATGGTTTAAAACTGCCCCCGATGAAGCAGATCGTCCAGAGTTGGACAACTAATCCGTCCTTTCCGGTGGTTTTTGTCAACCGACTTGCTAACGGTTCAGTAGAAGCCACTGCACATCCTCCGAATACATTCTACGTACCATTGAATTGGATTTCAAAAACGAATAAGTCAGGTAGTGAATGGATCACTCATCTGGAGGGAGACAAGGTGATTAGTTTGAAGGGTGTTGGGTCAGTTGAATGGGTTATTTTCAATCCAAATCAGTATGGCTACTATCGTGTGAATTATGATCGGAAAAGTTGGAACTTACTCGTCGAGGCTCTGCAGCAAGATCATAGTCAAATTCCAACACTCAGTCGTGCTCAATTGATTGATGACGCTTTGACCTTTGCAAAACAAAATCAACTAAGCATTGAGATTCTCTTGGGAATCTTAGCCTACATACCGAAGGAAGTGGATCTTATTCCACTAAAATCAGGTTTCAAAGCATTGCGTTATCTAAATCGGATGCTTCAGGGGAATGAATTCTTCTCAACGTATCAGCAGTACCAGAGTAATTTGCTGGATCATGTGTACGATCAAATGTTGAAAAATACAAACGATGATCATGTGACACGATTGTACCGTGCGGAAGTACGCGAGGTGGCGTGTGAGCTTGGCATTCGCCGATGTTTGCAAGACGCACTCGCATTGTTTGAAGGATTCGTAACGATCGATCCGGATTTGCGTGCGTCGGTGATGTGTGGTGCTCTCAAGGGAAGTGAAAACTACAATGTCTGGGCACTGATGGTTCGCCGAATGGTTTTTATAGTTAGGAATTTCGAACAGAAAAGAATCAATATGGAAGAATTCGAGGACATCCTGTATGGGTTTAGCTGTGTCGTTAGTGAAGATCGTCTGGATAATTACATGATGCTCTCACTGTCCTTCACGGATACGTTGGAGCAATCGGATCGGATTAAGATGTTCAACTACATTGCCAGTAGTGGAATGAATGGAACAAATTTGGCTTTATATAGACTGAATAATGATGTGAAAACGTTAAAGAGAAGGTATTCAACATTATTATCCAATGATTCTCAAGTGCTCAACCGTTTTTGTTTATTCTCAGTTATGGATCATTGACGGAGATCATTAGCAATCTTAGACACGTTATAAACACTCCCGAGGAGCTACAGGAATTTAGCAATTTTATGCGAAACAACACGGATATGGATTTAAGTGTTCTGTTGAATGAAGTTTACAACGAAGCACGGATAAATGTTGAGTGGACTAAGGAGAAGGGACCCGTGATATCTAAGTGGATTTCAGCGTACAATTTGGCGTTTTCCTTGCACTTTTCAAGGATACTCATTGTTCTAGGATGTTTAGTTGCCTTGTATCCTTTCCATTAATTGTTCAGCTTGCGTTTAGCATTTTTCTTCATGGATGAGTGGCGAAACAAACATACTAAGCCTGAGGGGCAAATGAACATACTAAGCCATATCGCCGGTTTCTCACAGACAGGTCGTTACAATTTTGAACACATCGCATAAGTTTCCAGTTTTCACAGGCAAAGCTTAAAAGTTTAATAGTTTAGTATAATAATTTCAGAAAGAACATTAGACCTTTTCCATATAGATAGACCTTTTCCATATAGATAAATACTGGGAACAATCCGATTGACCATTGATTTTAAGTTGTAGTGCTTGAATTGAACAGTTCTAGATTTCCGGACACAGCGTTGTTTAAGCAGGTCAGATTTTTTTTTTCCATTCATAACCATTAGTTTGTATGAACATTGTCGTGAAGGTTTATCATTTTCAGACACTTAGAAAATGTAGCAGCTTTTGGTTTTTTTTAAAGGAAACAAAAATGAATTTAAAAGAGTTTCAAGGAGCTTTGTTTGACTTGCAGTTCATGATTTTCTTAGGAGTTAAGAAAAAAACAGTTTAAGTAAAGCATATATTTTATTGACTAAAGAAATTTATAGTTTCCATAAAAAAGTGGAATTGGCAGTAGTATAATAAGGGTGGTAGCAATGCAGAAATTGAAAACTCTTTTAGAAAAACCGAAAGGCCATAACTCTATCCATAGTTCAATGATTTACAAGCATAAAAAAAAATCTGAAATTGCAATAAAACATTTAACAATTTCCATATAAAATATAAATCTTCCATCAGAAAAAAAAACTAAATTTTCCATGAAAGAAGGTATTACAAAAACAATTGAGAAACGGGTATTATTCATGGAAAAAGAAAACATTTTCTAGTAAAAAAATTAAGAACTTCCCGAAAGAAATCACTAATGCCTTTAGAAAATAAGAATAAAATAATCAAGCAATAAAATTTAAAAAATTACCACTCGACGGCTTCAAATGCACAGTTTGAAGACTAAATCGTGGACTAACAACCAGATAGACCCACTTCCCGGATCCCTGGTATTGGATCTGGTAGGATCTAAAACGAACACTTTTAGAACCTCGTGATCTGGTACCTTTGGACAGCTGAAAATTCATGATTTTTCACCCAGAAGCACATGGACATCATTCCATGGACCAACACGGCGATTTAGGAACTTACTAATATTCTTAAATCGGTGCCGGTAGGGCCCCAATGATGACACTTTTAGAAGCTCACGACTTAAACAACAGCAACAGCAACAGTGGGCAAGGGGAACCACAACAAAAATCAAAACTTTTCTTTCGAAGGACTTCGCTTTTGATGCTAAACTTTAATCGATCACTATCGATTTGAGACTTCCTGATCGAGCCAACTGATTCACAAAACCTAACATTGTACACCTAAGAGTTGTTCACTCATTTGGTCCGATCAAAATAAGTTACGACAAAATGTGTTGCAGATAGTTTTGTAGTGTGAGCTACAATACAATGTAAATGCGGTTCTCTAATTACAAATTTTGCATACTTTTCTTAATTATATACTTGCGAACAACCCCAGTTTTGTGTTTAGCCAACGAACAGTAGCAGATAGCTGATAGTGATGGGTACCGCTCATTGCTAGCTGTTTATTTCCGAATTAGTTTCAAATCCGTAGAGTATGAGATCGCAGCAAGCCGTGCTTTGCAACTGACGTGTTTTCTTTTTGCAGCGTCGTTTCCGCGAAAAAATAATCAAACAATAGTTGGTAATTGAACATAATCTAACAGTGAAATCATAAAATCTCCGCGTGCTTTTACATTTCCAAATCTGGAAGTGTGTTGCAGTGCCCGTATCTAAATGATATCGGTAATGTTTACATGCGGGGCATACTGTATGTGAAAGTAACCTCGGAATGGGCTTGACTCTCCAGACATTCTGAAATGGGTTGCTGGATCTGCAGTAGAGCTATCACTTTCTAGCTCTCGGATTAAAGGTGCTTCCAACGGTCACTAGAGGGATTTCTTCCATAATACCATTGCCGGCCAACGAGTGTTAGATTGCACCCAAACACCCCCCGCCCCCACATACAGTTTCAGATCCGTACAGTAAAATTTAAAGATGAATACACAGGACCTTAGCTTGGGGCTGCGAGAGCTCGGATATCATCTCCCACATAGCATAATATAGAGATTACTGCTTCCTGTTTGTTGTGACATGCCAACCTCTGAATGTCGGTTTCATAACTGTAACACAGCAAACAGTTAGCAAGCTACTTTTATTACTCGGAATTGAAAAAAATATGTACAAAAAACTTGTGTAGCACTTCCTTGTCGCCTATCCCGGTATCAAGCAATTTTCATAATTTAGTTACGCCAAAAAATATTTTATTTTCATCCATATTTTGATCACGGCAGTTTGTGTAATATGTTATCGTATTGGTACGTTTTCTTTCGACTATTCAACAGAAAACATTAATGAAAATATCTCAACGAAGTGTTGCATGTAGATTTTTTTATTACAAATGGCTATCTAAAAGGATCACCCTGATGCAAAATGAGGAAATTGCCCTAATAAAATATCACATATTATATGTTAACAGTATCCTATGATAGCACACGAGATGTTTAAATACATTTGTCCTTAATATCTCATTCAAGTTCTAAATGTTTTGTTTTTGTTTTTAATTTTTCGACAAAAAAGACTTCCATTATGGAAAACAATTTATCCATCCTTATGAAATATCACATATTAAATGTTAACAATGATCTAGGATGACACAAGAGATGTGTAAATACTATTGTCTTCACTATTCCATTCAGATTCTCAATTATTTTTCAAAATGGTTTAAAAATGAGCAAACCTTAATGAACTATCATGAATCTAGTTGAGAAAATGACCTACGATTATGAAAGTAGTTTTGAAATAATATTGCTTTCAATATACATTAAAATTCTGATTTTTCGGATTGTGTTTTTTAATTTTCGACAACAGGGACCACTCTTATGGAAAATAAGTGGGCCATCTTAACGCAATATCACATATAACATGTTGACAGTGGCTAATGATGATTTTTTTTTTAATTTTTCATCAAAAAGGACTACCCTAATGAAAACTAAGTGAGCCACCCTAATGAAATATCACATACAATATGTTAGCAGTTGCCAACGATGATATAGAATATGTTTCAATACTATTACCATGAATATATCAGCAGTTGAATTCACATCATTTAAGTAACTCTCCCAACTTAAAAATTGGTCAAGCTAACACCAGTTCTCGAAGTTTCATGCATTTCTAAGACCTTTGACATCAAAAAATAAATTTCGACTTCGGAAATTTCATGTACCCAATCTACCCCCCTGCCCCCCAATTTCCGGTAAGTTGGTGAGTCATCCTAGAACATTGCGGGGTTTGAAAGTGTGCTCTGTGAAACTCCTCGAAGAAATAACTCGTGTCCGGGGGCTATATAAGAGTGATTTGGTGCCGCTCTTTTTCAAAAAATTGTGGCTGCGTACTTTTGCTTACAAATTTCTGTACACCATAGCACAAAAAAAAATAAAAATACTTCCTGGTTTCTGGATTTTTGAAATGCGTGGTCACACCCACCGTAAAGGGAAAATTCCTGACAATGTGAACTAGTTCACGGTCCATTTTCGGGAACGCATTTTTTCTGTGTGCAAATCGAAGCTAAATATCGTTACTAAGACGTTACTAAACCGAACTAATAGAACACTTTGTCTGGCTGCGTGACGGAGCACCGCTAATATATGAAACGGGAGAACCGACAGAGCATAACCTGTAAAACAAATAGCGGCAATCTCACCATCTTGCCAAGCACATGATAATGTTTGCATTGAAAAAAAATGAACAAAAATTGCCAATTTGTTCATGGGTTTATCTTCACTTGCACTGACAACACTACCCATGCAGCATCAATCATAGTAACCCATAAGTCAGCAGACAAAATTTGACAGCTCTATCAGTCGAACTCTAACCGTGATGGCAAAAACAGTGAAGCCACTGCGTTCAGAAGTGTACGCGTTCAAAGAACGGCTCCCCGCTGCGTCGAAAACGGAGGCACTTTGTGGACGCCAGATACGCCCGTTCCGACATCTACAACATCTTGGCACAATTAGAAAACAATCAGAGCATCGAAAAAAGCCCGGTTCCGGACGGCCGACGACCCTGAGCGACAATAAGCTCTAAGGAATGCTCAAGAGGAAGACTGAGGGAAAAGTGGCTACATCGCTGCGTGCGCTTGGTCAACTGGATAAACAGTGAAAAAGTACCTGGCGAACATGAACATACATGTCAGGAAGCGGAAGTTGTGTCCACTGGTTTCGGAGCTGCAGGCAATGACGCAGCGGCAGCGGCTGAATAAGATGGTCAACTTGATTTTCCCGGCGAATCACGACGTGGCGGTGGTGATGGACGACAAGACCTATCATACCCTGGATAGCAACGACTGGCAGAGCACTTCGTATTTTACTTCCCCCACAAAGGAAGTGAGCTCCGAGGCGAATTTCGTTTCACACACCAAGTTTCCCAAGAAGGTGCTGCTGTGGCGGACAATCAGCGAGAAGGGGGTGTCAAAGCCGCTCTTCTTTCGCTCCGGACTGGCTGTGAACGGGTAAATTTATAGTACGAAATACCTGTCGGCCCACCCGCATAACAAAAAACAATTTGCTATATAGTCGAAACTCTATTTCGAATGTAAGATATATTATCACATTTTATGTTATTGTCATCGAATAGTTTATTCTCATTTTCACCATACAACCTCTA
Organism: Aedes japonicus; assembly: GCA_034211315.2. Taxonomy (NCBI): domain Eukaryota; kingdom Metazoa; phylum Arthropoda; class Insecta; order Diptera; family Culicidae; genus Aedes; species Aedes japonicus. The sequence continues at coordinate 62,939 of JASCZW010000829.1, read as the reverse complement.
CATTAACACATATTGTTAACGTTTACCATATTGTCATTAAAAGGTTTTTTATTGTATGCACTCGGTCTGGATTATGAACCAACTGTTTGGCATAGAGTACAGCAAAAATTTTGTTCGTGAAAATGGCCATTTTTTTATGGTAACCTAACTTAACCGCCTATTCAACATATAGTTATTTGGCCTTTTACCATCTGACATATTGTTAAAACTATATAGGAGATTGTAAGTTTATAGTTGTCAACTTTAAGGGTAAATGTCGTAACAATAACGGAAACGGTCATCAACCATAAGGGAAATGGTCTAGGAATGGTTTGTGATTATGCGGGCACTTCTCGAAGCGATCGTTGGAGGAGATGGAGCGGCTGAATATCGATGTGGTACACAAGTTGGCGAACCCGCCCAACGTCTCCCATCTGCGGCCCATCGAGAATTTCTGGGACACCCTGAAGCGTAAGATCTACTCCAACAATTGATAAATAAAACGAAAAAAGAAGGTCGCTCGCAAGGGCGTAGAATTTTTTTGTAAGTATGCTTAAATAATTACCTTCCATGGGAAATTTATCAAAAGCAATTATCTGTCTTAGCTTTTTTTATCACCATTCGAAAAAAGTCCATTTATTTAATGCAAACGTTACTAGAATACGGCACTTGGAGGATACAATAATTTCACGTTCTTCTAATCCAATATCACACATAAAGTTGAATGCTGGATTTCGCGTAAACGATGCAGCAAAAGAAAAACACGTAACCTTCAAAACACGGGTTGCTTCGATCTGTTTTCCACATTCATGATGTTCAGCATATCTCGAGTGCTTTTCCAAACAGACGTATCTGATTTTGTAAACAAAGAGGGGCAGTAACATTAGATTGTTAAATTCTTGAAACTCTTAGCACTTTCATGCAAACTACCCTAGTAGCACACATGTTGCCATTAAGTTGAGAAAACATAAATATGCCTTTGTTAGTCATAATCAAGTTGCTGCAACTAATTATTTTCGTAGTGTGCTACTTGGGTAGGGCCACCAACGCAAGGAATAATATTTCCCTAACATGATGTTGATGCTTCTTTCCGTGAGGGTGCTGAGAGTTTTGAAAAACTTACTTTCGCTCTTTGTTTACAAAATCAGGTACGCCTGATTGAATAAGTACTCGAGAAATACTGAAAATGACGAGAAAAGTGATTCACTTTCCAGGATTCTGTAAGGGACTGGAATGACTAGAACTCCGGTACCGGTACGTTACAATCGTCATAATATCATCAAAAAGTCAAAGTTGTATACATCCATCAAAATGAAAAAAGTATGGACACACTTTCTATAATTCAATATAACTAATTTTTCTGATAATAACACCCTTTCCCGTAAAACCACTAGTAATGTATTGGTGGTTGCTCCAAAACGTTGGCCTATGACATGAAAAAAAAACTTTAAAAATAACGCCGTTTTAAAAGCTTCCCAAGTATACAGATTGCAGTATGATGCAACTCGCTGGAGGTACATGTGGCTTCTCAGCACCAAAATGACCACCGTATGCGGTGGCATATAGGGGACCCATCAATGCGGGATACGCTACTCCCATTTCATTAGCATATGATGTTGATTGAAGTATGGTTAATGGATTTTTTCTCAATTAAAACCATCGATCGATGTTCGCCTGATTTACCACGATATTTTCCATTAGCTTTATTCCCAGACTAATTAAAACTGCAATGGTTACTGGAATGTGTACTGTTGCAGCGTACGACGAACCAAAGGCAAGTTGCGTTCCTGCCAGAGAATTTGCTCCTTCAGTTGGTGGTTGATGATGGTCTCAAACTCGGTTGGAATTTGCAACACTTTCATCATCTGACGCAACCGATTGGCATTCATTTGATCAACGACACGATTTGCAAGATTTTTCAAAAGCTTTTCCATGCTGCGTTTGTTACCAAAGCTGAAAACAAATGGTTGGAAAGTTTAAACTTGAGTAAGGCATACATTATTGCTTTCTACTCACATTTCATCGGCCAGTTTTTTTTCATGCGTGATAAAATCAACGACCGTATCAAATCCAACCGTACCTTGTTCTGCCGATATCTCCAAAAATGCTGCAAATTCACTTTTGATTGAAATTTCCTTCGCCAGGAGTGTAATTACGCGTTCCAGCTCTTTTCGAGTGCCAACGCAAGCTAACGTCTGAAGGAGGTACTTTCTTTCCTGCGAATTCTGCTCCGTTTCTAGTGCTTCCGTAAACTTATCGACCTCGTGTTGTTTCGCAGTACGTAGTGCGTGGCAATACAGCCGCTGTTCAGCTTCAGATCGTATTGTCAGCATTGTTCTTTGCTGCAAAATGTTCAGCTTGGAGATGGCTTGTTCCAGACATCGCTGTTGTCCTATTCGACAGGAGAGATCAATCGCAATCAATTGAGCGTCGTAATGATTGGTGTGTATGTCAGTTCGTTTTTCTGGGCCATATGTCTCGTACAATGAGTGAGTCAGTTCGAGTAGATATTTATGAAATAGTTCAAGGGTCTCGGTATCGATCATGAGCATTTTCTCTAGTTGTAGAATGTTCCGGTATGCAGACTTCCACGGAAGGTATAGAGTGTTGTTGCGCAGGTGGTCAAGGATTTGGAAGGCGGTGCTGTGATTTAGGAGTCCTGCATGAGCCAGATTCATAGAGTCGTCGATAAGCTGTCCTGTTGATATTGCATCTATCCGGTTTGAATGAGAGTTCAGAGTCTCGGTGATCGCTTTCCATATTTGTTGGTCATAGTTCACGCGATAATATCCAGTTTGAGCCGGGTTTATTAGAAATAGATCATCCTCTTGGGTTGGTATCTTGTGAGTTAATTGCTTCGTTCCTTGAGGCATCCAGAACAAGGGAGTTTTTTCATATGAACCGCTACTGGTGTTGGTGTAGAGAAAAATTGGGATCCACCAGGTTTGATCATTTTCCGTAGGTTCGCCCGACGTGAAGAATCGTTTCTGCTCGAAAATGACGTCATCTGACCCGGATGTTCGTCTAACGCTCACCACCGGTACGCCAGGCTGGTTAGACCATGATTCCAGGATTTTGGTTATTGTAGAGTTCGGTGGAAGTACTTTATCATCCGTGGCTGCTTTCTGTAGGCTGTCATAAAGGTCTTGGGGTCCAACAACTGAATTTAAACTGTTAAAAAGCTATTAGCATCTAACGAGAAGAGAGTGAAAATTGATTAACTTACTTCTGTTTTATGTAATGCCTGATTCCTTTCAGAAAAGTATTTTCTCCCAATGCGTAATGCATCATTCTGAGGACGCTTCCGGCTGTAATTAGATGAATGGAGTGAGAAAGTTTAAACCACCAGTCAGTGTACTTATCTTACATTTTTCATACGCGATGCGATCGAAAAGGCGATCGATTTCCTGAACAGTTTCCACGTAATGTGTCATCGAGCGGATAGTTGCGCTGCCATCGACTTGAAGAGCGGACTGTAGTGCTCCGCTAGAGAAACGTTGCTTTATTAACAGTTCAGGATGCGTTCGGTCGCTCAAATAGTACTCATAGAATGTGGCAAATCCTTCATTAAGCCAGAGGTAAGACCACCACTTTGGTGCCATTAAATTACCAAAGAACTGGTGAGCAAACTCATGCGCTATAACCGTAACTACCGAGCGCTTATTGTTGTCATTGGAAGCTTCACTGATCAAAAAGTACGACTCCCGGTACGTCACAAGACCCCAATTTTCCATGGCACCTGCCGCGAAGTCATTATTGCGGATACCGACGCTGTCGATTTTATTCAGCTCGTACGGATGATCGAAGTATTTTTGCAATTCATCGATCAACTTGACGGAGCTATCCAGGGAGTACATCAGTTGATCGGCATGCGTTGGACGGGCCATTGATTGAACGGTAATTTTCTTCGTGGAATTGGCATAGTCTCGCTTCAACGCAAAATCAGACACCAAAAAGGCAAGCAGGTAGGTCTGCATTTGCGGCGTTCTTTTGAAGGTGACAAGTTTTTTTCCTTGCGGCCTGAAAAAGAGATAAGGTATTTTTATTGGGTCGTTTTTGGAATTTTAAGTATGGTGTTAGATGTTTTTTTGACTTGAATATTATTGTTGATGAGCACATGACTACAAATGGACTAATAATCACGGAGGTCATTTATTTCATTTTACAGAAAAAAATAGCGAATGGCAGCTTGCCAATTTGCAGGTCCATTGGGATCTCTCATACAAATCTGCATATGAACAGTTTGAAAATATGGTTTGCTCTTTCCGGGTCCTCAAAAACGGATGACAAATGGTTCAAATTATTTTCTTCTTTTTGTATTGTTAGGTTTTAATCCATGTTTTAAACAGCCATAACCCCCACCCTCTCAGCTACAAATTTATTTTGCTTTGTTGCCGGTGTCTTGTTTTATAACTGAAGTTCGTTTCTCTTATGAAATTTGCTTCATACTGCATTCTCGTGGCTCACTTCTTTGTAGACAGTGCTATCAACGCTAGTATAAAGCACACGATTTCAACCAAAATGATTTCATTGGGAGAGTCAAGTTTGACTGAGCGGCACGTACGGTTGTGTTTTTCGCTCTCTTGTTACGAAGATTTTTTTCTATCTCATCCATTTTCTCGCGTATGCGCATCTGACTTACATATAATCGCCAGCGCTTGCTCATCTACGAGGCCAGAAGGAATCTTCTCTTTCCAATCATTTCTATGTTATTGAGCACACCAAATTGTATAATAACGCTTGGAAAATTTTAGGCCTGAAAGGGTTAGTTCAAAGAATATTGCATTGCTAAATCTGAATGGTTTATCATCCCGAATAACTCAATGGGGCTGAAAGGTTTGCAATGGGTCGCGAAAAGCGATAATGGCATCCGCTTCCGAAGGCATACCGGATCCGGGCACCTTCCAGCGGAAGACGATGTTTGCATAGTATCAAAAGTAGTACATTTTGGATTGTTTGAGACATTGAGTGGAGAGTGGTACATTCGACAGAGAATTTTCACTAAGCCCGAACTGACAGCCGTAAGCAATTGCTCAGTATGTAGAAAATTTCATAGGAAGGGACACACCAACGCGGTCCTACATTAACCTTGCGGTTATATCCCTGATATAACTCACATCTAACTTTTTTCAGGCATTTTGGAATCCATATTCACGTTTGTCACGAAAACCTGGGTTTTTAAGTCCGCAGCTGCAAATACTTTGCCAAGGCAAAAACGAAATTGAACTTGCTTATTATAAAGCTAATGTGCTAAAGCTGAACTTAGGGGCAGTTTTGATATCTCATTATATCTGTTTACCTTCCAGAAGACTCTCTTAAATTGGATCGTTACTTGGCCGAGAAAGCTACAGTTACAGGTTAAGATTTTATGTTTTGAATTCCAGGATAGTTTGGAGAAAAACGGAAGAAGCTAGCAAGGAAGTAAGATGCAGAACAAAATGTAACTTAAAATTGTTGATTGAATAAAAAAGGAGGAGTTGAAGATCGTCCGCAAGGAAGAGGACGAGGAAAGGTGAACTACTGATAAGTAGGATCTGATGAATGTTTAAATAATAATACCCGATTATTTATTATTTCAAACTGTTTATGGATGCAAACATGCGCCTCAAGAAAGCCACTGAGAACCATAATATGTGGAACTGACTCAAGCAATGCTTGAGGGACTGTCAACTGTGCGAAAGCAACAGTTTTCGCAAAAACGAGATGCCGATCATGTTTGTTGGGTTATCGGACCCTAACCAACATCGATTGGAAGGGTAAGGAACTTGCACTGCCAGCGGGGTGGAAAATACTTGGCGTCTCCATAAGTGGACTGTATTTTGGTTGGGTTTGAGGTTTCCTTTTAAGAATTCCATCCAATCGTTTCCACACACAACATCACACATTCGTCCATTTATCACACATCACATATATTTAGTCTCTTCCACATAACATACATTTTATTTACAATAAGGCTTGCTTCATTTAGAATTGGAACAAACTTTTGCTCATATTGTGGCGCTCCTGGTGGACGGAAGTTCTTGGCGCCCACGTGTCGGGAATTTTGTCAGCTTCACGTATGTATTTTTGACATTCCGCAAATCGATTGTACTTTGTAAACAATCAACATGGAAGCCGAAAGAAGGGAAAAAATTGTGCACAGTTATTTGGTAAATCCATTGTGGTCTGCATCTAGGCTAGCTAAACAGCTGAAATTGCCCAGAAATACCGTATGGCGCGTTATCAAACGGTATAAGGAAACATTGACGACGATTCGGAAGCCTCAAGCCAATCGTCGGAGTGGAACTGTCGACCGGAAACTGCGTGGTAAGATTTTGAAGACGATTAAGAGGAATCCCAATCTGTCGGACCGTGATTTGGCCAGAAAATTCGGTGCTGCCTATAGTACCGTGAGGAGAACTCGACTCCGGGAAGGAATCAAGTCGTATCGAGCTAGCAAACAGCCAAATCGGACCATAACACAGAATAGTGTGGCCAAAATCCGTGCTCGGAAGCTATACGGCCAAGTGCTGACCAAGTTCGACGGGTGTCTTCTGATGGACGATGAAACCTATGTCAAGGCTGACTTCGGGCAAATCCCAGGTCAAAAATTTTACTTGGCAACGGCTCGGGGGGATGTTCCAGCCAAACTTAAATTTGTTTTTGCCGACAAATTTGCACGAAAATTCATGATTTGGCAGGGCATTTGCAGCTGTGGCAAAAAAACGAAAGTTTTCGTTACAAATAAGACAATGATGTCGGAACTATACCAAAAAGGGTGTCTCCAAAAACGAATTTTGACGTTCATTCGATCCCACGACCATCCCGTAATGTTTTGGCCAGATTTGGCAAGCTGTCATTACAGGAAAGTCGTTCAAGAATGGTATGCAGAGAAAGGGGTCCAGGTTGTTCCGAAAAACCTTAACCCACCCAACTGCCCCCAGTTCCGCCCTATTGAGAAATACTGGGCAATCATGAAGAGGAGACTCAAGGCAAAGGGAAAGGTTGTCAAAGACATCAATCAGATGAAGACCTGGTGGAATAAGATAGCTAAAACGATGGACGAAGAAGGTGTGCGCCACCTAATGAGCCGTGTTACAGGAAAAATTCGAGAACTTTGAAACCGTGACGAATGGATAAAATTATCCGTATTTTTTCTTAAAAGTATGAAGAAAACGCTACATTTGTATAAAAAAAGATCTTGAATTCAATAATAAATAACTGAAATACAGGCAATTGTTTTTGTTCCAATTCTATCTGAAGCAAGCTTTATTTACAGTACTACAAACTACCTTATTGTACAAACACACAACACAGAACATTCCTTTCCATTGTGGCCATCCGTCCCATCCGTCCTTCCTGAGAGTCAGAGCCAACACGACTATTCGCACAGCAGCTCATCCACTGGTTAGCAACCAAATGATCCCTGCTGTGACGTCACCGATAACGATCGCCCGTGATCGCTGTCGCTATCTCCCGATGTGGTAAGGAGAATAGAGTTTAGACTCGGTAGTATAATCGTTGGGGAGAAATCCTCTCATTTGACAGTGGCGTAGCAAGGGTAGGGTGATGTTACTCCCGAACAATGTTCATGAAGCTGTAGAGAAAATAAGGCGCGTCTTATCAGCGGTTTCATTGCCAGGAAACCAAACAAATAGCAAACGCATTGTAAAGTCACGATTGTTTAGTTTTCAACTATCCCAAAGTCACTATTCGGTCATTTTTTCATTGCCTCTAAGTCACTATTTGGTCACTATTTTCGACATTTTGATCACTAAAGTCACTACTATTACATCAGATAAGGGAACGTCCATTCATTATGTCACGCAAAAAGAGACTTTTTATACACTATACCCCCCTATGTCACGTTTTTTGTATGGACCTTCAATTTTTTTGTATGAATCGTCACACGTTTTCCTACCACCCCCCCCCCTCCTCCTCCCTTACTGTGTGACATAATTAATGGACCTTCCCTAAGCTCTACTAGCCCTGTAATATTCAGTTCCCAAGTAACAATTCAAATGCAAAGTTTCTTCAAGTGTTCTTTAATCACTCTTAAGAACTGTAAATCAATTAAAACCACCTTAACTTGGAAAATGCCCTGATAAAACCAGATGATCTCCATAATGCTTTGATAAAATTACCATAAAACATGAATAAAACCATCATTAATAAGTGTTATTCACCTTATAAGTAATTTTATAAGATACTTGATTCCCCTCTCAAGACATCGTTTCGCAACTTTCATAAAGTTAATAAAAGTTTTGAAAAAGTTTTATGACATTCTTCTTCAAGATGAATGTATTTTGAAAATGCTGCCATAAAACGCTCTTAGAACCATTTGATTTCAAATAAGAGCACATACTCTTGAGAAACAACATTATGTGAAAAAATAAACAAACTGGACAATGGACAACAGTTGTAATGAATTTGACGCGCCTTTCTCAAACAAACCATCTAGTGGAAAGCTTAATTGAATTGCGTATTTTGTTATTCGTTTTATTGGATCATATTGTTGGAAGGAGATTCTCTTATTCCCGCAGGTTTCGCGTAAGTGTCTCTGCTTACGGACCTGCCCAACCCTTTTTGGCCCTTCATACAGCAGTATGTTGAATTTAGAACGGTAACAAAGCATGATCTTTCTGTTAAGTGGAACCGCATGCAGGGCAAGGCCCACGCTAGGATGGTGGCTTCCTACATACATACATACATACAAATAAACAAACTGGACAATGGACGCCCATAGGTGAAAGAAATTATGAAATAGTGGATCGTTCAAGCGGAAGTTCAATAAAAACCTATCCAATATTTTGAATACTCCTTCATCTCAGCCATCAACGACATTTTTTTTTTTGACCATCGCTAGATTCTATTGAATTCGCAGCCTACTGAGACTAACTTATCGGAAAGGTCTATGCATTATGCGTCCTATTTTTTGTAACGAATCGAATTAAATGGTGCAATGTGTCGCCAGTTGAAAACCAAGAATCATAACTCATGATAATTGATTTTATGTCAGTTGTGCAAGTTCAACCTAACGTCCCAGGTAATGCGTTATACGGCGCACCACCGTGGAAATACAGCGCAGTACTTTCGACGTAAGGTTTAACGTGCACTACGATAGTAATATGTTATGTTAATGTTACATTCTCCCGAGTCGTGCATTTCAGTTCCCAATAGGCTACAAAATATTTATATTCGTTGCAAGTAAAAATTGGTATATCATCTGAGCGAAAATCGTTTTTCCCATGATCTATACATTAAATCTAAAGTCGGAAGTAGTGCGCTGCACAGCGACGTTAGGTTTAGCGTATAGATCAAGAGAAACATCATTTTTCGCTCAATTGATGTTTCAGCCATCGATGCAATATTATTATCTGTTTTTTCCAAAAACCAATGTTAGTTAGCATATTCAAGTTAGAGTTCTTTTATTTTTTTTGTTTTTTATCAATTTACGCTAAAAAAAATAAATTATAAGCTGTTATTATGACTAAGAACAACAATTATGCATAGGCACTTTTGATTTGAACGTTCACATTTTCAAACAAGTTTTATTCAAGCTTTTATTCAACTCTTTTTTTAAAGAATAGAACAAATATATTCCCTCGGAATGGTAGCCATTTACATAAGTATGCAACAAAACTCTCGTTTTTCCAATGCTACGAACACACAATGCTGTTTAAAATACATTATTCAAGATTTTACAATTTATCAGCCTTGTCACCTAATTGTTGTATTTCCAACTATTTTTTAATTTTTTAAATAACTCAATGTTCTAGCAATTATTCAGTGGCGCATTAAAATTTTCGAACTTCTGTGTTATAAAACACCAATAAACTGAATGTCGCATGAAAAATCTATCAATTGCATGCAAAAAAAACAGATGCATTTATGGTCAATTTTACAATTAATTTACATACGTATCCACTTTTGAAAAGAAATATCATACCACTTCCACTCAACTATAAACAAAAAAAAAGTCCCCATTCAGCAGAACGAATCGAAAAATTGAATCTTCGAAACATATTTGTGACGGACTGGAAGTGTTCTTAAAGAGTAAAACCATAAAACTATCAAAACTTGTGGTAGTTTTATCATAGTTTTATGCTTGTCTTGAATGTCATTACTATGTACCGATAAAACTTTCAAGTTTTAAGCGAACCTTGGGAAATAGTTTTGAGAACCTTCTGTAGTATGGGCCTTTTGGAACTTATGAGGGTTTATTGCGGTTTTATCGATGCGTTTAATGCATGGTTTTATCAAAAGAGTCTTGAAAACTTCTTCAAGTGTACCTTAAAATTGAATTTGTTAATTGGCTTGACCCTTTTTTTCTTTGATGAAGTTTGTCAGAAGCAGATAATTTCTTCTCCATGCGAAGCGCTAGGAGTTTACCGTCCACTCCACAAATGTGTGAAATAGGCGGTGCATCCTAAAAATAAACCCAACAGCGGAAGATAATTTCTTACCCGTGTTAGGCAGTATTGGGAGAGGGAAAAATCGCTAGAACCAGAAAAAAACAATAGGTAGTATAAGAGCCCGATCGGTTACATAACCTTTTACCAGTCAAGGGGATATCCTTCCTCTTGGCTACCCTGCATTGGGTAGTATGGAAAAGGGTTATGTGCCTGATTTGGATACTACCGTTCAATGCCCTCCGCTCGTTTTCAAACTTGTATCTTTCAATTTCAAAGCCTGCTATTGCCGTATACGGAACTATCACACTTTCTTTTCATTTCTGTTCGTTCTAGCTTCGCATGGAGAAGAAATTATCTGCTTCTGACAAACTTCATCAAAGATCGTTACTCCCGCGCATGGGAGGATACAAAAAACAACTATCAAATTGCCTTTTTTCTGTTAAAATAAACTTGAGATATTTATTTATTGTCGTCAATCATAAGTAGACCGTTTGTTACGTTTTGTTCCTAATTATAGTTATAATCGAGGATATAAAATACATAACATAAGACTAAGCAGCGCCTGGTTTACAATATTTCTATGGCGTGTTCTCCTTTAGCGTATAGCATTGAAGTATTGCTTCAATTTGGATTTTGTAATTGTAAAGTCAATTGAATCGCTATGTAAATTGTAGATAGCCATCATCTGATTCAGAGGTCCAAATTTAGCATAGTTTGTGCGATAGCGATTTGTGATAAAAATATTTCGATTGCGCAGTTGCCGGGAGGGTATGTAAAAATTTAATTTTGATAATAGCTCTGCTGAAACAATGCGATGCGAAACAATGCCATTACCAAACGAAATCCCTGCAAACTCTCGACGTTGTTTTAGTGTTTGCATACTGATAAGGCTACAGCGAGCTTCATAGGGTGGGAGAGGAAATCTTTCCCAACCTAATTTACGTAATGCAAACAATAAAAACTGTTTTTGTACAGACTCTATTCGCTCTTCATGGATAACTGAAAAAGGTGACCAGACTACACTACAATATTCCAGTATTGACCTCACATAAGCAATGTATAATGTTTTAATTGTGTAAGGGTCGTTAAAACTATGACTAAAGCGTTTTATAAATGCCAGCATGTTATTAGCTCTGTTAATTATTGTATTGTAGTGGTCAATGAATGTTAGTTTAGAATCCAGCATAACTCCCAAATCACGAATTCTTATGCACTTTCCTACAGACTAATTTCCTAGAGTGATCATAATGTCAGGTATACCTTGTTTTCTGCTAAATGCTATCGCATTACATTTTTAAACATTTAATTTTAAAAGACTTTTGTTACACCAAGTAGAGAAAATATTTATTTCTTCTTGAAATATCTTGTGATCTTCTTTACTTCTTATTTCTAGGAAGAGCTTTATATCGTCGGCATATATTAAGACTTTTACAGTTTTAAGAATGAATGAAATATCGTTTACGAAAGAATAAACAAAAGAGGGCCTAGATGGGATCCTTGGGGGACACCTGAGGAAACTTGAATAGGATTTGATTTCTTTCCTTTAAATCTTACTATTTGTTGTCGATTAGTTAGGTAACATTTGAGCCATTTGAGAAGACGTGGCTCAATACCCAGTTTTTGTAATTTGAATAGTAGCATGGGAATGTCAATCAAATGCTTTACTGAAATCTGTATAGAGAGCTTCTACGTGGTTTCCGTTATCCATTGCAACTAACGTGTAGTTAACGAATACTAGTAAGTTTGTATTAGTTGAACGTCCTTTGTAGAACCCATGTTGATTATTAGTAATCCTGTTTTTGATTTGATAGAACAGCTTTCCATTAACTATTGCTTCAAAGAGCTTAGGAATGCATGAAATAATGGCAATTCCACGGTAATTGCGTATGTCAGATTTTTTGCCGTTTTTAAATATTGGGACTAGATAGGAGCTTTTCCATGATTTGGGAAAAATGCCGGATTCAAGCGACTTATTGAAAATAGCGGTTCCATATCATTTCAGCAACGAGTAATTTTCATATTTTTTGATTTGCATGAAATTTTGCATACAAGTTTTTGGGTAAGAAAAACGCCGTTTTGCATACTTGGTTCGCCATTTTGAATCTAGCCTTACTTATGAGAAGGGCCTATGAAAAATGCACATGATATCTTCAAAAAATTGTATCTCGGAAACGGTTTGTCCGATTGGTTTGGTGTCTTCGGCGAAGTTTTAGACAATTGTTGGTGCTATATGGAAAAAATATGCACGGTAAAAAAAAGTTTGGTTTTTGTGTTTTGAACTAAAATATAGATTTTCCCTTAAAAGTAACATGTCAATAATTTTTTAATTATTCTTATGTTATAGCTGACTAAAAATGCTATCTAATGCACAGTAGGTTGTTCTGGAGAAAAATAGGTTACAATGAAAAAAAATTTCAATTTTCAAAAAAGCTATTAAGAAAAGTCAAAAAAGTTTGTCACCCTAATTTTATAAAAGTACATCAAATTTGCAAGCAAAAAGTACTTCGGTAACATTTTTCTAAGATGCACCGTTTAGAAGATATTACTGATTTAATATTGATTTTTTTGATAACTTAATGAGTTTTGGCCCTTTTCGGATGTACTCCGTGTTTTTCCAGTTTCAAAAGTATTTTTTTCGGAAAGATTGGAAAATTTTGAGTTAAAATGACACTGACAGCTTAAAGATTCGAGTGAAATTCTCTGCCTTAAAAGTATTTTGAAAAACAAGTTACAAAATCCCACTATCAGGAACAATGATTTCTTCCAGTTATTTTTGGTGTATTGTGTTGAAAATGTGCATTCAACTTTTGCATATCGCCTAACAGTTTAATCCATTTAAACTGGATATGTTTATACTGTGCATATTTTCTCTCTATTGCCGAACATCGCCACAGACATCAAACCGATGAGACAACTCGATTTCGAGATACACCTTTTTGAGAACTGCAAGTGCAAGCTCCTCAATAAGCAAGATTCAAAAGAGCGAATTAAGCTTATTTTTCAGGGATGGTGATTGTGCGCAATAAAAAATAACATTATATGTTGGATATCATCAGTTTATTTTTATTCCTGTATTTATCAATATTTAGATGGCAGTTTATTTTTATTCCTGTATTTATCAATATTTAGACAATATTTATTCCTGTATTTATCAATATGTAGACGGCAAGATGAACAAATACGAAAATCCTTGGTGTTCAGTGTGGATACCTTGGAAAATCCAATTGATTTTAGTTTTTGGATGATACCATCCGTGAGATATCGCAGCTCTTTCGAACACTGAATGTCTTTGAATGGGCGAATACATCTTATTTTACTCATTTTGTAATCTGTAACATAGAAAATATTTTCCAATTGTTTGTTTTGTACGAAAATATCACAAAACATATAATTAAAATGTGTATTTAAAACTTACCTTTGCACCAAAACGTGTTACACTTTCCTTTACAATTATTATGTTATCAAACAACACTGGATCTCGTTCAAAAACACAGGATTATGAGTTGAAATTACTATAATCACTATGCTACTAGCAACCTTTCTGCATTTACTGTTTGGTAGATACTGGATGAATTCAGAACCGAGTCAGACATTATTATACAGCTCACGGGTAGAAATCATAGAATGCTGGGTAAAGACTGTTGGAAGATAAGTAGAGTTGAACGCTCAGGTACGAGTTTGGAGAGTTGGAGCGAGGTAGATTTGCTGGCGTAGGTATATTGTTATTGAAGAAGATTGTAAATTGTATATACCTGGAATGAATAAAGAGTGCGGCGGTTGTTGATTGAGGTATCAGTCGGCAGCCGTCTAGTTTCATGGAAGGTGACTAAGACTGCGTTCTTTTTATTTATTACTAAGAAACGGTCATCGACGGAGCTAGCCTCGTTATGGCCAGCGAGGCCATGGTGGACTAGTTCCAACAAAGACCATGTTTACAATCACCAACTGTACGTAGTACAGCTAACTGGTATCTAATTACCTGTATCTAATACTTGTTAGCACGTTTTCAGCACATCGCACCAAAAATCACTTGAAGAAATCATTGTTCCTGATAGTGGGATTTTGTAACTTGTTTTTCAAAATACTTTTAAGGCAGAGAATTTCACTCGAATCTTTAAGCTGTCAGTGTCATTTTAACTCAAAATTTTCCAATCTTTCCGAAAAAAATACTTTTGAAACTGGAAAAACACGGAGTACATCCGAAAAGGGCGAAGACTTATTAAGTTATCAAAAAAATCAATATTAAATCAGTAATATCTTCTAAACGGTGCATCTTAAAAAAATGTTACCGAAGTACTTTTTGCTTGCAAATTTGATGTACTTTCATAGAATTAGGGTGACAAACTTTTTTGACTTTTCTTAATAGCTTTTTTGAAAATTGAAATTTTTTTTCATTGTAACCTATTTTTCTTCAGAACAACCCACTATGCACTAGATAGCATTTTCAGTCAGCTATAACATAAGGATAATTAAAAAATTATTGACATGTAACATGTGTTCCGAGATACAAATTTTTGAAGATATCATGTGCATTTTTCATAGGCCCTTCTCATAAGTAAGGCTAGATTCAAAATGGCCAACCAAGTATGCAAAACGGCGTTTTTCTTCCCCAAAAACTTGTATACAAGGTTTCATGCAAATCAAAAAATAAAAACTGGAAAAATTTTCCACTTGTTCGTGGAATCGCTCAAAAGCCAAAACAATGGAGTTGTGAATTCTAACGCCAAGTTTTTTAAAAATACAGGTGGAATACCGTCAGGTCCACATCCTTTCGATACATCTAATTTATTCAATGCTTCTCTAATGTCTTGTACATTCACGCTGTTGACACTAACATCATTAGCAAATTCTGGGAAGAAATCAAAATATTCGCGATCACGATCTTCTTCCGAAAATGTGGTATAGATTTCTTGGAAAAAATTTGCAAATAAGTTGCAAATTTTTTCTGAGTTATCGCATGAGGAGTATTTTGTGCTGCCTGGAAACTTGCTGATATTGTCTTCAGCTCATTAAATATATCGGACTCCAACATTGAATTGTTGAGCATAGGAGAAGCTAAGTCCATAGTGTGGCTTGAAAGCGTTTTTACCTCATCATCTAAACATTTCAAGCTATTTGATATATTAGCTGTCATAGATTCTAGTAACTTGTTTATATTTTTGTTCGATTCTTGCAGCGCTATATCGAGCACCGACGTAAGGTGGTTTTTAATTGTAGAAATGGATCCGCTGTTTTTCACCATCAGCTCTTTTTTTATGTCGGTCAGCTGTCCCTCGATGCGGTCGATAGCTTCATGCATAATTGCAACATTGTTTTCCTGCTGTGATCGATGAATGACCTCCGTGTTTTTGTCCAGGGTTTTAGTAAGCGCTGCCAGTTCACATGATATTAATTTAAAATCGAAGTTTAGGGTTATGAGCGTTTGACAGGAACTACAACAGGGCAGCACATACGACTGCACATCAATTTTTTTATCCTCTTCCCTTGTCTTCTGTAGAGAGTTGCGTAGATTAGGCACTCCCACGCAGGCCGCATGGAAACACGATCACATCCGATGCAGGTCCACATCACCGACTCGCCGGTAGAGTCTAGTAAGCAAATTTCACAGCTCATTTCGAAACGAACGCACGCAATAAAAAAAATCGAAAAGTTTGCAAAAATTAAACGCGAAGCGCACGCGGTTAGGATAGAAGTAAAAACGCGCCCACTCTGGTTGACGACTGAATTTGGGAAAACTATAAATTAGAAGAAAAATTAGTAATCTCCATTTAATTCCAACTACCTTTGCTTATCTTCGACAGATACGCGTATTTCGTCTACAATGTGCAGACTTCTTCAGTGTCTCGTACTAATAGTCGAGTTATTAGTACGAGACACTGAAGAAGTCTGCACATTGTAGACGAAATACGCGTATCTGTCGAAGATAAGCAAAGATAGTTGGAATTAAATGGAGATTACTAATTTTTCTTCTAATTTATAGTTACAAGTATTCCACTAAACAGCTCAAACCCTCTAGGATTCAAACTTGAGATAGTTAATAAAGCAATTTCAAAATGAAATTTTTTTGATTGTTGCCAACGTTATCGATGTGTATAAAAAAGACCCACGTTTAGTTTTTGTTTGACCACAGGAGGGGAAATTAAGACACCAAATCAAAAGAATTAATTAACTGATCCCAAAATCACCTGAACTATGTTGAAAACGTTTGGCACGTAAACGATTTAGGTAAGGCATATTAGTCTTGCTATGAATAAAAGAAACAAATTAAACTCAATATTTCAGGAATATTTTGGGTGAGATTAAAACGCTTAGATAGTCATATATCATTGCAATACTCCTTTGACGGCTTATTTATAATGACCCGCAACTGCCATAAAAGAAAGTACTCACAGCATGGAAACACTGGCAATTTCGGCATTCGAACGGGCGTGGTAGTCTATTCCGCATGTTATTCGCATATCAAATGTTGCTTTGATTCCCGGTTCATCGTAGCACGGAAAGGAAGACCTAGCTTGACAGGCTTGGAACTGGGTAAGGCCGGCATATTTCAGCGTTCCGTCTTCGTCATTATACGATGTCCGATAGAATCCTGCTTGATCGGTTCTGTTTATACTGTTTAGGAAATCGATTTCCAGAACTACCCTACTGCCATTTTTGAGAACACTCGCAACATTCACAATGAGGAATTCTTTTTCAATGTCAAACTCATGATTTATTACCCTAATGGGCAGCTGATTGTCATTCTTAAGTACGACATCCACCAAGGTACTTCGCGAACTATGCAAAACTATTTGTTCAGTATCTTCCAGAACGTTTATGGCTATTTTCACTGTTCCATTGTAGTCCAGATTGCCATTATGAATCTCAGTATCGATGAATAGATCATAATGCGTCGGAGTCGTGGAATTTGGCAAACGAAAGCTTTCGAATGCCTTACACAGAGATGGGCAGGCTAGAATTGCCAACGTTAAATACAATGTCTTCCACATTATGGTAAGACTAACCGCACACGCTTTAGCTTTCCCGTCAAAGCTAAACTAGTTCGGTGTCTAGCGTTCAGCTTGAATTTATAGCTCCCCGATCAGTTGCCTCCAGCCAAATGTGAACTTTCTATATTCTCTGACTGATACCTACATTTGAAAAGTATCAAACCGATCTTATCGCTTTCTCCGTTCATGGTATTATCTGGTTATCTGGTTCAGCGGGTGCCACTTGATTTATACAAATTCGTGTAAAACAATTAACTTTATTTATTGAGTATAATATTAAAGCGACACTTGATTGAGTCCAAATGCGATATGACATATCAATTTATGGTTTTAAGAGTACAATCTTCGGACAGCAATTAGACGTCACTTATGAAATCGCTACTCTGCTTTCGATATACTATGAGAAAACGAGAATCGCAACTTTATGAGCAACCTTTCCAATTTTTTTCTGAGATTTGTGCTCTAGAGTTGATAGCCTATATAATTTTTGGACTTTTCAAAGAATCACCTTAAGCCAGTGAAACGGGTTGCGGCTCATCGCATCACATGTCGATGTGGGGCACGTTCTTCAGCAAGTCCGAGACAATGGCTGCGTTTCTTTGGATCCAGCTTTGGTTCGCGTGCAGTTTGGCTTGGATTGTGGCAACTAGTTGAGTGGGTGCTTCCCTCTTGACGATGGTGATCAATCGAGTGGCAGTCTGTTGGTCGACGGTGTACTCGGCAATATCATCCAGCAAGGCGTGCAACTGGCGCTGGTTGATATTGCTGGAAATTAGATAATAAGTTTAAACGTATGGCGTTGACGAGAAAATGTGATATACGACTTACAGTTCAATGGCAATGTTTTGGGAAGAGTCGAACATGTCAATTATGGCTTCTAAACCGTTCAACGAATTCCTGTAGATAGATTGGATGGTTTGGATTTTCTCGGCAGCATCGAAATCATTTGATCTCAACGAGTCGACGAAAGCTTTGATTGAGGATTCATTCTCGATACAAGCAGCAACTTCGATCAGGTAGCTGCGCGAACGGAAATCGCGCGTATTTTCTATACTCGATAGTATCTTGGCAAAATCAGCGTAAGTCGCTTTGCGAAGCTGAGTGCAAACGATCAATTGTTCCGTTTTCGAATTGATGGTGAATGTTTCGTCGTTTGTTTTAAGCTTTCTTAGTTGTTGCGTGGCTTGCGTTTGGCACCTTTCGTCATTACTACAGGCCCATTCTAAAGCAATTAGGCGAGTATCTTCATCTTCAGCCGATTCACCCTTAATTGGATGGAAGCCGACCTTGGCGAGAAGGTTCGCAGACAGCATTGAACTGTAGTTTTTGAGATTTTCCGAAGCTACGCTGTCGTGACGTAACATACGCTGCAAGAATTTGAGATTGGAGGACGCGGTGTTCCATGGGATTAGGTCGGATTCATCGAGCAGATAGTCGAACACCTTGAATGCAGTGTAGTAGTCAAGTTTCCCAGCGTGCGCTAGGTTCATCGAGTCGTCGATCAGCTGAGATCTCGTTAAGCGATGGAATGCGTTGGTATTTTTATAGAGATTGTAGATGATGTTCTCCCAGGTGTTGGGGTCATAGTTAACGCGGTAGTAGCCTCTGGCTAGCGGATTTACTAGTACGAAGTCGTTTTCTTCCAGATTGATACGAACGCTAACATCTTTCGCGTTTGGCGGCATCCAGAATGCGGCACTAGAATTGAACTGTCCGTTGCTGCTGGGTGTAAAGTAAGAAATTGGAATCCACCAGGATTGCTGGCCAGGGGTTTCTTGAGGAGTGCTGTAGAAACGTTCCTGGTTGAAGAGGAACTCGTTGGTATCACCGACACGTTTGACTGTTACCACCGGGGCACCGGGCTGATGTGACCATGTTCGGAAGATCTCGTGCATAGTTAGGGTCTGTGGAAGTCTGGCGTCTTCCCTCACTGCCTGTTCCAAGCTATCGAATAGGTTCTCTTCGTTCACCACTCCGTGGTCTTTGCTGGTTTGGAAAATTTAACATTGATCAACGTTAAATTTTTGAATTTTTGGTACGGTTATACTCACTTTTGTTGAATATAATATCGTAGGCCCCTCTGAAAGGTATGCTCGGTAACGGCGTAGTTGAGCATTCGCAAAACGCATGCAGCTATAATATTCCAGGAAAGGGTAAACTAAGTGAATATCCAGTACATAAATACGATTACAGTAGCTTACATTTAGCGTAGGCAATATTATCGAAGAGTTTCATGATTTCAGTAGGTGTCTCTACGTAATAGGTCATAGGACGAACCGTTGGATTCGCATCGGTATTCAGAGCGGTTTGAAGTGTGGCAGCGAAACGATCACGCATTTTCAATTCGGGGTGACTCTGCAAAAGTAAACTCAATGTGTTGCGTGCTAGGATAAAAAATGATTTCTCCTTACAAATTCAGAAACATAATATTGATACAGTCGTGCGAATCCTTCGTTCAACCACAGATATGACCACCACTCGGGCGCCAGCAGATTTCCGAAGAATTGATGGGTGTATTCATGTCCAACGATACCGACGACACTGAGTTGTTGACCTTCACCCTCTGTGGCTGGGTCAAATAGAATGGTAGACTCACGGTAAGTAACCAGACCCCAGTTTTCCATGGCACCGGCGGCAAAATCTTTGTTTGCGATTGCAACGTTATCTATCTTAGACATTGCGTAACTTTGATCGAAGTAGATTTCGAGCTCCCTTAGGAATCGCACTGAAGCATCTACGGAGTATGACAATAGGTGGCTAGCAGTTGGACGGGCAAGTGTTGAAACGGCAACTTGTCGTGGTTCGGAAACAACTATTCGTTCGTCGATAAAGTCGGAAACTAGGAACGCTATCAAATAGGTTTGTATTCGTGGAGTTGTTTGGAACGTTGTGAGCTTTTTGCCTCCCGGTCTGTGGAATAATCGGATTGTGACTGGAAACTTCTAACATACCAGATCAGTACTTACAGTAGTGTTATACCAAGAGCTGGAGCGTTAGACTTAGCATGATATTCCACACCACAGACGATTCGAATGTTGAAGGTTGCCTTGATTCCAGGTTCATCAAAACAAGGGAAGGCCGATCGAGCATCACATGATTCGAACTGTGTCACACCTAGATATCTAATGTTGAATTGGTTACGAATTATTCATCAATATATGTATGTGGAACCTTTGCCAGGACGTACTTCGTTTCACCGGCTTCGTTGACATAAGAAGATCTATAGAATCCAGCGGCATCGGTCCGATCGAGACTGTTGGTGAAATCAATGTCCAATGTGTATGTTGTACTGGCTTGCAGTTCCACACCGGTATTGACAATCAGGAATTGTTTATCCGTATCGAAATCATGGTCTTTCAATGGTACCGCTAACTGATTACTATTACGTAACTCGATACGGTCAATCACACTTCGCGTACTGTGCAGAACAATCTGTGATGTACTTTCCAGCACTCGGATATTGATCTTCACATTACCGCTGTAGGCCAGATCTGCCAAATGCACATTTGTATCCAGAGACAGGTCGTAGTGTACTGGAATGGTTGTGTTCGGAAGTCGGTAGCTCGTAAATTCACGGGAAATGCGATTAACAGGTCCTGCCGAACAAATTACGGCAAGAAGCGCCAGTAGCGCGAATACTTTTAACATGTTGTTACCTAACGTCGAATGGGATTGTTCGGACAATGATGGCAAACGTTTACAATGGTTTGTTTTATAGATTTTCAAGAGCAGTTTAATACCCATTTGAACAATATCTTATCTCGCCTTGTGCTCGTATTGAATGGAGTTATCAATGTCTGATTGGCTATGTCTCCAAAGGGGTTCATTAGAAGCTATGCATCGGACTGAAATGTTTTCAGCAAGGCGACAAGCTGTGGAGAGAGGGAATGACTAATCAGTTTATATTGTTAACGAAAGTTTATTGTTTGAGTATACCTGCTGGAAATTTTCAAAATTATCTTCTCGCTTTTGAATATCGCTCATAATTTCAGCGAACTTCGGATCTTGTCCATACCTGTAACATAGGATTTGTCATTTAAAACAAAATGCAATAGTGTTGGAAATCATGACATACTTATCTAAAACTGCAAGACTGTTTTGTCTCAGCCATTCGGTGAATGCATTAAAGCCAACATGTGACTTGGAGTAAACCGACTCCATGATCAGAAACCATTCTCCAGATTTCAATTGGCTTTCTTCACTACCGTCCAAACTCATTGTGAGGTAGTCAGACAAAAACTGACTATTTTCATTGCACCCAAGAGCAAAGATGTAGGTTACCCTCTCAGCGAGGTCTTCAGATTGTTTATAAGCGTTCAATACTTCATCTAATAAATCCTTGCCGGCATCCATGAGTCCACCACAATAGATGCTACGTTTGATATACGAGGGAAGCTTTTGCCTTCCACGAAGGTCTTGAGTCAGTTGTTGTGATGCTGCCAGCCGACAAATGTTATATCCCATTCGACAACTCCATTCGACTGCTATTGTTCGCAACTGTTGATGCTCATGAGGCTCATCAGAACTTCCGAATACGCGGATTTCTAATAGTAAGTTGCGTATCAAAGATTCTAAGTAGGTCTAAAAAGAATTCGAGATCAAATGTTTTGTAAATTAATTTAAGGATATACTTTCACATCAATATGTCGGTTTGCAACTGGAAATAGTGAACTGTATGAAAAGTTAATGTTTGCGGCAGAGGCCAAGTCGTTCAGAAGCACCCAAATACCAACTGAGTCGATATGAAATCGACTACTGATAAGGACTGTATCCAAATAAATCCGGACACCTTCATATCATATATTTTGTACGGATCTAGGGCAAAATACTACAAGAGGCAGCCCAATGGGGTTGTATGCAGAACTGACGTAGGACTACGTAGCGTGTAATGAATATTATTATTTTTAAAGAGCCTGAATTAGAAAAGAGACGTCGTTGATCGACTGGAACAAGCGATTATCGGTTAAAACCTTGCCTAAAGGCCATCGTTGCGCTATGAACGGTGCGACATGCACGAATATTGAACTCAGATTGCCGGCAGGAACACGATGAAACACGTCAAAAGCGCACTGCGGTCAGACGTAGAATGATGACGATGTCAGTGTCGACGACAATGCGGTTTTCAATAATAGGAATGATGCGTAGTGATATCGTAGTCCCGATTGAATGGTGCAAAAAATTTGAAAATCGATCGTGAAATTACTTAGGTACTAACGTCCAAATTCTCACCATATTTCTTGGCACTTCATCTTTTCGCATTCGTAACGTATACCCCGGTATTGAAAACACAGACGTAATCCACTGTTCACGGTGCGCTCAAATCGTTTTCGGAACGTTTGACGGTCGAGAGAAAACTCACTTTATGATCACTTTCACTTTAAAAAAAAAACTTTTCGAAGCGTATTAGTAGAACGATTGTGATTGGGAAACTAGGAGAATATGATAAAAACAATGACGTGCTGATCCTGTCACGTACCGAAAGGTGAAGAGGAATGTTTGTATAGGGTGTTTCGATCAAAATTTGGTCGACCTAAACTTGACGCATTTACTTTCGTCGTGCATTAAAAAAATTGCACATGCCTCATTCGGAAGATGTGTGCGTGTAGTATCATGCCTATATTATGATTTTGAGATTAGCACTCCAGTTATCAAAATGTCGTCGAAGGAAGAGAAGCAACGCATCAAAATTTTGCACGTGCATGGCGAAAATTCAAACTACTCTCACGCCAAGTTGGCGAAATTGTTGAATGTGGCTAAATCAACTGTAATAAACGTATTAAAAGTCTAGGGTTTTTTTTTCATTAGGGCGAATCTGCAATTGAGATACTCTCTTTGATTACTTTCTCTTTCATTCATATTCCATTCAGCGTTACGTTTTTCATTCAACTATTTGTAGAGTATGGTATTCAGCACTGTTGTGTTTCTATCTGTACTAAAGAATCCCTCAAAAGATTTATAATGACGCTGTAATAAATGAAAGAGAGCGAGAGAGGAGAGAGCCTCTCATTGTTAGATTCGCCCTTTTGAAAAAAAATCCTAGAAGTGTTCGGTGAACGTTTGTCGACAGCCTAGGAAGCTGGATCGGGAGGAAATCGAAAGCCGGAGGACACAGCGACGACAAAAAGAGTTGCCCGCTGTTTCGAGCGGAACCCCATCCTCTCCGTCTGAGATGTCGCAAAGAAGCTGAAAGCTGGGCGCCTTCAATCGTGGATAGAGCTAAAAACGAGCTGGGCTGTCGACTTACAAGATAGTGGTGACTCCAAATCGCGATGATAAACAAAACACGACGGCCAAAGCACGATCGCGGAAGTTGTACACGACGATGCTGACGAAGTTTGATTGCGTGATGATGAAAATGCAATAGTTGAGCGTTTCAGGACGGGGAAGACATCGAAATTTCCCAAAATATACTTTGTTTGGTAAGCAATTTGCACGTGTGGCAGAAAGAGCAAATCCTTCATCATTACAGGCACAATCAACAGGAAAATGATCAGGAAAAGTGTGAATATTTTTGAAAGTAAACAAATATTACGAGACACACTAGGATGATCGAGCTCATCCAAACTGCCCTTGAGCTCAGAACATAAGGTCTATAACTATAAATTAGAAGAAAAAATTAGTAATCTCCATTTAATTCCAACTACCTTTGCTTATCTTCGACAGATACGCGTATTTCGTCTACAATGTGCAGACTTCTTCAGTGTCTCGTACTAATAACTCGACTGAGAGACTGACCAGTCGAGTTATTAGTACGAGACACTGAAGAAGTCTGCACATTGTAGACGAAATACGCGTATCTGTCGAAGATAAGCAAAGGTAGTTGGAATTAAATGGAGATTACTAATTTTTCTTCTAATTTATAGTTACAAGTATTCCACTAAACAGCTCAAACCCTCTAGGATTCATAAGGTCTATAGTTGTTATAGTAGGTTTTTGGAGTATGCAGAGGAACAATATATATTTAACAATATTCAATGAATAATGAAGAACCCAACAAACATCGGTGTTGAATTAAAGCTTGTTCAAACAAATTTGGAGAAGCTATTCAGCTATTCTAGAAGAAACAGCTGAATAGCTTCTCCAAATTTGCTTGAACAAGCTATAATTCAACACCGATGTTTGTTGGGAAGGCCAACATACATAATGCGACAATCTTGGGATATTCTAGGTCATCCAAACTTTTCTTAAGCTCAAAACATAAGATAAACAGATGTAACAGTACATTTTTGGGCTACATAAGGTGGTTCATGTGTATTCAAACATATTCAATGAATCTTTTGGAAGGTCAACAGTATATGTTTCATAACTTTCTGATCCACTAGGTCATCCAAATTGTCCTGGCGTTCAGAATTTAAGATTTACAGTTGTAACAGTAATGTTTAAGCAATACAAAGTTACAATAAACATTCAAACATATTCAACTAATATTCTGAAAGGTCATCAAACATTCTAAAGTAATATGACATGTTCTGGGTTGTCCAAACTAACCTTGAGATCAGAACATAGCACATACAGTTGCAACAAATGCTTTGGGCTATGCAAAGCTACGCTGTGTATTCAAACATATTCGTTGAATATCTTGGAAGATCAACAAGCATTATAAGATTATCCGAACTATCCTGGAATTCAAAACATAAAATCTAGATCTGTAACTGTAGCTTTCTGGACCAAACAAAGTACCAATATGTATTCGACCAATTTATGTTAGTCTTCTGGAAGGTAAACGGATATAATGATATATCTTGGGATTTTCTAGGTCTTTAAAACTGCCCTTGAGTTCAGCTTTAGCACATTAGCTTTATAACTTATGAAAGGTGACGATATGCATTGAAATATATTCAGTGAATCTTCTGTTGGGTCAGCAATCATTATCAGATTATCTTGGGATGTTCAAGTTCATAAAAACTGACTTGAGTTTAGACCTTAAGATATACATTAGTAACCGTACGATAACTATTCAAACATATTCAATGAAACGTCCATGGACATCATAGGATAATCTTGATAGTTTTCGGTCATTGACATAAGGCCTACAACTGTAATAGTAGCTTAATGGGCTATATAAAGTTAAGTTAGTTTGTTTGGCATGAATATCCCAAGATTATCTCATAGTTACTGTTGGCCTTCCAGGGCATTCATTGAATATGTTTGAGTATATAACATTGTAAAGCGGATAAAGCTACTGATTGTAGAGTAGAAGAAAACGAAGGAAAAAAATGAAGGAGAGAAAGATGACGTAAAAGAAACAGTCATGTTGAAGAAAATTGAATTTGTCGCAAATGACGGTAATGCTAAAACAAAAGATCATGATGAAAGTCAAAGGAAGGAAGATATTGGAAATTTTTAAGGAATTTATAAAAAAATAAGGAACTATATATATGCAAAGAGTATGTGTCAACCAAGGTGAACCATAAGGAGGAGTCGTATCCGTAGCAAAAAGCTAAGTCAAATTGAAACATACTTATTGTAAACAGTAGCACTCGCCTCATGTTATACACTCTGTTCCACTTTAAAAAACTGAAGCTGACACAAATGCATCCGATGGATGTAAAGTGTCGTTACTAAAAACAACAACAACAACATCAACATCGAAAACCCTATCTATAATAGCGCCTCTTCTACGTAGGAACCACTGTTCAATGTAATGTTGAAGAAAATTGTAGGATTAATGTTTGCATTAAAATAAATGGACAAAAATTGCCCTTTTTTTCATGGGTTTACATTCATCCTCACTGACGAAACTACCCATGCAGAATCAAACATAGTAACTCATGAGTCAGCAGACAATATTTGACAGCTCTATCAGTCGAACTCTAGTGATGGCAAAACATTGAAGCAACTCCGTTCAGAAGTGATCTTTGAACGCGTCGAAAACGGACTTTGTGGACACCGGATACGCCCGTTCCGGCATCTACAACATCTTGGCACTATTAGACAACAATCTGAGCATCGAAAGAAAGACCGGTTCCGGACGGCCGACGACCCTGAGCGACAAGAAGCTCCAAAGGATGCTGAAGAGGAAGATGATGATGATGATGATGATGATGATGATGATGATGATGATGATGATGATGATGATGATGATGATGATGATGGTCCCGCCACTTACCCCTACAAAGGTTTGAGCTGGATTTATCTATTAGATAATTGATTTAAAAACAATTCAACCAGTTATGCAAAACAAAAAACGAACTGATTTCATCTACAGATATAAACTTCTCCCAAAACTGTTCATTTGCTTTACAGCGATATAATTGTGAAAAGCTATTGATGTCAACCACAAATGTTCGCAAGTAATCCCAGCGATCAGAAAATTCTATTACAATTCAAATCACAGAATCCTGTATAAGGACATTATCATAATACAAGCCAATATTCGATCCTGCCCGCTACAGAGTCAATGAGGTTTCAACACTAATGGAACCGCTACCTTAGTTGTGGGCTGACCAAGGATATCCCCAATAAGGGAAATCGAGAAAATTTCCAAACCGAAAAAATCCTGGACCGGCCCTAGTCAAACTTTTACTTTCAACCACAACAGAACTGACAAAGATTTCCCCGACAATCATCCAGACAACCCACTACTATTTCATGGCATCTTCTCAAGCATCAAAGGCCAATATTTTTTGTAAATTCAAAAAGAAGTCCTTTATACCTGTATACCGCGCGCGCGAGGCTCAAACTTTTGAAGACTGCACAAAAATGAAAACTACTTTAAATTACAATAACAAAATTAAAAACTTTAAATCCATCATCATCATCGAGGCGAAAAGTCTAGTTTGTTTGTGCCCCATGACAAATATAAAACATTTAACAATAAACCATACAAAAATATCCGTTGTAATAACATCGTCAAGATACAAAATTAGTCAAGAGTAAAAAGTTAACAGAGTAGCTGTTCATAAGGCAGCTTTGATGTGTGAAATACATTGTCTCTTAAAATCTGTTAGTGTTGCTGCACATTTGATGTGTATAGACATCGAATTGAAAACATTTATACCTTTAAAAAATAACGAATTTTGTGAAGCTCCGTACAAAAAATATGGTGTTCTAACATCATCCGCGTTTCTAGTGTTATATCTATGAATATCACTTCCTCTTTCAATACGATTACACAAATATCAAGACAGCAAACCGTTTATTATCTTAAAAATGAACACCATTGTCAAATACACAACTCTTTGCTTCACCGATAGCCACTGTAGGGCATCTAACAAAAAAGAGGAGGAAGTGAATTTGTTACATCACAAGATCAAACGCATTATCTTATTTTGCGAACGCTGTAATCTCGATATTTGTGTTTGATTAGCTAAAAACAAAATGGAAGGGCAAAATTCAATGTTGGGAGAGATGATAGATTTGTACAATTGTATTTTACTTGCAATAGTTAAATCGTTTTTCAATCGGCAGAGAATACCGTACTTCTCGGCTATTTTCTTGATGACATCGTCAATGTGAGAGTCAAATTTTAATCTATCATCAATAATCACGCCAAGATATTTAATCTCTCGAACGCGATCAATTGTCTCATCATCAATTTTAACAGAGACGACTTCGATAACTCGATTCCGCAAAATTACCATGAATTTAGTTTTACTTATGTTCAATTTCAACTGTTTGTACTTTAACCATCTACTTAGAGAACGTAAATCTGCATTAAAATGTGAAACGGCCTCCTCGAGGCTTTTAGCTGCAATGAACAACACGGTATCATCAGCAAAAAGATTAATATCACAAAATCGCAAAACTCGTCGCATGTCATTAATATATAGAATGAATAAAATGGGCCCTAATACACTCCCTTGTGGTACGCCAAGGCTGTTCTCCACAGGGCTCGACACAGAATCATTTAAAACCGTCCGTTGAGTTCTGTCAGACAAATAGCTTTCGAACCATCTGTATGCAGAACCCGAAAATCCAAAGCGCTTGATTGATTTTAACAACAAGGGCCGAGAAATCGTTTCAAAAGCGAGTTTCAGATACAAAAAACAGCAACAATCGTATCTTTACACTCTACATTTTCTTTCCATTTTGCTAAAACTAAATTTAACGCTGTTTCACAAGAATGGCCTTCGTGATATCCCGATTGTTCCGGCGCAATCAAATTATTACTATTTAAATACGTTAACAGCTGGCCTTTAACAACAAGTTCCAAAATTTTCTCTAAAGTGTGCAACATGTTAATAGGACGAAACTCTTCGGCTTTAATCGTTCCAGCGACTTTTTGAATGGGAATAACTAAAGATTCTTTCCAAACTTGTGGTACGTGCCCAGTTTGCAGCGATTCATTAATTAGGTCCAGCAGGTTGTTTCCGATGACATTAAAGCAATCTTGTACTACTCTTGCATTTACGTTATCCACTCCAGCCGTTTTGTTCAAAGAAAAGCAAATAGATTTAAGATCCTCTAACGTTATTGGGTGAAAACTTTCAAAACTACAGTTAATATTAATCGGCTGTTTTATTTCGTCTGGCTCATCTACTAGATCTATGGATTGATTGATTGACAAAATACTATCGACGAAATAATCATTAAATCTACATGCAATGATGTCTTCTGACTGTTCTAATGTGCCATTGAAGGTTATGGATCGCGGTTTGCAATTACTAGGTTTTAACAAAGATTTCAAAATTTTCCATAACTCTTTGCTGTTGTTTTGATGCAAATCAATTTTCCTCTGAATATATTCACAGCGAGTTTGTTTAACGCATTGCGAATATTTGTTACGCGCGTCTTTGTACCTATTCAAAAAGAATGGTCGTGCGCTTGGTCGGGAGGTCGTTTCAACTGGATAAACAGGAGATCTCTCTCACTCTGGACGGCAACGACTGGCAGGGCACTACGTATTTAACTTCCTCCGCAAAGAAAGTGAGCTCCGAGGTCAAGTGCATTTCACACCCAAGTTCCCCAAAAAGGTGCTGCTGTGGCTGACAATCAGCAAGAAGGGGATGTCAAAGCCACTCTTCTTTCGCTCCGGACTGGCCGTGAATGGGGAAATTTATAGTGCGAAATGCCTGCCGGAAGTTGCGTCGTTCATCAATAAATACCATAAGGGCAAAGACGTGGTGTTCAGGCCGGATCTGGCGTCGGCCCCCTACTCGAAGTGATCGTTGGAATTTCTGGGCCAACCTGAAAC
Source organism: Aedes japonicus (assembly GCA_034211315.2). NCBI lineage: Eukaryota > Metazoa > Arthropoda > Insecta > Diptera > Culicidae > Aedes > Aedes japonicus. Next base: position 33,441 of record JASCZW010000829.1, on the reverse strand, counting down.
GTAAGATCTACTTCAACAACTTTGTCGCGAAAACTGAGGAGGATTTGATAAATAAAACGAAGAACGAACTCAAAAACATGCCTACATGATGTTTTCGTCCGCCATGACGATTGTGCCGGTTAACTACCGGAAGGTCGCTCGCAAGGGCATAGAATTTCGACGAAGAAAAAACGTGACAAGGGGGGGGGGGTACAAAATGTAATTTTTGGCGTGACGTAATTAATGGACGTTTCCATATGAATAAATTTAGGAATAACAATCTTCTTACCTTAAATGCATTGTAGGCCGCTTCGTCAGTCACCAATGCCTTGTTGATGTATTGCAGATTATTCGACGACAAAGCTGTGTACCATGGAATAAAGTCCACCTCTTTGGACAGGTACTTGAACAGGTCAAAGCTTACTGCGACGTCCAGCTTTCCAGCCAACGATAGTTTCATAGAGTCGTCAATCAATTGCGCTCTAGATACCGGTGGTATTTCTGTGTGATATTCCATTAGCTGATCGATCAACCTTTTCCACAGTTCCTGATCGTAGTTGACTCGATAGTATCCTGTTTGATGGGGATTTATCAGGAGGTATGTATCGCTTGGAACACTCAAACTGTAGTTTGCGATTGATGAACCCTCTGGTATCCAGAATTCGGGTTTAGTTTCATCACGTGCATTTTGATTGTTTTTGGTCTTATAGGTGATCGGAATCCACCAAGTACGGGAATCCGGTAAACTATCAGTGAAATGCTCTTGCTTGAATTCAAATGTGTTGGTACCAGGGAGGCGCCTAACAGTGACCAATGGATAACCGGATTGGTACACCCATGGACTCATGATGGCATCTACTGTAGTGTTGAGTGGTAGAGCGTCATTCTCTTTTGCTGCCGACTGAAGGCTTTCGAACAAGTCATCAGGCTCTACAGCACTATCTTTACTGAAAACGAGAAGGAAAGAATAACGTCCCGTGGTCAGATTCGCCGAGAAAAAAAAACAACTTACTTAGCCGCCAAATATCGTTGTAATCCTTTCTGGAATGTGCTTTCTCCGAGGGCGTAGCTGATCATTCGAAAAACGCTACCTCCCTTCTGATAGGCAATGGTGTCAAATAAGGACATCAAATTGGTTTCCTTGTAGTAAGATAGTGGCCTGGTTGATGTCATGCTGTCATCGTTTAACGCCACCTGGACAGCTTCGACAGCGAACAGTTCTTTGAAGCGTATACTGGGCTCGATTTCCGCTCCTAAGTAGTACTCATAGAAAGTTGCGAACCCTTCGTTTAGGAACAAATCGGTCCACCATTTGGGTGTGACGAGATTTCCGAAGAACTGATGGACGAATTCGTGGACGATGGTTGCTATTACGTTCAGTTTGTCAATATTGCTCGATGTTTGAACGTTGAATAGCAGGTAGGGTTCGTAATATTTTACCAGGCCCCAGTTTTCCATGGCAATAAATCTAAACTCGGGTACGGCCACTTGGTCTAATTTTGGTAGATGATAGGTTTGATTGAAATATTGTTCAACTTTCCGGATGGTTTTGGCACCAATTTCAAGACCAAGTTCTAGATCGTTCATGGGCGCAGATGGGCGAGCGAATAACTCCATTGTCAAAGGAGAGGGATCCTTCAACGTGACTCGCCTACTTTTGAAATCGGTAACCATAAATGCCACCAGGTATGTTGGCATTCGAGGTGTCACTTGGAATCTAGTTAACTTTTTCTGGTTGGGCCTAGGATAAGAAATAAGGTTGATGGATTTTAGCGTCAACGATAATCTATCGTACTTACTGAATGGTTATTCCAGCAATGGGCATATTCGAAGTGGCCTTGTAGTCCAGTCCGCAACTAATACTGATGCTAAAGGTGGCCCTAATCCATGGTTCATCATAACACGGGAATGCACTTCTGGCGTAGGCAGCCTCAAATTGGGTCACGGCAAGATACCTGATTGTGCCATCTTCAGCCCTGTAGGATGTCCGATAGAACCCAGTAAGGCTGTCCCGGTGTTGATTTGAAAACTCAATCATCAGTCTATAGGTGGTGTTAGCCGGGAGCGTTTGTTTTGTATCAATAACCAAAAACTCCTGTTCATCTTCGTGGAAGAAATCTTGCAACGGTAGTTCCAATTCGTTGTTGTTAAACAGCTGTAAGTTTGTGATACTGTTTCCGGTGCTGTGTAACACAATTCGCTTGGTGTCGACCAGGATAGTCAGCTGAATTTGAACGCTTCCAGAATACTGGAAGTTATTCGTATGCACGTCGGTGTTCAGGTGCAAGGTGTAATGCGTCGGAACTGATGTATTTGGTAGCCTGAACGAAGTGAAGTTCTGTTCATTAGCTGCTAGCTGGTCTACAGAATGCTCCAGCTGCGTCGTGTATCTGTCGAACCTAAACCGCTGACCACTGACGATCACTGCTAGAAGGCCGAGCAGGCAAATAATCAACCGTAGGGCCATGTTCAGTCCTTGACTAACTGCACTAAACTATAGTTGAATTTGGAAATTTGGTATTTATATAATACACATAATAAGGTGTGTCCCGCTGAATAAGAGTTATCTTATCTACCAGGATACAAAAACTGCCGAGCCATTAAGATTGTCATCAATGAGCCACGTTTATTGATTGAAAATGTGTTTAAGAATATAACGTCGATTATTATTTACTTCAGTTAGCTAACTTTTCTCCCCCCTAGTTCCATAAGGTAACAGTAATGGCAGTGAGCAGTAGAGTAACGGACACTGCTATGGTAGCTGCGCCACCTTCCGTTGTTGTACTAATGGCAGCGGTTGTCGTTTCGGCTGGTACAGGGGTTGTAGTCGCAGGTGCAGTTACCGTTGTAGCCGGGGCCACCGTCGTTTCCGGTTCAATTGATTCGACATACTGTGTGACAAATTTTACCGAAAGAAGTCCTTCGTAGCTCTGCTGCCAGTCAATGTTCGATTGGGCACGAGCACGAGCATTCTCTGCTGTCTTCGGATCGATGTTGTCTCCCAGATGATCCAACAAATCATTCAACTGCAATTAGAGAAATATCCGTAACTCAGAGTTAGATCATATCGTCAAAATACACAGCAACCTAACCTTTTGCAATTCTTCCACCGTATTGGAGCGAGAAGCGATGTTTGAGATAGCACTTTTGAGAGTTTCGATTCCTAGTCGGCTGATGAAATCGTTCAACCAATTGGGTTTCATCAGCAATTCAATCAAAGCATCTACACCATGCATTCCCCCCGAGTATACTGATTGAACAATTCGCTTACGTTCAGCAAGCTTATAGTTGATCTCTACTCCGGCTCCACTTCCACCGATTGCGGTCAAAAGGAATGCTTGGAGGAAGTCCTTGTTCTGGGAACAACCCAACGCATCAATAATAGTCGTGCGGAAAGCCCAGTTCTGCGACGGGTAGATAAGACCGTACAGATACTTGAACTCGGTATCATTTGCATTTTTCAGACCATTGCAATAGACAACACTGGCAATGTCAGGATGAACCTTGAATTCGTCCAAGCTCGGGTGGTAAGCTTCGAGAGAAAGCGCTTCGTTGGTTCGTTTAAGGCAATCTTCGCTTCCCACGGTACAAGCCCAGGTAGATATGGTCTGCTTCAGGTACTTGTGCAGTAGTGTTTCAGTTTCCGACACAGAATCGATAGACAGCGTGGAGTACACTTTTTGAACCAGATGATGTACGAAGGTCTATGGAATAGGATTAAAAATAAGTATTCAACAAACATGAATATGAGAGAAAACTTTACCGCAAAGTCGTCGTATCCTGCCGTTCCGCGTAGTTTACCATGGAAGTATGCGAGGACATTGTTGGCGGCCATCCAGGGAGCATACTCCATTTCATCCTTCAAGTAAGTCAGCAATTTCATCAAAATTTCAGTATCCAAACGTCCGGAACGAGCCAACCAGTAGGCATCGTCAATCAGCTGGGCACGATTAAGTCGATGAACGCTGGCATAGTTGTTGATCAAAGCATTTGTGATGAGTTCCCAGTTTCTGTCGTCGTAGTTGACACGATAGTAGCCGACTTGCTGTTTGTTGAAAATAATCCACTGGGTTGCTGGAACACCGGAGTTGATACGAGCGGCTTTCGTGCTCAACCAGCTGTATGTGTTAAGATCGTTGAAATCCGCAACGGACTGGTTGACATAGTTGTACGGGATCATCCAAATGTTTGTGTTTGGAACCTTCCGATCCGAGATAAACCGTTCTTGAGAGATAATCAAATCACCGGTGTCGTATGTTCGCCGTACGCTCAGTACCGGATAACCCTTTTCCGTTGTCCAAGTGTCCATAATATCCTTGACAGTAACTCCAGCCGGAAGCACATTCTTACCCTCAATGGCTAACTGCAATCCTTCGTAAAGGTGTTCTGCGTTGGCTCCATTCAGTTGTCTCTCAAGAAGATATGACTTCAGACCAGCAGTCCAGTTCTCTTCGCCGAGAACGTTACGCATCATGTTAAGTACGCTGCCCGCTGAAAGGTGGAAATGAAACTGTATTGCATGCTATGAACCATCAACAAGCCATCAAGTTACATTTAGGATAGGCAACGCGATCAAACAAATCTGAAATCGATTTAGGTGTATCAGCATTCCATGTCATCGGTCTCGTGGACTCAAGCCCATCGGGAACCATGGCAGCCTGGATAACCATCGGGTTGAATAGTTCCCAGTACTCCGCATCCGGGTACGCCATGTGAGCAGCATAGTATTCGTACAATGTAGCAAATCCTTCATTCAACCAGATGTATTCCCACCATTCGGGACTGACCAAATTACCGAACCACTGATGCGCGTACTCGTGAGCAATAACTGTGGCAATACTCGTTTTGGTGCGATAACTGCTCAGCGCAGGGTTGAACAGCAGATATTGCTCCCTATAAAGATAAAGATTGCGAACAATTTATGATATATTGCCTTTTGATCGCCGCTCGTAAATCCTTATCAAAAGTTATAAAATGATACTGTGCACAGAGTCAACAAGATTTAGACAAGTTTTATATAATTTTCACCTGTGCTGTTGCATCGGTTATTGGTAATTGATTGAGGTTTTGGGACGTTGAAGCTATGATTTTTGAACACGTTTTCTCGAAACCGTTTTAAGATGTAACAGTCCGAGATAGAAATACCTTACCTATACGTGACTAAACCCCAGTTCTCCATGGCACCTGCAGCAAAGTCTGGAATGGCGAACTGCTTCATTTCCGGTACATAGCTGTAGTAATCAATGCCAAGATGGCGGTCAAGGGCACTGAGGATTTTCTGTCCGGCTTCAACGGCGAAATCAACTTCGTCAATGGCATTGGGCCGCGCGTACACGGGATGTTCCTTGGGACCACGAGATTCAAAATCGGATACCACAAAGGCCAGTAGATACGTGGACATTTTGGGAGTGGTTTCGAACTTGGTCATTTGGTAGTCTTCATTCGCCGTCGTCTCAATAGCATAGTTCATGTTAGAACGCGCATTATAAAGACGATGATGGGTAATCCACACGGTGAAGGTGGCCTTGAGTCCCGGCTCATCGTAACACGGGAATGCCATGCGAGCACTGGTAGATTCGAACTGCGTAGTAGCCAAGTACTTGGTTGCACCATTTTTGTCTACATAGGATGATACATAGAATCCATCTTCATTGTTCGATAGTCTTCCGGTGAATTCCACGGTAAGAATGTAATTTCCTTGTGTGAGTAAGCTGGCGCTATTGAAGGTTAGTTGTTCAACACGAGTATCATAATCCCAGGTAGGATCGTTCATCGGCACTGGGTTGCCTCCAACGGAAGGAACTGAAGCAAGCTTAGCACTTTTTATCACAAGGTAACGGTGGTGGACGACAATTGTGTTAGTCGGTTCGAGCACTGTTAGATGGATATCCACTGATCCTTGAAACACCCTATCTCCAGTATGAATTTCGGTTTGTAGTTCTACATGATAATGGGTTGGCACAGTTTTATTTGGAAGTCGGTAGGATTCATCTACTGACTGAAATGGCACATATTCACTTTCTTCCACCAAAATCTCGGGAGCTATCAACGGAGGATTAACGTCAGTCTGTTTGAACATAGGTCGTTCTGCCGCCCTGATGAAGGCGACTAGACCTAGCAGACACAACGATACTAATAACTTGTGGGCCATCATCCTACACGACCCAGTTCTACGAGAGTACTGATTTTAGGTATTGTTTTTTAAGTCTTTTTAACGACGGACCTACGGTCGCGATAATTATCCTGGCGCTCTTAATTCTAGATAAGATACGGATTGTGTTAGGTATGGATTGACGGTACTTGAAGTATGTGTCTATATATGAGCTCGGTGCAGAAGGAATTCGAGAATAAGGGTGGTTTGATGAATTAGTTTAGCAAGGTCGTGTTTGTGATGGCCTCTATTCAGATGTTGCGATGCTGATTGGTCAATTTTATTGATAGCAAAAATTTGAACTTTTGAAACGAAATCGTTTGCGATCACAGATGAAGATGGGATTGTTTAGTGCTATTGTAAACGCTCCTGAAAGTAGTGGAAAGTAGTTTCATCCCGAGAATGTTCGACCCGAATTGGTGCTACTGATTGTGAAATTTTCGATATTTTAACGAAGAACAAGCTTTTTCTTCCTAAACCGATTGTCATTTCAAAATTTTGAACAAATGAGAACGTTACGCTAAAGTAAATGGTTTTTTAGCTGAACAGAATTACTTCATTTATGCACCGTTCGATCGTTAAAATCAAAGGTTGCTAGCATTAACAACGCTTGCGTCAAAAAAGAGATAAAGCTCACCGATTTGTCAGGTGATTATACTTGGTGATGGTGAAACCGATGAATCGTCAATAAATATAAGTAGGCTGTATACAGAAAGAAATTGGCTGAAAAACTGTCTGTTTGTTTACGACAGCCATACGTTCGATGGTTTGTAATTCTGCCGGCATCTGTCATCGTGCCGCACATTGTGTTGTCCAGATACAGCTGAGCGGCCATACACAAGATCCTGGCGATCCTGGAGAAAGGTGAGAGCATCGAGCGCAAGCCGGGTTCTGGCCGTCCGACGGTTTTGCGTGGCTGGAAGGCAAGGTGGCGAAATCCTTACACGCCTGGGGCAGGGAGGTCGCTGCCACCGAACAGATGGTCAAAAAGAATAGATGTGTGGCAAAAATGTGATCGTTTTTTTTTCGAAATACTGCTTAACAAAAAATCCCTACACTCAATTTCAAACTACTTCTATTCAATTGCACAGCCTGCCAAAAGCTCAATACTTTCTCTTCACATCTGTGGTTCAAGCAGGAAAGGCTTTGTGCACAAATTACGTAACTCAAAAAACCGGGATTTTGGACCCCCTCTCCCCCCTATGTAACAATAAGTAACGCGTGACCAGACTCCCCCCCTTTAATTACGTAACGCTCACGAACCCCCACCCCATATTTCTCAATTGTGTTATTATTGTTGTTTTTATGTTTAATTCTAATATACTTGAAATGAGTGACTAACATTGCTAACATCATTCAATTAATTTCATTTCAGTATCGTAAAGCTAATATAAAGATTACGAAAAACATTGCGCTTATTGTACTGCATTTATTAAGGTTAACGAATGTTCTTAAAACTGTTACAAATATTAGTTCAACAAGTTTATTCAAATGTCTTTAAATTATTCAAAGTATCACAAAAGAAGTGTTATTCATATCACTTAAATCAACAGCATTTTATGCAATGTTGACCTATTGCAATTATTATAATCTAATTATTATTAATTATGGGTAAAATTCAGAGTTTTCCTTTTGATCCGGGCAGTGCATGAATGACGGCAGACACATAGAACAGCAGACGCAGTAACAAGTGCATTTGATGTGGGCTACACGCAGAGGCATATTGGGTGATTGAACGAAATGATTAGAATCAACATTTCTTGTGTATTCAATCAAACCACACTTTGTTTAAGTTTATAAAAAACAATAAAATTTCGTATCGAATCCAATATTGTTAGTCAATTAATATTTCTAACAGTAATCATTATTGATTCAACAAAATAATTTGGTAGAATCAACAATCAACCAAATTTCTTATTATTTCAATGGTTCTAATATATAAAAAAAACATTTTTTTTTTTCAATTCACCCGGTATGGTCGAATCAATGCAAAGGTGCATTGTTTCCAAAAAGCTTTTTTTTATTCAACAATAAATGCTTTTTGTTTTCAATAGAAACCTCCTTTGCAGCGTTCTTAGAAACAAAACAAAAATGGTTCAAAAATTAAACCGGTGTTGTTTGAATAAATAAATATTATGGGTAAGCCGTGAATCAACAATAAAATTTGTTGAATCTTTACAGAACAATATATTCCTCAGCGTGTAGATGTACGATTTCTGGAAAATTGCGTCAATTGGTGATGCAAATCATCATAAAATACCTTTAGTTTAGTAGATCACATTTAAATAATACACTGAAAATTAATTTTCGTTTATATTGCGATCGAAGGTAGGACTAACAAACCTATTCGTTGTTTTTTGCAACGAAATTGAGTTGTACTTTCTACAAAGCATCATTCGTATCAAAAGCCACACGCGCAGCTGCCAAAAGCATAAAGCATTTGTTGATACAAAAAGAACATTCGTTCATTCTACGAAAACAATACAAATAGCTACGAGTAATTTGTTACAAATAAAAAAGAAACGGCTCTTGGTTGCATGAACGACTGACAGTTCTACTTTATCGACTCAAAATATATTTGAAAAAAAAGGCAACTACGAGGAGTTATTCTGCTCTTCACGAGATTAATTTTGTGCATTGGACAAAAAAGGTGTAATGATAGCGTTTTGTTAGAAGACAAGCAATATGGATGTTTCATATAATTTACGAAACATTTGTTCTATGTGCATAATCCATGTTTACGAGAATATTGAAAGCTTATTTACGAAAATTAATTTTCAGTGTAAGTACGTCTCCATTTATCAAAGCTTTAGAATTTGGTCGGAAATCAAAAGATAGACTAAATCCATTTTTCTTTAAATTTCAGATGCACCACTTGGCCATAAATGTGTTTCTAATATGGCCACTCCCATAAGAAACACATCCGATTGGCCATGAAAGGAACCAAAATTCAAAACTATGGCGATAATTGGTGAAGTGTATCAGTTATGGCAAACGTCATTAATAATACAAAATCAAAGTTTTGGCTCAGTTTCGAAAGTGTTTTTACAAAATATAGATTGAAACCTTTCATTTGACGTATTTCCCAGAATGTTTAAACATAGTTCTCAACTAGTATAAATTAACCCTTTTCTACTGGATGTAGAAGAAGATGTTCGTCATCACCATGAGTCATCAAGAGTGGACAGTAATGTTTGCTAGAATGAAAGATATGAAGAGAAAGTGTTGAAAGTTCCGTCAGTGTACGGTAGGTAGGAAATAGAATAGAAGTCTTGAACATTGAGCGAAAGGGCATGGGTAAAGTACTACTCGAACCAAGGACGTTACGATTGCCTAACATCCCACTGCGGGGTAGGTCAAGGAACGGATGAATCCGCCACCTCAAAAGGCTTTTCTACTTGCTGTTTGCGACTTTGCTTGGCACACAGGAAATTAATTGATGCAAATTAGTTATTCACTTTTACTTATTTGTTTTAAAATTGGTTATTTAGTTACGTAACGATTTTAAAACCCCCCCTCTCCCATATGTCACAATAAGTAACGGTTGCTCAACCCACCTCACCCCCCCCCCCCCCCCCCTTCATGCGTTACGTAATTTGTGCACAAAGCCAAAAGTATTTGGTCATCGTCATAAGGAAGCGGAAGTCGAAGCCGGTTGGCTGTGGGTGCTCGTCAAGGTGGTTGTGATCATGGACCACAAAACGTACCTGACCCGCGACAGCAATAACTGGTAATGGACCAGTTTTTTCGCCCGCCTCCCGGAAGGAGGTGAGCAGTGACATAAAGTACATCTACCACAGGAAGTTCCCGAAAAAAAATCCTCAAGTGGCTGCCAATTAGTGAGAATGGGATTTCAAAATAGCTCTTCTTTTCTTCGGAAGTGCTTACCAGAAGTTGTGGCCTACATTAAGAAACACCACCCGAAGGACGATGGCGTGTTTTGTCCGGATCTGGCCACGGCAGAATTCGCGAAGCGGTCTGGAGAAGATGGAGCGTTTGAAGATCCCAGTCGTCCCCAAGAACGCCAATCCCTCAAACGCGCCCCAGCTGCGCCCAATGGGAAATTTATGGGGGCACCTGAAGCGAAGGATCTGTTCGAATAAGTTTGATGATGATGATGATGATGATGCGATACTACCATCTATTGTAGCAAGGTAACTTTCCATAGCAGTGGAATAATCTGAAAAAACGATTTGATCAGGATTCTATCGTTGTTTGTGATCATCAAGCTCCTGTATGAAGGGCCAAAAACGTTTGGGTGGGCCCGTAAGCAGATACACCTACGCGAAACCCGCGAATATAGGAAAGAGAATATCCTTCCAAAAGCAAGTTCACACCAACAGCATTAGAATCGAGCCCTCGATTGACAGAATAAACCCAATAGATGTGCTCGAAGAGCCCGTCCTCGTTCCGCGAAATGTTAACAATAGGGAGGTGGCAGTCCCATGCTCCCTATCCAAATCGTTTCACTTGGGTGCCCTGGTGGTCCGTTTCCCGTTATATATTAGGTACTGGATATTTAGTATATTTTGAAGTGGTCATTTGATTGCTTACATTGTGTTAGAAAATTTGGTTGAAAGTAAAATTGGTTAGGGTTTATACCATGCTTTACTGTGTTGTCTCGGTGTTTCTGTGGGTCCGTGTTTCCGTGGGTCTACCCCTACCTTTTGAAGAGTTGACTTTAGGATGTTTGGTATAGCTCGCGGTCAAAGGATAGGGAAGAGCACAAAAAAAAAGCATTAGTGATTGGTAACGCGCTATGCGCATGTGAGATTTTCATGGTGATATTCTCACAACGACCGTTCAGAATGGTTCGACGGATTCATATAAGAGATCATTCCTGATCAGTACTCGTTTACTTAATTCGCGCCCAAAACCGAAAACGGAATACCAAGAGAAGGCGCGGGAGATAAGGCAGTACTTTAAGAATAACCCGAACCTTTCCACCCGAGACGTGGCCAAAAAGGTCAATTCGTCGAGGTGGTTCGTCCAACAGACCATGAAGCGGGCTGGGGTACGTGTTTTTAAGGTCAGAAAGGCGCCAAACCGGACTTACAAGCAAAACACCGTGGCCAAATTGCGGGCACGGAAGTTGTACCGTGAGTGGCTGGTCAAGCCAGGCTGTCTCGTCATGGACGACGAGGCATATATCAAGGCGGACACCAAACAAATCCCCGGCCTCGAGGTTTTTGTTCGCGAAGAAGTACCTGTTGTGGCAGGCGATCTGCGAGTGCGGGCGGTACAACAAGCTGTTCGTTACAACCGGCACCATAATCGGGCAGATTTATCGCCAGACAAAGCAAGGCCGTTGAAACGTTGCTCGCTAGAACCAATCCAGCTACTGTCCACTGAAATTCTCAACGATAGAAAACGCCTTCCGCGACAACTAAGGATTGTATCAAAAATAAACTGGCAACGCTTATGACACGCGCAAGACTATCTACATTCGACACGTTCAGCTGTCAACAATTTGATCAGCTCCTGAACTCGATCAACAAAAAAGGAAAATGTTTCATCACGACAGCGTGAAATCTATCATAAACAAGTTCGGGCATACTACTTGTTCGATGAGCTGCCAAGAATAGGAAGAAAACCAGATCCAGATGAACCAAAATTGGATCGGAAGGTACTCAACCTCATCCTTCGAAACAGAACGTTGTCGATTCGTGATATGGCCAAAAAGGCTGGTACTTCCGTCGGAATGGTGAAGACTTGAAAATTTCAAATTGATCAGACGGTTCTCGTATGGCCGGATATTTCCGTAATACAAGCAGCACAAGGTCCCTGCTTTGTTTTGACCTGATTTGGCGTCAGCCCATTACGTCAAAAACACAGTCCAATGGATGCAAGCAAATTGAGTAGATTCCTTTCAGACATCAATGCTCCAAATTGCCCACAGCTTCGTCCAATTGAACGCTTCTGGGCTATCGTCAAGCGGAACTTCAAGAAGAGTGTTAAAGGGCACAAGACCATGGAAGAGTTCAATGGGAATTGGTTTGCGGCTCCAATAAAATGCGACAAAATTACAATCTAAAACCTCATAGTTGGAGCCAAATCTTAAATCTGAATATTCTGAAAATAAAGTTGCTTTCATTCATTTGTTTTGCAAGACTTGAATTAATTGATGTAGTTATTTTTCATTTTTTTTATGTCGTGATTTGAGAATAAATGTGATGCAAGTTTGTGGTCGATACCATGTATTTTGGGGAGCCTTGGATAGCGTAGTCAGTAAGCGCACGGTCTATCAAGCCGGAGGCGGCGGGTTCGATTCCCGACCGGTCTACAATTTCATTCATTGGTGTTGGCATAGAAAGCTCTCAATTATTAATAACTGTGGAAGTGCAATTAGAACACTAAGCTGAAAAGCAGGCAAATGCTCGTATGAAGAGCGTCAAAGTCAGGAAGAAGAAGAAAAAGATGCCATATATTGCACATACACATTGAAGGTTAGGATAACTATAGCTGTAAAGTGATTATGAACCGAATATGATTATAGTCAAAAGTGTGTGTGTGCAATCAATCTCCCACTGACCAGCAGTGTATGGAAAAAACTTGTCTGCATTTCTTCAGTAATTTAAATGTGATCACGATGTGCAAACATTTTTAGCCCTGGAGATTAAAGGAGACAGCTCTATTGAAAATCTTACGACTCATTTCAAGAATGCCTATTCATTCCCGTACATTCTAAGGGCATCTTTATATACAATAAGCCCCGCATAAAAATCTTCATATATCAAATGGAAAAGTTTTCACACTTCCAGAATCAAAAATGAATATTCTTGATCCTAGCGTGTATATAGTTAAGGTATATTTTTGATAATATAAAACGATCTCACCAATGTTCCTTAGCTGATGCTGGAAAGCTCGTCCGGATGCGAGATTGGGGCACTAAAAAACAAACAAAAAATGGGGAAAAAAAACTTCCGACCCATCTCAAGAAACACGGCCCTAACACACTATGAGTGGGATTGTATTCACAACGTCCCCCGCAAATCATTCGAAGAAGCTATAATTTTACCATTTAATATGGTTGAATGAAGGAATATTTTTTATTTTTATTTCCACGTAAACGACGCAGCAAAAGCAAAACAAGTCATTTTAAAAGCACGGCTTGCTGCGATATCTCGAATATGATCATAGTCAAAAGTCCTTTATAAGCAGCTCTGAAACCAGTGGACGCCACTTCCGCTTCCTGACATGTATGTTCATGTTCGCCAGGTACTTTTTCACTGTTTGGCCGGTTACACCGACCTCCCGGTCAAGCGCACGCAGCGATGTAGCCACTTTTCCCTCGGTCTTTCTCTTCAGCATCCTTTGCAGCTTCTTGTCGCTCAGGGTCGTTGGCCGTCTGGAACCGGGCTTTCTTTCGATGCTCTGATTGTTTTCGAATAGTGCCAAGATGTTGTAGATGCCGGAACGGGCGTATCCGGCGTCCACAAAGTGCCGCACGATGACCGTTTTCGACGCGCCGGGGTGCCGTTCTTTGAACGCGCACACTTCTGAACGGAGTTCTTTCACTTTTTTTGCCATCACGGTTAGAGTTTCCACTGATAGAGCTGTCAAATTTTGTCTGCTGACTCATGGGTTACTATGATTGATCACCTTTTCGTGGTGCGTAACGGGGTATCAGATCGACCAGCGAACCCTAGCCCGAATTAATTCAAGCAAGGAAACATATTTGTTTTTGTAGTCAAAGGAACGTATAATAGTCCTTATTACATTTTATGTCTTATGAAAAGCGACAATACTCGGATTTTTTAGTCTTCATTTGTGTGCATTTTCTCATTTTCTATTCGATGTTCTATAGTTTGAATTGATTATGACCATGGTTCGGATGCATGGTCAGTATCGGAGTCATACTTTTTTTTTTTTTTGCTTTACAAGGAATCTGATTTTGACTGATGAAGAGGCGCGCCTTTGAAGAGTACTCTCACTTCTCAAAGGGTTTAAATTGCGGAAACTTTCAATACAGTTCGATTCATTGCCAACAAAACAAACAATGACAACTGTAATAACACCGAATACTTGATCATTTCTCAATAGTGATGAAGTAGCTCGACATGAACTAAACAAAAGATACGGGATATACTACAATAGACTTGTTTGCAACAGAAGGAAAAGAGGGGGAAAAAACAGCTTTAACATTACCTGTTTTTTTTAAATGCTAGTGCCAAATGATCGACAATTAATTGATAAGCCTAGTCAATCCTTAAATGAAATGAATTGGATTATTTGATACCTGTAGTGGTTTTCAAAAGTTGAAATGTGAATTTGAGCTCTGCACTCAATCGTGATAACGCACATAGACCTGTCAAACTGATTACCGTTTTACTTTTGAATGAGCTTAAAACGATAGGTTTTGCGAAATTAAGCTTAGAATTGATTTATTTATTGCTGCGATTGGGGCGAGTCTGGTGAAATTAAAGTCTAAAAGTCCTTATCAGTTTTTATGATTGCAATAAATATTGCAATCAAACCACTCGTGTACTCTGATATGGACACTTGTTGATTATAAGCTTTTTGTTGAAATGAAGCATATAAAATGTTTCTTTCTCCTTTCGAAACATTTTTTAAATTTTGATTTCTCATTATTCGATTGACACTCGAGGTGTGCTACAAAATTGCGCCTTGTTGATTGATTGATGGTATCAAGATAAAGCTCAACGTTTTGTGTAGTGAAGTGTATCCGGGAAAGGACCCACGAGATTACTTTACTAGCAGCTACACTAGAGTCAGGAAGTAGCTTGTTGTTTGGGTACTCAGATCAGTAGGGCTCGTTCCAAAAATTACTTTACTTAAAGGATTCATCATGAATGAATGAATATGATTGTATACTTGAAAGTGAGTATGAAGACAACCGTCGTGCGTGACGGTGTGCGTCATCAGTCAACGTGTGCGTGTAGAGATATTGGACGTTTAAAGTACGCATACTATCGGATTATCCGCGTGTAAACTTCCTCATCGAACACTCCACCGATTTCGGGTCGTGTTTCGACCGATTTTGTTCCCGGCGAATAGGTCGGTTGTTGCACTGATTTGGTAAGCAGATTCGTCGGTGGAACAAAAATATCTTGACGAAAACCAATTTAATCGGTTGACGAATGCAAAGATAACGAGTGATAGTTAGTCGGTAAATTAATCAGTATGTTTCATATACTGAATATTTTGTCATGTGTAAAATGTTTTTATGTACTTTCTTGTGGCATTAACCGTAAAATGCATAGAATGGGATCTGCCTGATTGCTGACCCTAATTGATGCGGATGCGTTTGTGTGAATTTGACAGTTTTCTGTCAAATTCACGTCAACGGCACGCAAACATATCTATTGTGGGCAAGCCTTGACAGTGATTTGCTATGTGTTTTCCTCGGATTTGCACTACTGCATTTCCACAGACCGCACTAATACAACCGGGCGTGATACTCTATAGAGATTAGTGATGTTTAAAGCGCATATAGACCGTTCCAGAAAGTATAAGCACACTTTCAAAATAACAAAAAAGTCATGTTTTGTTAGTTTTAATACTTTTATTTGGCAAATCATATTTGTATTTGTGTTTTATATGATAATTTACTCTCGTTTAATCAAAATATTTTATCATAGCCAAGACTCCTAACATGACCCATTAGCTTCTGCACAGTGGTACTTCCCACCATTATGACCACTTTTGGCCAATCTTTTTTAAATTTTTGAATGTCGTCCGCTGGTTTTACGAATTTTCGAAGCTTTGCTTTGGTTAAAGCCCAAAAAGTCTCGATTGGCCGTGCCTCCGGGCAGTTCGGCGGATTCATGTCTTTCGGCACGAAACATACATTTTGACTTTTGTACCATTCTAAAGTGTCCTTTGCGTATGACATGACACCAAATCAGGCCAAAACACTACTTGACCTTCGTGCTGCCTGATCATCGGCAACAATCGCTTCTGGAGACATTCCTTAACGTATTGCTGAGTGTTCATCGTCTCCGTTGTAATGTACGGACTAGATGTTTTACCACACTCGCATATTGCCTGCCAAACCATAACCTTCTTACCGCATTTTTCGGTAAAAATTTCCTTCACCGTTTCGGGGATGTCTTTGTCTTCGCTTACAGTATAGAATTGTGGTCCGGGAAGCGTTTTGTAATCTAGTTTCACCTACGTTTCATCGTCCATTATTTCACACCCAGAATTTCTACACAATAACGAATCGTAGAGTTTGTGGGCCCGTGTTTTCACGGACGCGGCCTGTTTTGGGTTCCTTCAGCAGATACTGAATCAAAAGCCCCCTTAGTACTCAAGAAAACAGACCATTTGCTATTTTTTTTAGCAAAAGCTCACTGAATATCCGTGGAAAGCGAGAACAATCGTTCGTTCCCTTACCCCTACGAAAACCATATTGATTTATTCGTCTCAACCCATTTGTCCAGACGGAAAAGGATCATTTTCTCCACAATAACACTCACCCTTCTCCAATCATCCGGTACAATGTTGAGATCCAGAAACTGCTTAAACAAGTTCAACATGCGCCTCTTAGCGACGTCTGGGAGGTTCTTAAGCAAGTTGAACTTGATCCTATCAGCTCCAGGAGCCGTGTTGCCACACGAAAGAAGTGGCAGGGGGGAGGGAGTTCTACAATTGAAAAAGGTTGGCTCTTCTCATCTATAGAGTTCTCTGTTTCGCGAGGAATCATCCGTGTTGGCACAGAATCTGGACAAACTTTTCGCGCAAACTTGAGGATCCATTGGTCCGAGTACTCGCTCTCGTTGTTCGTAGTTCGGTACTTATCATACTCAAGAGTACTCATCGACGGTTCGCGCGATAGCCCGTCCACGAATCTTCGCCAGTATCCGCGTTTCTTGGCCTTGATGTGGCTCTTAAGTTCGCATTCGAGAGCCGTGTAAAGGGTGTCCACGATGAAATTGCCACACTATGAAATTGCTCTAACTTTTTAACCGTTGGGTAGAATTTAATGAAAATTTGGGTGGATTTAGTTCATAGTGCATTATTTACATCCTGCAAGTTTCCTGTGATCAAAACTCGTGGAAATGGAGTCGAAAGAACAGCTCGTGCGTGATAAAATCTTGTGCATTCATCACGAGAACAAGGATCTCTCGCATCGTTCCATCGCTAAAACGTCGGGAATCGCGAATTTCACGGTGTCGCGAGTGATTAAGCGGTTCGAGGAACGGTTGACCACCGATCGGAAGCCCAGAAATGAAGGAAAAAGTATTCCGTACAACACCAAAAATCACAACCGCGTAGTTGGGGCCTTCAACCGAAATCCGAACGCCTCCGTTCGGGATGTGGCTAAGAAGCTGCACCTAAGCCGAAGTTTTGTCCAGAAGGCCAAAACTAAGGCTGGGCTTCGAACGTTCAAGGTACAAATGGCCCCTAATCGCGACGAGAAGCAGAACAAGTCCGCCAAAACCCGTGCCAGGAAGTTGTACCTCAACATGCTGACGAAAGTTGAATGCTGCATCATGGACGACGAAACATATGTGAAGGCCGACTTCAAACAGATCCCCGGCAACCTGTTTTTTACGGCCAAGGATAAGTTCAGCGTTCCGGAGCATGTCCGCACTCAGAAGATGTCCAAATTTGCGAAGAAATTCCTGGTTTGGCAAGCCATCTGCACGTGCGGGAAGCGGGGTGCACCTTTCGTGACCCAGGACACGATGAACGGACAGGTGTATATAAAAGAGTGCCTCCAGAAGCAGCTGCTTTCTCTCCTGAAGGCCCACAACGTCCCAACAATCTTTTGGCCGGATTTGGCCTCATGCCACTACTCCAAGGACATGCTGAAGTGGTATGCGGACAATAAGGTCAATTTCGTGCCGAAAATGTTCAACCCTCCCAACACTCCGGAGCTCCGCCCCATCGAGAAGTACTGGGCGATTATGAAGCAGCACCTTCTTAAACGACCTAAGGTAGTGAAGACAGTCGAGGAACTGAAGAAAGTATGGGTTTACATGCAAAAAACGGTTGATTCACAGGTTGTGCAGAATCTTATGGCCGGGGTTAAGGCCAAGGTGCGGGCATTTGCGTATGGACTGTAAATAAAATACAAGTAAAATGGTAAAATGAAGTTTAATAGTTATTTCTCAATCCCTGAAAATTTGATGGCAATCGGATGAAAACTCGAATTTTGCGAATCAATTTTGTGTGTGGCAATTTCATCGTGGACACCCTTTATACTTCGAAGTGCTCAGGTGTTCCACGTCTACAGAAAACTTTAAACGCGTCGGACTTTTTACGGTACCATGGAGCTCGGCACCATGGAGAAGAAGGTTTCTTGCGAAATGACGTTCCTGGAACTGGTCGAGTTTGAGCTTGAAGTGTGCTGTCTAAGATCACGTTGGAGAAGAAGTTGTATACCTCCAGCGATGGAAGCTCTTCTACCGTCGTTACGGTTTCATCTACTGCTGTCCTGAACTTTGTTCAATCGATGTAACGGTTAAGATCATACGTGACGTTAATGGATTCTAATTGCAATCGAAATTTTTATGGGCTAGTGATTACTACCGTGGGGATCTTGAATCACATTCCATGTGCAATCTAACGATAATGAATACGAACAAAGTGTGAGGTCTAATCTACTGCCAAGTGATGATGGGCCCGCCAAACGTGTAACTTCTCCATTGTTAAGAACTGTCATATTGAAGTTGTCACAGAGGTCATATATCAAGGAAGACCGGTTGTCGTCGTACAGTTCTCCCGAGCCTGTACAGTGAGAGTTGAAATCTCCCATGATCAACCGTGGAGTAGGAAGAACCGAAATATCTGAAAGTTGTTTTTGTTGAAATGAGGCTCCAGGAGGAATATACACAGAAGCAATGCAAAGGCTTTTATTTTTATTAACAGCCTTACATGCAACAACTTTAATAGCAGAAGAACTTTTTGATCCCCAAAAGTACTCCTCCTACACGTGAATCTTCACAATCAAGGCGGATAATATTGGAATCATGAAAAGAAAGATCGATTCCGGAAGAGAGCCATGTTTCACAAAGAGCGAATGCATCACAACCGGTATTGTGAGCTAGAAATTTGAAAGACTGCGATAATTCCACTTTGGAACAGTGATAAAATCCCCGACTTGATTTGGAAAATTATCCATCGAAGGAAATGATTGCTGCAAGGAGGGACCATTTTATTGTCAATTGTTTCGAAAAAGTCTTCACCGTGGGAAGCATTACTACTACATACTTCCAGATTAGGAAATATAAAATACATATTTAGTTGATGCAGATAATTTCTCATCTCCATGCGAAGCGCTAGGAGCAGACAGTAATTTTATTGCTAGAACAAATAGACATGAAGAGAAAGTGTATTGATAGTTCCGTACAGGGTAACGGCAGGCTTTGAAATTGAAAGATACAAGATTGAAAACGAGCGGAGGGCATTTGAACGGTAGTATCCGATCAAGCACATAACCCTTTGTCATACTAACCCATGCAGGACATCAAAGATCGTTACTTCCGCGCTGGGGAGAATACAAAAAATAACAATCAAAAGTGTACATATTTAGTATTTTTTGAAAACAGGATATTTATAATCAGATTGATCTCACTCACCCATGGTCGCTTCCAAACGACGATGATTCGCAATTAATATCATTCAATCCCGACAAAATATGCGCAAAATTAAACCACCCCTTTCATATGCACACAGCATATCTGAACTCTGTAAACTTGATCATTCAAAAGAACGTGCCATTTTTTTTTTTTTTTTGATAAGGGCGTTGGCTTCGTTCGTTGCTTCTGACCAGCAAATGGCCGTTTTCAACATTGCACTGATTATCTTTTTCACTGCAAAATCTGCAAATAATCAAAAATCCCCGCGTTGAGGCGACGCAATATCAATCTTTAAAACTGCTGATAATCATCAACTCACTCGCGACAAAGCGGAGTAACACTCTAACTTGATAATTTATGAACGGGTGCACAATACTAGTTCCTCCTCCGGGTAAGGGGTGAAGCACAAAAAAATAAAATTAAAAAATAAACGAAGGAATACTGCCGACCATCAGACATTTTTGGAGGGAATCCATTACATTCATTACGTCTTACACACAGCAGGCGGAAATTTCATGATTACACTGAGTGTTTAAGTTGAATTATTGTTTAACTTCTTTCGCGAAAGCGACGCATCAAATACAAAACACGTCAGTTTCAAAGCACGGCTTGCTGCGATCCGTCGGACAGCGTGCACAAGAGGCCACAAGAAATCCACGATTTTCAACATGATCGCCCGATTTTTCGTAGGAGGGCCAATTGCCAAGAACAAAAAACCGGGCCGAAGGAGCGGAATAAGCCAAGCGGACGAAATTGAAAGCTGCCGCCAAAAAAAAAAAGATTGGCGTCAGTACCATGAAGCTACCACGAAGTTGGACACGTCGCAGAGCACTGTTGTCAGAATCCTGAAGGCGGTGGACGTGAAACGTTACAAGTGAGATATTAGTGCAGGCGGTCATTTCGACCGCTGACATATCTAACCTTTACGTACATACGAGTAAGCGTATGGCGGTAGGATTGATCGCCCATAACATACCGTTTGTACGTAAGACAGACAATTCCGTCATTCGAGTCGTATTGAGCCATGCTGTCTCGGTCGGTGTTGGGAAGCCAGCACAGCTCCACAACTCACATCCCGTATCATCAGATGTGCTCAAGGTGGTCCAGACCATAATAATAAGAGTTCCGGAAATGTTGAGGAAGATTGAAGATGAAAGGCTTCTATCTGTCTTATTGTTGCACTCCTCAAAAGCTTACTGTTTCGACTTGTAAAAATGTAATATAGCATTGAGTTAAAAAGAATATTTTTTTTTGTCCCGTTACTTCCCAATAAACATCAGTGTCGAATAAACGCTTGTTCAAGCAAATTTGGAGAAGTTATTCAGCTCTCTATTAGAAAAAACTTAATAACTCCTGAATGACAAACAGTTATATAGCACCGTGTTGTTAGTTGGGTTATGACTCACCCGTTACCCATTTTAGGTTTTAAAACATAGAAACTAAAAAATCCAACATGACTATGTTATTGAACAAGTGACAGTTTTAACCGTAATCCTACTTTATTTGTTACCTCACACTAAGTCTACAACAGAAAGGCACTCAAGACTGCCACAGCAGTAACCGCCATTGTGGAGATGGCTCCGAACCGCACTGCCCCCGATTTGACGTGCTGCTCCAGCCAACGTTCAATGACGGCGTAGTTCTTATTTGTCCACTGAATGTTTTCCCCGGCCAATTCCTTGGCTGTGGCCAGTTCTCCCGTATTCAGGTATCCAGCAGCTAGTAGTTTTGCATTCATCGCTTCGAACTGAAATAAATGTTCAACTTGTTTCAAAACTATTCATATCGCATTATGAGGAAAAGACGCTTACTTCATCGTACTGTTCCTTGTTGACGACCCGTCTGGCCATTCCGGTAACGGCCGAGCCGATCGCTCGCCCTCCAAAGCTTCCTCCATTGTAGAGTTTGTCGATGGTTTCTGCATTCTCATCCAAGAACTTCATCGCTACCTCCAATCCGACCTTCCCATTTGTATATACAGCGCTGAAGACACGCGATCTTTCCTGGCCACGGTAGCTGGCATCTCCACTTTCGTCCAGTGAAGTTTCCAAATACAGCTGTAGCAATTCAGCATTTTGTGAACAACCAAGGGCACTGATGAGTAACACCCGATCTGATGGATCCTGCGATCGGTGCATACGGTCCCACACAAACAGGAACGTATCGCGGTTTGCGTTGCGCAATCCATTACAGTACACGACACTCTTCAGATTAGGATCGATATCCTCGACTTTGTTTGAAACAACTTCAGCTAGCTGTTGGTTGGTCTGCTTCAAACATTCTTCCGAACCTACTTGGCAAGCCCAATTGATGAGAATGTTTCGCGTTAGCTTTGCAAAGTGAGAATCGTCAGGTTTGTTGGCCAGACCGAACTTGTTGAACGATGGCTCAACAAGCTCCCAGACGTACTGTTTGAACAATTCGTACTTGGCTGAACCGGCAAGCATTCGGTTGAGATAGGCAAATCCATTGTTCAACGATGCCCAGGGAATATATTCCTGTTCAACGGTGAGATATTGGGCCAATCGAAGCGCAACATCGTACTGAAGATGACCAGATCGAGCCAAATTGAGTGAATCGTCAATCAACTGCGCTCGATTAAGGTGATGAATCGAACTGTAGTTGCCGTGATGAAGCTCGTGGATTATCAACTCCCATAAGTCATTGTCGTAATTGACTCGATAATAACCGGTTTGTTGTTTGTTGAAGATTACCCAATCTGTATTAGTCCAGTTGAGTGATGATGTAGGACGCAGTTCAGCCGTTTCTTCGATCAACCAATTATGCGGAAGTGTAGATGAAAAATCGGAATTTTGATAGGTAGCTAAGTTGTACGGTAGATACCAAGTAGCTTTGACAGCATCCTCCGATGGTTTCAGAAGGTATCGTTCTTGGTGTAGCTTGATAACGTTATCCGCACCACGGCTTACATGCAGTAAGGGATACCCTTTCTTGTCAGCCCATGAATTGATGATATCAATCACTTTCACACTTGATGGAATGGCATTCTGTTCCTCGACGGCCCTTTGCAAGCCAGCAGCCAAATCGTCTGGGGTTGCAGATTGGAATTGTTTCGCATCCAGATAGTACTTGAGTCCAGCGCGGAAAACGTGGTCACCAAAAGCGTGTTGCAATTGCCGCAAAACGGAACCAGCTGCCAAATGAGATTAAAGATAGCGTTGTAAATACCTACCCTCAATTTGAACAAATATGAACAATATGTACTCACATTTATCATAAGCGATATCATCGAACAGTGCAGAGATAGCGGACGGTGTTTCAACATAGCTGTTCATTGGACGGGTTGTTTCCAGTGCATCTGATTGGAAAGCGGTTTGGACGGCTTCTACAGTGACCATTTCTTGAATGCGCAGCTCGGGATACGATTTGTCTGCAGCTATGAACTGCATCAGGGTTGCAAACCCTTCATTCAACCAAAGATAGTTCCACCAAGTTGGCGACACTAGATTGCCGAAAAATTGGTGAGCATACTCATGGGCAATGATGAGGGCAGTACGCTTCAATTGACCCATGGGCGACTTGGTGGCGTTGTAGATGAGTGCCTCCTCACGATAGGTTACTAGACCCCAGTTTTCCATTGCACCGGCTGCAAAATCTGGGATTCCAATTTGATCGAGCTTCGGCAAGCTGTACTTCACGTTAACGTATTCTTCTAAAGCATGAATCACTTTAACGCCGGCTTCCAGAGCAAAATTCAGGTCACCGTTGTGAATCGAGGCAGGATTTGCGTAGACCGACTGGTTGTTCTGTATATCGGATACCCATTCAAAATCGGAAACAACAAACGCCAATAGATATGTTTGCATTTTGGGCGTGTCTTCAAACTCGGTTGTTGTGTAGTTCTGATTGCTGTAACGTAAGGATTAGAGAGTTAGCAGTAGTTAAGATTAGTTTTTTTTTTCTGAGGGATTCCACTTACAAAGGCACTTGATTTTTGATGGGCATGTTTGCGATAGCATGATAAGTGTTGCCATGCGTCAACTTCAAACCGATCGGAGCTCGAGTCCCTGGTTCATCGTAACATGGAAAAGCATGTCTCGCATCTGTCGATTCAAACTGCGTGGTTGCGATCCACCGTGTTTTTCCGTTGGCATCCGTGTAGGATGAACGGTAGAATCCGCCATTATCACTGCGAAGCACTCCATGGTAATTGATCTCCAGCATGTAGTTTCCGACTTTCAAGGTCGATGGAGAATGGACGATTAGGAATTCGTATGTTTCATCCGTGGAGAAACTCGAATCATCATCAACTATCACGTTATTGCCGGTCGTGCCTACTTCGGATAGCTTCACGTGGGTCACCGTAATTCGGCGGTGGTGAAGGGTGATATTTTGTACGTTCTGCTCTAGGACTTGTATAGAAACACTCACTTTTCCTTCGAAGTCAAACTGGTTTGCACTTCCGTGGTCGTGAACGTGCGTTGTAAGCTCAACATCATATCGGAGTGGGCTTGTGGTATTCGGTAAGCGGTATCCAGAGACGGTTTCCTGCCTAGTGGTTGCGGGGAGGTTTCTATTGAGCAAAGGCACACCAGACCAGACGGCTGATGATAGGCCCAGCACCAGGACTGCCGTTTTCCACATCTTGATGGGTTGGAAGCTACAGGTGAACTGAATTCTCCCAGCACAATCAGATCACGATGAATCTTCTCAGCACATCAATTATTAATTATCTTATCTTATCGCGAGCCGGTAGCAATGAAGAGTTCTCCTTGTGGGTTTTGTCTATGTGAAGAAATGCCATACTTTCCAGAGCAATGACAGCTTACTTTCGAAGTTCAAGATCCAAAGCACATCTCAAGATGGATTAGGTCGGATTTACCAGTTGGAAAACCTCTCAATTACATTCTTTCCAGCTGGAAACAAACATTCCAGACAGCAACACGTGAAGTATCCGCATAGTCCTTCTAGACCGATCAATCAGAATATATTGGCATACAATGGTCTATTTAGGGATTATTATCATTGTCGTGACATTGACTTATCTTGAAGTAGAGTGCGGCAATTTTTCGGGTAATTTGATAGGTAAATTATAAACGCAGACACTTATATTGATAACGTTATCACTATTGGCGCGAATCGAGGAACATAGTATTTAGAAACTCTCATGAGACGATTACGTTCATTAAGAGTTACGAAGCTCAATCATTCAAGCAATTGCATGGTTGTCCATTGTCGATAACATTCAAGTAGCCTTTATTTGTCATCTGTTCGACTAACGACTAGTAAAGCCCTTCTGTAGATAACGCTGAGATATTTCTGGTTGAGTTAACAAATTGTGTTGGTACTAGGAATAGGGTAATTTTGCGTTTGCTCTTACTAGCTTGTCATGGCTCTGTGAATTGCTTTATTTGGTGAAGTTTAATTGAATACACCATATTTACAGAGACTCCAGTCCCACTCCAGTTGTTTATTTGTATGTATTCACTGGTCGACAATGATATTATGGGAGAAATGGGTTTGACCATAGAATGCAGCTTTAATCCGGGAGCTGCGGATCCAGCTACACATTTCAGAATGATTGGAGAGTCACGTGCATTCCAAGGTTACTTTCACATACAATAAGCCCCGTTTGTAAACATTACCGATATCATTTGGATAAGAGTACTGCAACACGCTTCCAGATTGGGAAATTTAAAATTTCCATACATGTGTTTAATACTATTCCAAAATAGGGATTTGGTGTTTAATTATAATCAGTAAGATTTTACCAAAAGCCGCCTCCAAAATAGCACTAGCTTGTGAAGGCATAAAAATGAAAAATCTCGATGCTGCTTCGTTATTGAAATTAGTTCGGGATCAAATCCAATTCCCTTCCAACACAGCTTCTTAATGGGTATTGTGGCACAGGGTGGAACTGCGCCACAGAATCAAAGCAAGATTGCTTTCAAGATACAGCTTTTCACAATATATGATCGCTTCCGATTCACTTCCAATCAACGAAATAATTTTGAACTACACAGAAAAAATAATTTTAACAAGCGCGTAAAATTTCCCTTCGTTTATTTCCAAGCCAAAGGAGGCGTAAACAACGAAATTGTTTGCAATCTTTCATACAATAGGCTTGATTTAGGCGTTATCTGGCCTAAATTTACATGAAATATCCCACTATTTTCTGCCAAATCTAGCATTCCCTTTATGTGCATTAGATAACGCAGAAAATTCAATGTTTCTTTTTATCTGTGTATGCTACAGTTGTAACAGTTGCACCAGGGCTATATCAGGTCGCGATATGTTTTCAAACATACTGAATGAACCTTTTGGAAAGTCAGTTGATTAGTCAGTTGAACAGTCATTAGTTGATGATTTTGTAATGTTCTAGTTCATCCAAACTGTCCTTGAGTTTAGAACATAAGATATAGTGTAGAAGCTAAAGCTTTTTGAGCTATAAAATGCTATGCTGCGTACTCAACCATATTCAGTGAATATTTTCGAACGTTGAAAAAAACATTATGAGATAAACTGTGGTCCAAACTGTCCTTGAGCTCAGAGCATTAAAGAATATTAATTGAATAGTGAAGAAGGTCGACAGATATAATGCGACAATCTTGAGATATTCTAGGTCATCCAAGTTGTCCGTGAGTTCAAAAAATAAGGTCTACAGTTGCAACAGTAGCTATTTTTAGCAATTTAAGGTAACGACATGTATTAAAACATAATCGATGAATCTCCTAGAAGGACGACAGTAATTATTTTATAACTTTGTAATCCCCTAGGTAGTTTAAACTGTCCTGGAGTTAAGAACTTGAAATCTACGGTAGTAACAGTAGCTTTTTGGGGTAAACAAAGTTACGTCACGTATTCAAGCATATTCAGTGAATATTTTCAAATGTAAACATACATAAGAAAATAATCTTGGGATGCTCTTGGTCATCCAAAATGTTCCAACATTCAGAACTTAATATTAACAGTTGTAGCAGTCATTTTCAGACAAAACAAAGTGACAATAAATATTCAAACACATTCAATTAATATTCTTGAAGGTTAACAAACATTATGAAGTTCTCTGACATGTTCTAGGCCATCCAAACTATCCTTGAGATCAGAACATAAGACCTACAGTTGTAATAAAAGATTTCTGGGCTATGCAAAGTTACGATGAGTATTGAATCATATTAATTGAATATCTTGGAAGAACAACGACCATTTGACATAATCTTCGGATTTGCTATGTTATCCAAACCATCTTAGAGTTCAAAATATAAAATCTACAGTTGTAGCTGTAGCTTTCTAGTTGTAGTTATAGTTATAGACAAGCACACCAATTTCATGGCATATCGTAAATGATGTTCAGCTTCTGATATGAGCTATCCGCTAATGCAAGGGCAGGAGTTGGAAATTTATGGCATCAACCCAAGTCATAAATATATTAATAGCTGACCATCGAGCAGCACCGATGAACGTGGTTCGATACATATCGTAACTTTGTGTAGTCCAAAAAGCTACAGTTACTATTGAAGATTTACGGTGTGTACTCCTGGAGAGTTCGAATGACATAGAATATCCCAACATTAACTCGTAGTGGCTGTTGATTTTCCAGGATATTCATTGAATATTTTTGAATCAAGGGGCAAGACAGCTCCTTATCGCAAAAAAAATCTCAGTTGCTTTTAAGGTACCTCGAGTAACTCCTTTTGCTATATTGAGTTACTCGCGAGTTACTCGGAGCATAAAAAGCAACGCGGAGTAGAGCTGTCTCACCCCAAGGTTTGAATACGTACCGTAATTGTGTATAGTGAATAGAGCTATTGTTACAACAGTAGATCTAAAATTCTGATCTTCGGACAGTTTGGATGACAAAGAATATCCCAAAATAATCTCATAATGTCTGTTAGCCTTTCAGGATATTCGTTGAACATGTTTGAATACATTTCGTAACTTTGTATAGAGGCTAAAGATACTGTTACAACAGTAGATCTTAAGTTCTGAACTCCAGGACAGTTCAAATGACATAGAATATCTCAAAATTAACCCATAGTGGCTGTTAATCTTCCAGGACATTCATTGAATATGTTTGAATACATTCGTAACTTTGTATAGCGGATAAAGCTACTGTTATAATAGTAGATCTTAAGTTCTGAACTCCAGGACAGCTTATTTTGAATAGAATATCCCAATATTATCTCATGATGTCTGTTGGTCTTCCAGGGCATTCATTGAATATGTTTAAATACATATCGTAACTTTGTATAGCGGATAAAGCTACTGTTACAACAGCAGATCTTAAGTCCTGAACTCCAGGACAGTTTGGACGACAAACCACGTGGCATTATCCTATACAAACCACGTGGCTAGACCTCGTCGATTCACCCTGCGTTGTTTCCTACTTGGTGTCTCGTAGATACTGACGGGAATCCTTCTGAATGTGGTCCACTGACTTCTCCATCTTCCTTTGTCCAACCTGCATCGAGGTATCCAAACCGCCACCTTGCTTCTTCGCTGCTATATCCAGTAGTTTTCGCTTCACGAATTGCAGCGTGTGATTTTCATCCGGACGGCTCTAAAGGGCAGCAGTTAACGCGCTGAACGTGCTTGGCATGCTTCGCAGGATTATGACGAACGTAAAATTTTTTCTCCAGCTCTTGTCCGGCCTTTGCTAGGCTGCGGAACTGCTCCGCCATTTAGAAAATCTGCTTCACAAATACATACACACACACATTAAAAGTTTACGAAAGATCGCAGCAAGCCGTGCATTGAAATTGACGTTTTTTGTTTTTGCTGCGTCGTTTAACATTAACTAACAGTGACATCATGAAATATCCGCGTTCTTTGGGAAAGACGTAGAGAATACAATCGATTCCCTCCCGAAATGTGTGAGTGTCGGTAGTATTTTCACATTTTTTGTTTTATTGTGCTTCGCCCGCACCCGGAAGAAAAGTAAAATAAGCTTAGTTTTGTTTATTAGTGGTAGTATTGTGACATCCGCACGGAAATTATTTAGTGTGAGTGTTTGTCCGCTTCGTCACGAGTGAATCGATGATTATTAGCAGTTTTGAAGTTCGATATATAGTTGCCTCATAGCGGGTATTTTGATTATTGGCAGAGCGTAGAGTAAAAAAAGAAAGACCAGTGCATGTAGAAAACAGCCATTTGCTTGTCAGAAGCAGCAAACGAAGACAATGCGCATGAGTGCGTGAACGGCTGCCACATAATTTCAGATCCCAAGTAACATTGCCAAAACCATCCAGCTTTATTAAGTTTTATTAAAGTTTTATGAACTTTATGAACGCCACTGGAAATCAATTTGATTTTATTATGGTACCAACAGGTGCCAATTGGTTTTATATTTTTGTCAGGTGTGTGAGAACCTACACAACCCTGTCTTCTAACATTCCTTTTACTCCTATCCTATTGACTTTATGAACTCGTAAAATGCTGTTATGAAATGCAGTTTTAGGACTCATTCATATTACTGTATATTATTGTATCTTATTATGGTCAGTTAGTAAACCAGTTTGAAACCATCAACCAACCCCCCCAGTAAATGCATTAAACGGCAAATTGGCATTGAGCAAAGTCACCAAATGACCAAAAAGTTTTATGGTAGCCGTTGCGGATATTTGGCTTTATGGCGAAACTGTGATTTTAACATTTCCAAATGTGGAAGTGTGTTGCAGTGCCCTTATCCAAATGATATCAATAATTTTTACATGCAGGGCTTATTGTATGTGAAAGTAACATCAGAATGGCCGTGGCTCTCCAGACATTCTGAAATGGGTTGCTGGATCTGCAGTAGAGCTATCACTTTCTAGCTCTTGGTTAAAAGCTGCTTCCAATGGTCACTTGATGGATTGTTGTAAACAGATTTCTTCCATAATACCATTGCCGGCCAATGAGAGGTAGATCACACACACAAACACACACACACACACACACACACACACACACACACACAAATTGAAAGTTTACGAAAACAAAAAAGCCTGCGTCGGGCATCGCCTGTGAACGGTTGTGTCGATGCTTTGTTGCACAATAATTTGTTATCGGACATATCGCGTTTCCTTTCGGTTCCGTTATCAATTGTTCGATGGCGCGGGGATTGAGTTAGCCCAAAAAAAACAATCAAGCTGCTTTCCAGAGTGCAGAGGTGTTCACGGCTTCCAATAAAGCGAGTATCAGGTCAACATGCTCCTACCCTTGTCTTTAACGTTTTCCTTATTTTGTTTTGAATTATGTTTTCAAAAAATCTAGTTAATACCTCCGAATTTGTCGAAAAGCTTGGATTGTCGGCTTGTACAATTTATTCAAATATTTGTTCATGATTTCCTTATATACAAGCCTTGCTCTGACTGAAATCAGGATATTTCTCACATAAAGCTAAACAATAAGGAAGCCAGTAACAGTGCTGCTGTTATCTGCAACCTATGGGCTCCTCCTTCCTTCTCGGTTGTAGTTTCTATTATGGCCTCAGCTGAAGTGCTTTCTTGTGGCGCTGTCGTGCTGGTTGTTGAATCAATTGTGGTTGTCGTTGTTCTGGCTTCAGTGCTCGGCATTGTTGTTCTCATCGTGGTTGTTGTTGTTGTTGTTTGTTATCTCTGGCGTTGTTGTAGTTGAAGTCCTAGTGGTCCTAGTCGTGGTAGTTGGGGCAGTCGTAGTTGTTGGCATCTCCGTAGTTGGTTCCGTTGGTGTTGGATAACGTATTTCTAGCCAATCTTCAATGCTTTTTCCCCTTGATTGAACCCATTGTAGATTTTCGCTAGACTGTTCCAATGCTCGTAGAATGTCAGTGTCACGCAGCAGACCTGCTGCTGATAGCTTTTCAATCAAGTCTTGGAATTGGGTGTTCATCTCGACGTCAACGATAAACTTAGCCAAATTAGTTACTGCACTTCCTATGGCGCGGCCACCAAAGTTCCCTTTGTTGTACCTGCAAATATACAGTTAATGAAATTTGATAAAAACAAAAACATACAAACGCTCTCTGCTTACAACACATTTATCTCCATCATGTTGTCCATGAAGAACTTGAGCGCTACTTGCATTCCCTTTCTTCCACTTCTGTAGACAGAAGCGAAGACTCGTTCCCGCTCCTGTCCAAAGTAGTTCACGTTGGTCGTTTCATTGGCGATTGAAGTATTTAGGAATAGCTGCATTAGTTCTACGTTTTCCGTACAACCTAGAGCGTATATCAGGTCCGTTCTGAACGATTGATCCTTGGATGTCTGCATTCGGTTCCAAACTGCAAGGAATACACTTTCACTAGCATTCACCAGTCCGGCGCAATACACGGCGCTTCGAACATCAGGATCGATAAGCTTATTGTTAGGTTCAACAGATTCCAGTACAATTTCTGAAGCCTTGCGCAGGCAGTCCTGCGATCCCATCTTACAAGCCCAATCTACCACAATCTCCCTGGTCTGCCTGGCAAAGAGATCATCGCTGGGTTTTGTAGCCATACCAAGCTGTACAAAAACTGGATTGATTATACTCAATAAATATTTCTTCAGAGAATCAATCTTCGATGAACCCGCAAACAAACGTGTCAATACGTTTAGGTTGTTGTTTGCAGCAGCCCAAGGAACATAGTCCAGTTCTCTCTTAAGATACGACACTAATCTAAGAGCCGTGTCATAACCCAATCGACCTGATCGGGCTAAATTCAATACATCGTCTACAACTTGCGCACGGTTCATGTTATTGATGGTGGTAAGGTTTCGCAATAGCTGCTCGATGATAAGGTTCCATAATCGTTCGTCATAGTTTACCCTATAATAGGCAGTTTGTTGTTTGTTGAATATCATCCAATCAGACGCGGCCCATCCTTCTGCTGCTAGGATGGTACTGTTCGTGAGAAGCCACCTCGTATCAGTGGTCGTATCGAAATTGGGATTCTTAGATGTGGCGAAGTTGTAGGGCAGAATCCAGGATGCTTCTGTTGTGTCCATGGTCTTCAGCAGGTATCGGTCCTGTACGAGTGACACCCGTAGATCGAGACCTCTGGATACATGTAAAACTGGATATCCACTCTGTTCGGTCCAAGATTTGAGGATATCCAAAATGGTGATGGATGGTGGAAGCAATACGTTGGAGGAATTGTCTACTGCTCTTTGGATAGCGTTAGCGAAGTCTTCTGGATATGCACCTTGGAATGCCTTAGCCCGTAGATAGTTAATCAATCCTTGGCGGAAAACCTCCGGTCCAAAAGCGTGCTGGAACATTCGCATGATAGATCCTCCTGCCGATGAGGGAAACATTAAATATTACCTGCCAATTATGTATAATCATTCAATAGCCTACCTTTATCGTATGCAATGTTATCGAAAACGTTAGCGATTTCAGTCTGAGTGTTTACGTAGAATGTCATGGGCCGCGAGGACCCCAGTGAATCCAGTTCGAAGGCATTTTGCATTTTTTGAACGGAATAGGTCTCGCGGATGCGCAATTCTGGGAAGGCAATATCCGACGCTAGGTATTCAAAATATCTGGCAAAACCTTCTTTCATCCAGAGGAAACTCCACCAAGCCGGAGAAACCATGTTGCCGAAGAACTGATGTCCATACTCGTGTCCAACCACCGTTGCTATCTCGTGCTTTTGTTTCAGTGGCGATGCTTGGCTGTCGTAGAAGAATTTTTCCTCCTTGTAAGTTACCTGATGAAAAGAAAATGTTTGTGTTGTTATTGCTGTTTTGAAAACTAGACGATTCAGGCATACCAATCCATAATTCTCCATTGCGCCAGCGGCGAAATCTGGAACTGCAACCTGGTAGATTTTTGGAAGAGCAAATTCCGTTTCCAGATAGCTTTCCAGTACCTTGAGAACTTTGTAGCCGGCTTCCAGAATAAAGTTGGCCTCCCCATTTCTAATGGCATTGTACCGCGTGAATACTCCTTGGCGGGGATACTGCACGTTAGATACGGACACAAAATCACTAACGATGACACCCAGCAGATAGGGTTGCATGACCGGCGTATCTTCAAATACCGTACTAGTATAACCAGTGATTGGCCTGCGCGAAAGATAAGGTTTATTGTTTATTTACTAAATATATTTGGCGAAATGGATGATAAGCTGCTCTTAGGTTTAGAATGACGGTGATGGAGTGACACTGGGGACGGCTTTATTTGTTCGACGTTATTGCTCTTTAGTACCATGATTAGGACTATATACTTGTCCACTGAATCTTCAGGTGTCGATAAGGGTTGTTTCTCATGGAGGCGTTTGTTTGTTTGGCTAACGGTTGCGGATCAGCGTGTTAAGCTTTTGCCATGCTGACACTTCACACAGATCGTAAAAGTAGTGTGAATCTCTGTTCAATATCATGCACATATATGGCTCCATTGGCACAAAACATACAAATTAACATTATCAATCGTGTACAGTTTTACTACATTCCATACTTTGTCAATAATGATGTATGCAAATGCTAAAACTATTTCATGCAAGTTGCTGCTTTTTATGGAATGAAATATAATTTCTACATATCATTACTTTCATCAAGCTTCTGAAGGCCTTCGTGAAAAAACTACTAGGTAGAGCCCCAATGAGTTGTTCGGGATGATGACGTAGAACTACGCAACCTAATTTAAGCAATTCAGATTTAACAATGCAATATTCTTTGAATTAACCCTTTCAGGCCTAATGTTATCCATGCGTTATTATACAAGCACTTTGGTGTGCTCAATAACATAGACATGTTTGAAATGAGAAGATTTTTTTTGCGAAGTGCTAGGTCATATGAACTGTCCTGGAGTTCAGATCTTAAGGTCTACAATTGTAACAGTAGCTTTATCAGCTTTACA
>JASCZW010000828.1:0-214443 GCA_034211315.2 Aedes japonicus | reverse complement strand
TCGTTCCTGCTCGGGTTCCCTCACAAACACTCTAAGGTGGATCAATCCATCCCAAAAGTCCTACATTTTCACTAATACCAACACGCCAACTAATTTTTCACGTTATCTTCAGTACTGGTATTTGCTTAAATGTTCTTTGTTAATATCATTTGTTATGAAACATAGGACAGTAATCAACATAGTCAAACGGCAACTCAATGACTCAACTCTGCCTCTCTTCGTTTCATTATTCACTCACACAATACTCAAGAGATACTCAAACATTCATTGAATCATTTTTAAAGAGTTCGGATTTCTGTCCCGCGAGGTATTGAAAAGAACCTCCCTGAAGCTCCCAACGGAACTTCTCATCCACCAACTAAAGCCACCGAATTTCCAAAAACGATTTTCCAAATTCTACTCAACTCTAAGATACTTTCCTCGACCGTGTGTCGTCAGCACCCGACGGAGATTTTCCGAATTTTCCCGCTCCCGAAAAACCACCGACACTGAATTTCGAAAGAGAGTGAAATCGCAATCCAATCCATTCGGTGGTGGAGGTGTTGGTGGTTGTGTGCGTTCCCGTTCGTTCTGGTTCTGTCCCGGAATGCTCCGTTTGGGAGCTCAGGTCAGCAGCCAGAGCCACAGTTCGGGTTTTGCCTTCGTCGTGGCCGCACGTCGTCGGGTAGTAGTTATTCGCCGCGCCGTTGTCCTGTCCTGTGTGCGTATGTGTGTGCGTGAGTGCTCCAAAGTGCTGCTTGCTCCCCAACCCAACAACGAACGTCGATGCCATAACCGTCTGATTGGAGCTTTGATGCACACGTACGGTCCATACCTACAGTGATACAGACAGGTTGGTTCAGTAGGAAAGTTCTGTGCAATCGTAGAAGGGATGGAGACAAGTGCAAAAAGAAGAATTCAAGCCAGGATGGAAATTTGCAGCTGGCTGCATGGACGGGGAAAAGTCTCCGGAAAGTGAATTATCGTGGTTTTCGCGGAGAGGATTGAATAATCATCGGGGTAAATCCGAAGGAAGAGTGCCGCGAGTGGAAAAACGTGTTGTTTTGTTTGCGGGAACGAGTGAGAGTCCTCGGGAGGGAAGTGATTTAATTGTCCCGAGTCGATTATTGATGTGAGGCAGTGGCTTCGATAATGCACTCAGCTATTTGCATTGGGTTTTCCCGGATGCAATCATCATCGATCGGTGGGCATTGTTGGAAAAACTAGATTCGCGCGAGCCTCAGAGCTATGGTCAGGAGTCGTGAGTGAATTGAGATCGGATTTACTAAGGTTCCTTTGAAAAGCAAAAAAAAAAACATCGTAGAATAATTGTGATATTTCCTGTAATTGCATTTCCTTCTCCGGGTTCACTTTGTCGTGTGCTTATGTGTGTTGACGTACGTTTGTGCATGAGCATTAATCGCCCCATTAATTCAAACAACCATAGCGCACAGATAATAAGGAAGCTTCAACGGTAGTGAATGTGGTTTTATTTATAATCTAGTTGCGAATTTTAGATGCCACGAGAGAACCAAGATGGGCAGCATAGAGTTTTAAAAATAGTCCCCCCAAAAGAGTGAAATGAAGGGAAAACGAAGCAGAAGCCCCCGATGAATAATCATGAAGTGTGCGAGTGAGCTAGGCTATGCCTGCAACGAGTGTGAAAATTTAGAGAAAACAAAAATCTAAAGTGACAACAATTGTCTCCATTATAATCTAGCAAAACGGCAACAAAGCCAACTCCGTAGTTGTGGATTCGACATCGCACGGACCGAACCACGAGGCCAAAGCAAAACCTACGACGAGTCACGGAAAAAGTGTGAGTGAGTGAGTTAGTGTTTTTCGAGTGTGGAACCAAGCTGCAACTCGCGTTTCCTTCTGCTTTGTGAGGAGCAGCCCCAAATGGGAGAAAAATCGTTCTCGGTGTTACGTAACGCTCTGGTCGTCCAAAGTCAGTAGTAGTTGGAGGCGAACGCTCAAGGAACACCACTACGAAGAAGATCCTGATGAGGCCTGAAGATGTTGTGTCTTTGATGAGCCCCTGAACGGTTTACGCAGCAGGGAATACACATCAAATTAACTTCCCCCTTCCCCCCACTCCCGTTTCTACGGAGCTCACCTCACCCGGAATAGCCTGCCCGAACAGTGAGGAGGTTGGTATCAGACCTATGCAGGCCTATTATTGTGCACGCGCGCTCGTGTGTGAGTTGAAAAGTGATTTGTTTTTGTGTTCCAATCTTCATCCATGCTGTGCTATTAAACCAGTTGTCTATAAACTTGTGATAAAGGAAGAAGAAGAAGAAGAATAAAACAAGAAAGGAGAAGGGTACTCTGGAACAGTGCGCGAAGGTCGCGTTCGCTGGTTCGTGCGTTGGTTGATAGCCCTCTGAAGGAAATCCAAACAAACTGGCTGCGCTCGCTGATTACTTTGGAGGTAAAGCTATAATGATTGTGAAGAGTTTTATGCATTTTATAACGGTTCAATACTTTCATAAACCTGTAGAACACTTCTTTTTAGGAAGGAACAAGTTGTTTTTGGTTTCAGCATTGGGTGAAGGTGCTTTCGGAAATTTCCTTTTCTATTTGTTTCAGCCAATCCTTTTTCGAGAATGTAGAGGGATGACTTTTTTGGTTAGGGTGGTTCGTGTCTATTTTATTTTAGTTATTTGAGATTAAACCACTAGTAGTAAAACTCACAAAAGAGTGATGATGGCTGAATTTGAGGTGTAAACAAGCATGAAAAAAAGCATGTTTTCATGTTTTTCAATGAATCTATCATTGGAATGTTTGGAATAGCGGATGTTCCCGATGGAAGTTTACAAGATTCCAAACCAGCCGAATATGTACTTCTAATAAAGCCTGTCCACGTTAAATTTCGGACACTAAAATAATAGCACCGAAACCGATAGCTTATTTCACAATAATATAGTAATACCTACATAAGAAACAGTTGATTAAGATGTTAATCCTTCTTTCTGTAAAATTCTCGAACATTCTGTGTCACATCCGCCATCAGGTTCCGTACGGTATACTCAGATACGCACGCCGTGACGATTCTCCATCTTCTCTTGAAATCATCGGTATCATTTGCTTTCTTCTTAGATTCGAAGAGTTTCCGCTTAACTAGAGCCCAGTACTTCTCTATTGAGCGATGCTTTGGACAGTTTAGTGGGTTGGCTGTTTTTGGCACGTATTTGACCTCTTGTACCTTATACCAAACCAGGACGAATTTCGCATAGTGACAAGAGGTCAAAATAGAGCTGGAGAGTCGTGGCTTCTGATAAATGGTTGCAACCGCTTTTGCAGACATTCTTTCTCGTACACATCCTTATTGATAGTGCCGGTAGAGACGAAACTTTTAGATATTCGACCACAACCTCATATGGCCTGCCAAATCAAATACTTTTTTGATCGATTTTGATACGAAAAAATGTTTGCAATAAAATGGTGTAAAGCTCTTTAGCACTTTTTTGCAGGGAAATTTTGCTTGTCATAACGGTTGGGCACCTTTTTCACTTTGTACGCCTTCAGTTCTTGCCTTTGCTTTGCTTTTTGTACGTATGATTTTGATTTCCTAATTTTTCGAGCCTCTGAAATATTGGGATTTTTCTCAATAATGGCTACCACCTACTGGTCCATTTGTCGGGAGCATACTTTTTGATTTGTTCCACTTCCAACCTTCAAATCCACAGTCAAGCGCTGGTGAAATGATTTGCCAACACAAAATACGTAACTTTTTGGTAGCTTAAGTTTCTTGGCACCGATAAACTCGGATTGCGCTGCCGTTGGTATCAATTGTGGTTGCGCTATTCCACTTATTTCAACGCCATTTTACTAAATGTTGACTTAAGCATGTAAACATGTTGTACCACGAAATAAAGTGGAGAGTTTCTGCTGTCATATAAGTGAAACGTTTCAGCAATCCATGAAGTAATTTAAAATACACTGAAAGAAAAGTGTCCGAAACGTGGACAGGCTTCAACAGTACTATATAATTTGGTGTTTTAAGTTATTTTACGTTCAGTCTTTTTTCAAAATTCATAAATATAAAATGTAGGAAAACTGACCCGAATGGCTGCCTTGTTTGTGAGCCCGAAAACACCCTGATAACGAAGCATTGTGTACAATGTTCCGTAAGGCTTTCACAATATCCAACGGTTTTCACACTGAAAATTAATTTTCGTTTAGATTACGAAATCGATAGTAGGACTATCAAATCTATTCGTTGTTTTCTGCAACGCAACTG
The DNA here is from genome assembly GCA_034211315.2 of Aedes japonicus. Taxonomy (NCBI): domain Eukaryota; kingdom Metazoa; phylum Arthropoda; class Insecta; order Diptera; family Culicidae; genus Aedes; species Aedes japonicus. Next base: position 210,218 of record JASCZW010000828.1, on the reverse strand, counting down.
ATTTGTACTTTTTAAGAAGCTACCTTCGTATTAAATGCCACACGTGCAACTGTCAAAAGCACTAAGCATTAGTTGACACAGAAAGAACATTCGTTCATTCTACGAACACAATACAATGAGCTACGAGTAATTAGTTACCAATAAAAAAGAAACGTTTCTCTGGTGATGCATGCACGACTGACAGATCTACTTTATCAGCCCCAAATGTAATTGGGAAAAAGTGTACCACGAGGGTTCGGGGTAGAATTTTTTAATATTTCTGACATGGGGTTCGATCCCATATTTTTAGGAATAGCTGTAATTGAGTCCGTGGTTGATCTCACTAAACCATGTTGACTCGTGAGAAGTTACTCTGTTATTGTGCATGAGATTCTTAGTTTCGACAGCGCTTCCTTTCTATTTTGGGATAAACTAGCGATTCCCGCCATCCCAGCAGGAACCCCAACGCTTATGTGTATGATCGAAGAGAAGCAGCGATTGGCTGGTCTTCACGAAATTCGTTTGGTGCATGGTACAAATTAAGTGTAACGATATTAAGTAAACCAGAAGCAGCAACTGAAGCTGAATTGATATGGTTATTGAAATGAATTGCATTTGAGTTTCTGGCTGCATCCTGCGATTGAACTCCAGATACATTTTGTGCAGTTTCCCAACGCGGTGCCGGCAGATTTTTCATAGTCAAGAACTATAGCTCGTTGTATGTGACTGGTGCTTTAACACCTTCTGTCCAGAAGATTACGCTGAAAGATGTCGGCACTCTCTGTGCACCTAATGCTACGATGAGCCAACACATTCGGCTGGGAAAAAGAATTACAAACTACCATTCGCTTCTGGTCCAAGTCGAAATCCCAGGTTCTTTCAAACGTTGTTCATCGGTTCTGCCCAAGCCGAGAATATTCTTGATAAGTTGAATGATGATTTGTAGAATGCTGCATAACCACGAAAAAATCTTCTCATGCTTTGTAGGTATTGCATAAGTATGCAGTAAATAAATTTTGCAGGAAGTGACGGTCCAAACGTCAATAAACATCTTGTCGAAGATCACAGATAGCCTTTGTTGAATATTGATTCCGGGAATTATGTTTACACACCCTTCATAACGGATTCCTGAAAGTTGTTGAAAAGTTGTAAGAAGCCGCGTCAGAATTGATAATTGCAGTCTACTATATATCAAAGACTGGCTATCACGAGTAGAAGAGTTTAAGAAAATACAGCAAGAGCTTGGATTGCTGGCACACCATTGCATTCAACACGTCACATCAAGGTGGTTAACTTTGCAAGCAGCAATGTAAAGAAATATTGAAGAGTGCCCTGCACTGTTTAATTATTGCTGGATTCCTAAGAAAGTAGATTACGTTATTGGGACACGTAGTCAAGAATCCTAAGATTCCATCCACTGGCGATTTCGCACCTTTGTGCAGGTGGCAGTTGAGTAAATATGAGTGCCAAATATTTTCTGATTGAGCTGTTCAAATTAACGGTGTTCTACGATATATGCATTGGAAACTGATTTTTTCGGAGGCTTTTTTTGGAGCCCAAGCTAAGTGTAATGTTCTAGAGTACTGCATATGCATAAGCATATCTATTGAATAACCGTTGAACCACAGTGTACTTTGCTGAACAAATTCATGGACTGAATAATGTGCTGAAAAAAGGGTATTGTGATCGATAGATACGTCTTTATTCCACTACTCGCTTCGATCTTAGTAATTTGCCTATTGAGAGCTTATAAACGTTGGCTGTATTCCTGATTCAATAATTGTGAAGTTTGATCTAACTAGCATACAAATAGATGCTCTTTTTTGAACGCTAGTTGTTTATTGAATAATAATGTTTAAAACATATTTCCTCAATGTTTTGAAGTTCGGTTGTGCGACTACATTGAAGTGTTTGACAAAATTGTAGAATAAAAGTGGATCATCACGTTACTGGAATGCTGTAAGTAGATTGCTTCTTCTTCAGAGGATATGTAGGACAACTTTGTCAAAGGAAAATTCTGGAAGCGAAAAATCGAAAAACGACTAAATGAATTTTGCATTCCACTTCTTTTGAAATAAATAATCCTTTAGGCTCAAAAACGGGTAAGCAGGCGCTTACTGCATTTAATTTGAATTTTATAAGTTTACAGAGAAATATTCATGGACGAGTTGAAAATATGTTTCTCGTACGATTTGTTTATTCTGCGGTTCAACGAGGAAGTGTTGCATACCTTGATTGAAGAAATTATCCACCTGGAAGAAACACCCGTAAAAATTAGTAAACAAGGCGAAGACATCTTGGACTATAGTAAGTCCTTCTTAGCAAATCACTCTTGCACTCTTTGCTTGGACCTGGACCTGACAATATAAGAAAATGAACGGTAGACGGTGTTGTATTGTACCGAACTGAAGTATGATAAAATATGGCGCTGGAAAACGGAAGATTTTCAGAGAAAGGAATATGAAAAAACTAAGTGTTTAACACTATTCCAAACTTTCACGTCACGCACTTAAAGATTGTCGATTGCTTTAACGATGTATACGAAGGATTTGCTTATGACGCCCTTGCCAGTTATATTGCGGAGTTTATTTCTAAAGGATATTTATCTTTACACATCTTAAACCAACGAGTGCAACGTTTCGACTTTGACATTAATCTACGAAAAGTTATTCGTCTGGAAATAAAACAAGAACATTTAGAGGCATACAAATTCAAGACGTCCGCTTCTCAAATGAAGTTTTTGTTTGGTCAATATAACACTGATAATCGTTGATCTCGTACCAGCTACAGTGGAGTTGAGATTTCTATAATGGAACCATCATTTACATCGATCGAATTAAAAAAAAACTAAAAGACCAAATCAACGACACATTATTCCAGTACCAAACAATTTTTAATAAACACCTGAAGCCAACGGCCACTTCCCACTGGCAATCGAATGGACGGCCCTATCCGTTTTACTTCAACATTCCTGAAATGAAGCACAAGTACTTAAACAAATCGCAACAACAACTGTATCAAGGAACAACATTGCTATGAACATCGCTATTAAGGATCAATTCAGAATGGCGTATCATCACGTTGATAAACAAGAAAAATTTTGGACTGTTGGAATTCAACACGGGTACAGGGTTTTTCATCGAGCTTATTAATATAACCTTTCCACACAAACTGATTTCAGAAGATGAGAGTACCATCGTGCAAGCATTGAAATATGCTTTGTTAGGAAATACTAAAATAGTGTCAGGAAGTGTTTTGATTATTGAACGCCAAATTATTCTATCAACGAAGTACGTCATATTATTAATAGTGAAGGCGTGATTACTTTTATTTGTCATATTTATAGAAACTATTAGTCGACGATCATTTAGATTCGTACAATATTGAAAAAAAAATATTCAGAAAGCAAAAATCCTCCATTTACTCCTCATACTTTGTCTGACTGCATTGGAAACTAATTTGTAGGTTTCAATTTCAATGTTTCGTTATCTATTTGTAATTAAAATAAAATCTGTGTACAATCAATGCAAAAGGCCTTCTCATATTTAATATTCACTGTAGATTTCACTTGAATTACACCTTTTGCATGATGATTTTTTATAATACTGGATATCCGAATTAAACGCGGCATGCCCGATAGCAGAATAGTGAGCAATAAAGCATAAACAAAACTTTTCACAGCCGATGCTCGAATCAAACTGTGTTTTCGTAAACTTGCAATTTTTACTACTGTATTTAATAATTTATTTCACTGCTGTAACTAATATATGTATCAATCTAGTTCAAACTTCTAAAGAACTATCTAGACTAACACATCTAAAATTGCGAATGCGCAATTTGGTAAAAATAAGAGTGCGCATTTCGTGCCTTCTGGCAACTGTATGCTTCTATTGAGCTCTAGCTCATCGGCTTTGCACCAACCGGGGTTCATTCAATGATTCCATTACCTCCAATCCGCTCAACCAATCGCAAGGCTTTGTGATATATTATTATAATTTGAGATAACTCAATGCAGACATCTTCCAAATTTGACAAATCTAAAGGCAATCGGTGGAGAAGTGGAGACTCATCTGGTATCTCATAGCAAGATGCTTAGAGGCGGACCGGTAAATTCGATGAGCTACCTCAAAGATTTTTTTTCCATTTCTAACGTGCCGAAACCGTCGTTGAATTTATGTGCGATGGTTCGGCGCGTATTCATAAATAGAAGAATGTGTGTAACAAAACGGATCACCGGATAGAATACATAAATAAGCACTAGGTTACTGTTCTGCATGACAATGGCATACAACTAGAATTAGTTGAATAAGTTCATGGGAAGGAAATTCATCAATCAAATACATACCACTACAAATCGAGGACACTCGCAAGAACCAAGAAGAAGCTACTATCAATAGCGATGTTCATTACTTCTCATTCTATATTTGATTTCGAAAGAGAAAATTATGCAAAAAGGTAGTTTTTCTCGAATTTAGACAACAACAATTTTAATGCAATTCAATGATTTACCGTTTTGGTTTCATACTACTCAGATGCACATGATTGCTACATACACCGTGATTCACTTGGATAAATCGGTTCGAATTTCAAAACGGAGATGCACCAGTGTATCCGAATAATTTTCAAAATATTAACGAGTAGCAGATAGAACGCATATGAATTTCTTTTCGTCATTGATAAATACAATTTCCTAAATTATTTCAAAATTACTCGAATATTAGGAATGGAAGTAGCAGTAATTTAGCACAAAAATAACAGCTAGCTGATATGTGCACCTTGCGTCGTTTCAAAAGGTAATGCTTGACTTTCCTGTTATATCAGATAAAATAATTATGTTAAAGGTACACTGAAAATTAATTTTAGTTCATATTACGAAATCGAAGGTAGAACTAACGAATATATTCGTTGTTTTCTGCAACGAAACTGATTTGTTGTTTTTATGAAGCTTCCTTCGTAATTAGGGAAGGTCCATTAATTATGTCACGCAGTAAGGGGGGAGGGGGGGTTTGGGAAAACGTGACGATCCATACAAAAAATGTGACAAGAAGGGAGGGGCGGGGTTATAAAAAGTCATTTTTGGCGTGACGTAATTAATGAACGTTCCCTTAATGCCACACGCGCAACTGTCACAAACACGAATCATTTGTTCACACAGTAAGAACATTCGTTCATTTTACGAAAACAATACAAAGAGCTACGAATATTTTGTTGCATATTAAAAAGAAACGTGTCTCTGGTAGTTGCGTGAATGATTGACAGATCTACTTTATCGACTCGCAATGTAATTGAAAAAAAAAGCACAACCACGTGTAGTGGTTCAGCGTTTTTTTTAAATGTTTCTGACACGGGATCGATCCTGTATTTTTGGGAAGAGCTGTTCCTGAATATGTGATTGATCTCACTCAGAGATCGAAATTATCGCTCAGCTGGGTGAAAACCATGCTCTCTCTCAAACAGGTTTTCGATGAGTAGCGAACCGTTCACATTTTCATCTCTCCTCTTTCGCCGATAATTCATTATCCTCTCGCTTGCATATGCGAAAATATCTCTCTCCACAATTCAACGAACATTTTTTCTCATGTCACATTTCTCACTGAAAACATGCTAAGATCGCAAACGAGGAGCAAAACCCGAAAATAAGTCCAAGTTGGTGCATACTGGTACCGCCATGGACCATCATTATAGAATTATAATGTCAGAATAAAACAAGCATAAAGACGGGTGCATTTTCAGGTGTCAAAAAGTAAGTGAAAAATAATTATCGGCATCTATGATTCACTCATGCTACTCATGCTCTCCGAAAATTCTAAATCGCCGTTGCTTTTCTCGCGAAAACTGCTGTGAGCGTATAATAGTCTCTCGCTTCTCACATTCTCATTTGCTTCTCAAAGCGGGTGAAAAAGGACGTTTTTCTTCTCAAGTAGGCGAAAATTTCGGTCTCTGATCTCACTAGGCTATAGTGACTCATGAGAAGATACTTGATTATTGAGTATCAGGCTATAACTCTCGACAGTTCTTTAATTTTTATGTTGGGAAGAAAAATAATCACGTCCATCCCAGCAGAAACATCGTCTGATAGAAGAGAAGCAGCGATTGGATGGTCTTCACGAAATCCATTTCGTGCATTATACAAAAAGGTGTAATGATTGCATTTCACTAGATAAAAAGCACTATAAATGTTTCATACAGTAAACGACACATTTGTTCTGTGTACAAAATCCATGTTTACGAAACGCGTGAAAGCTAATTTACGAAAACAAATTTTCAGTGCAAGTTTAGGGGACACATACGCTATAAACCACCAAAACTCAAAATGTATGTTTGTTAAAAGCTAATCACTTATTTTTCGAACAACCATTAAAAAATATATTCCATTGAAACAGTGTGAGCACAGTTTTGTGTATTTTTTTCTCTCTCTCTCTCTCTCTCTCTCTCTCTCTAACAAAAAACTAAGCTTGCCCTTTTTAGCTTAAGTCCTGGTAACGCCTATGTATGTTATCAAAAGATATCAAATTCATACACTAATAACTGAAGTAGTGCTTCTGGTGAAATGCTCAATTTCATATCCATGAAATGCTGGAAATATTTAGCGTTCTGGTAGTATTCGGTAACGTTTGTCAAAAATCGTCTTTAAAAATTGATAACAGATGATAACTGAATTAGTCAATGTTGATAACTAAATTTGTTATGCGATAACAGGTGAGTTTAAAATGATATCTGAGATTAATCCTTTTTACTTATTTGATATCAGTTTGTTATTTTACTTAGGGTAATTTCTCATTTGTGTTCCTTCAATAAATTACTATCAAGAATCATGTTGATTCAATGCTTCAGAAAATGCGTAGGAAGATTTCCAATCAATCGATGCCAAGAAATTTGAACGAAGAATGTCTGAACAATTAACGTTCAACAGCTGACAATTTTCGCGATGCTCCCAATTTTAGATTTTCCACTTTGTACCCCTATATGATACCGAGAGATGTTATTTAACATCAAAAATTAAATAAGCCAAAGCAATCAACAACATCAAAGCATATGAATCCTAGAGGGTTTGAGCTGTTTAGTGGAATGCTGTAACTAGAAATTAGAAGAAAAATTAGTATTCTCCATTTAATTCCAACTACCTTTGCTTATCTTCGACAGATGCGCGTATTTCGTCTACAATGTGCAGACTTCTTCAGTGTCTCGTACTAATAACTAAGTCGAGTTATTAGTACGAGACACTGAAAAAGTCTGCACATTGTAGACGAAATACGCGTATCTGTCGAAGATAAGCAAAGGTAGTTGGAATTAAATGGAGAATACTAATTTTTCTTCTAATATCTAGTTATCAAAGCATATACTACTGTTTCCTAAGGTGTGGCCAATTTAGTATTGGATCAAACATTTGGATTTGTAAACTATGACATATGATGTGCTCCCTATAACAATAACAACATCAGAAGTTTTTTTTCGCGGTGCAGTTTGAACGTGTTTCAGAGAAATACATAATGGTAAATGGAAGAAGAAAAATAATTGTGCGCAATCATTTGGGAAACCTTTCGTGGTCTGGGTCAAAACTTGCTAAAGTGTTGGGTTTTGAAAAAGTACAGAGAAACTTTGTCGACGGATCTCAAAGCAAGTGTCGGTCGGGTACTGTCAACCGTCAACTGCGGAACAAAGTCATCAAGAACTTTAAGGCAAACCTCAACATCTCAGCACCGTGCAACGAATACGTCTCCGGGAAGGCTTCAAGTCATACCGTGCCAGGATCGATATCAGAACGTTGTGGCCAGAATCTGTTCAGGTGTTGACAAAATTGAAAGGATGTCTCCTCAGGGAGATGTTCCTGCCAAATTCAAGTTTGTGTTTGTAGACAAATTTGCACGTAAAAATATGATTTGGCAAGGCATCTGTAGCTGCGGTAGGAAGACCAAGGTTTTCATCACTGATAAGACATTTAATTCCAAGCTGTACAGAACGAAATGTCTCCAAAAGCGAATATTGCCATTCATCAGATCCCACAATGAACCTGTCATGTTTTTGCCAGATCTTGCAAGCTGTCATTATAGTAATATAATGCTACAGTGTTATGAAACCAACGGGATTCAGTTTTTACCGAAAGAACTCAACTTATTAAACTGACCCCAGCTCAGACCGATAGAGAGATTTTGGGCTATTATGAAGAGGAAGCTAAAGGTGAATGGCAGTGTTGTCAAAAGCATCAATGAATTGAGAACCAAGTGGAATAAGATAGCCAAAACGATGGATGAGAAAAATTTGCGCTGGTTAATGAAACATACTCCGGAAAATGTTCGCAAATTTCTTCTAAATCCAGATGATTATTTTTTTTTTTTTTTTTTGTATTTTCCCTCTAAAGTTCACATAAATTCGAACATTTTAGTTGAAACAGAAAACTGTTTTGTTAATGAATATCCAAAATATGCGCAATAATCTATGTTCCAATTCTAACTGGACCACACCTTGATTACATATCTCAAACTAAACATTACTCAATACAAAGCAACACCGATCTGATACATTTCATAAACACTCGATCCTAGTAAATACTGGTTATGTTAGGTTCGGTAATTTAGTTACCCAGCATTGCCACTTACCTCAAACGAAATATGATGGAAAAAGGTGGTGTAAGGAAGGAACCTCCCTTCCACATCAGTGCAGTAACGTTTCCGTCGTCTCGTATATTTTCTTCTATAGTGATTCCGGCTGATGTCAGACATCAATGACCGAATCTAAATCGGTGATGCTGCTGCTGCTAAAAATAACGAGATAATGCATCCAGTTCCCAAGATTTCACCTCCCTTGCGATCCCTCAAATCTCCTCTCAATCCCAACGCACGTTATCAAACTACCTCCACCCTGATTCGTCGAAATCTTCGAAACAATAGTCAAGTGGTGACGGTTCACCGAATGTTCCAATGGGCTCCTCAATTCGGCTATGCAAATCAGGTGCGAGGAAAATGAAGCACGAACGAATTTTCCGCAATCCCGCGCGCAACAAATGACATTCGGTCCAGCTTACCTTCCACCGAAATTGCGAACGACAACATCCCAGCACTTGGAAGAAATGCAAATTTTGGCTTATTATTCGCAGAAATTTGGCTCCTTTTGCGATTCCACCAACCACATTCAGGACGAGGGAAAAATTACTTGTATCCTGCCTTTTTTTTTGTCCAGATGCATAAAAAATAATAACGAAAGTCATTTACCTAGGAGCGTCCATGCGAAGTTACAAAGCAGAAAAGGTAAAGTCAGCATCGGAAAGAAAAGCGGAAAAACTTCCATTAGACAAATGAATGCTGAATTGTTTCCTTTGTTTGTTTGGTTTTTTTGCTTCGCTCTGACATCGATGTTTCTGGGAGGCGCCATTACGCCATTGGTTGGGATTCGAGATATGAACATTCGGTATGACAATGGTTCAAGGTCATGAGTGGAGCGGAAGCGGAATGGTCCCGAAAATTGAAACCAAACAGACATTTATTCTCGACCAGTTAAAAGCTTGTCAATTTCCATTAATTGAAAACAGTTCTCGCACTTCTCGCAATATTCCATTCAAATATCAATATAGAACAGGAATGATTGTATTCAATTTCCAGAGAACAAAAGCAGCAAACAATTCGAAGGGAAGCAAATCTCGCTCCGATTTCAGCAATCAATTATGGTTCATATAATTCGCAGAATTAAAAATACAACCGAATGCAATTTCCATGCAAACGGGACCAGAAATGAATCCCGATCGAGAAATACAAAAGCTGATACATAGAATCGACCGACCCCTCACGCACTGCCCTGTGAGTGAGTACAGTTTGAATTGGACATGAAATTTAATTTAAAAAAAAATCAATTCGTCTACAGGGCACACTGCCAAATGGGAAATCCCCCTTCAAACCCGAAAGCAAAATGCAACAACAGAAAACGAATGCGATTACTGCCGGAAAGACCCACCCACCCGGACCAGGGGGGATGGTTTTGCATTGCAGCTATGTTTTGCAAACGGTGGGTTTTGCACTTGCACAACTGTGTGACCCATATTTTGTGCTTTTCTACCGACCGATTTCGGCCGTTGTGTGAGTGTGCGTCCTCCACTGCTCTTGGTGATGGTATGATGGTGTGTGTGTGTTGATGGGGGACTGTCTTTGCTTAAAGCCTGTGGGAAGGTTCCAGGACTCGATGTTTGTGTGATTCTTGTAGGCTTATGGCTTGAGCTGTGAAAAATGAGATGTCGAGAGCGTCAGGTTAACGCAGAGACATTGGAACGATTATTTTGCCATTGAAGGATAGCTCTCAGAAAGCAATATCTTCATAGATAGGAATTCTTAGTAAAAGATATTACTGCTAGTCTACTGAAATAAGATGCGTGACATAAATCCCTGGGAATCCGAGTTCTGAAGTCCATCACGGGTGTACTTGTGCACTTTTGTATTGCTTTTTTAATTTTGTTTAACAAGTTCCTTTATAAGTACAAGCTCAGACGAATCTACTCGACAGAGACAAGTTTTCGTCTGTATAGAAAGTAATTATCTTTAAACCAAAGTTAGAGGGGTAGCACCGATTCCTTACGGTCGTTTCGAGCTTGATGAGAATAACAATTTAACGGAAGCAAAGAGGAAACGGTAATTAAAAGCATGCACAGATAAAAAGAAACATTTGATGTTCTGCGTTATTTAATGCACATAAGGGGAATGCTAGATTTGGCAGAAAATAATAAGATATTCCATGTAAATTTAAGCCAAATAACGCCTTTATCTAGCTTGTTGTATGAAAGATTGCAAACATTGTTGGATTACGGGATGTTATGTCAGCCGCTGCCATTTTGCAAAAATTGATAGCTAGTCTATGCGTGGACTTTCTGCGGAACAACGTTGAGATATTGTGCACAAATGGTTTACAGAACCCGCAATGCAACTGAGGAAGTTGACATAAACTGACAAACGTCAATTCGACTCTCGGAATAACCCTCTGTGGATGGCCTCGGAAGACTTCAATGCTTGGTTTCAACGTTTTCTCAACCATATGCGCTCGACAGCTCGAAATCATACCTGAAGGACGTGCTTCTCATACGAAGAACCTGGTGTTTCTGCAATTGCAAGTAGTTTACTGTATCATATGCAATAGTCCGTTGAGTAAACTGCTGAAATTGTCTACAAACTTCTCAGGCGAACTAGTTGTAATAACTACTAGTTGATAGTGATGTTTTTAATTTAAATCCAATTTTTGAACTTTTGAAATTTTGATTTATCCAGCAATTTATCACAGAAGTCGCACAAGTCCGGGCATTCTTCACATTCCGAAAAAAAGCATTGAGGAGAAGTACTGTTACAAATCAGAATCAACTGAGTCAAAGAACTGTCTTCCGTAATCGGTAAACCTTCCACAGAAGGTAAGCACAACTTTGGAAAGTTTGGCAAACGTTAAAAATCAGATTTTTGAATCCTGATACAGATCTTTGACGTTGGCAAACAGTTCGTTTAATGATCATGTTTACTACATCCTGTTTCATTGAAAATTTTCTGCCTACTCCACGAAGGTGTAAGCAGTGTGTTTCGTGTAAGTGCCTCTACTTACGGAGCCACACCACCGTTTTTGACCCTTCATAAAACGGAATATTGCGGATTACAGGTATGTACCGTTTGATCTTGCCATTGGGAGGAACTGTACGCCATGGCAAGTCCAGCACTGGTTGTGGCTTCCCATCATATCACATAACAACACTCCACGAAGGTATAAGCAATGTTAAATCTGGAACTTTACCGGTTTTGATGAAACATTGTATCTTGTATACCCATTATATCTTTGACAACTGGTAACTCAGCTTCTTAATAGTATACTGGGCAAGTTCCGATATAATATCCTTCATACTTTCAAAGTTTGTTTCTTTAGAAATGCTTTCAGCCGATGATGATTCTCTCAAGTTTATCTCACCTTCCTGTTCAGAAACCACCTTAACCCCAGAAGAGCCATTCTGCTGGAGCCGGGTCACTTTGAAACGACAGCGGATCCAATTGATTCAAAATAATCAACGAGATTTTGAGTCATTTTCGTAAGTTTCGAAGCTCTTCTCCAGTATGTGTTATTACTTTTCGAAAAAGGATTATAGCAGATAGCAGTTCTTATCACTAACCATCTTTTTGGGACCCTGAGTCGCATAGTACTTGATCAAATTTTTTAAATCAGTTATGGAAAACTGCACCGAACAAACTGCCGTCAAGTTATGCACAGCAAACTGTCAAGTATTGTTTTGTACGAACCTAATAACACCAACATTGTAAATGCAACGTTAAACAACACACACATACACACACAGGCAGAGAGAAAGAGAGAGAGAGAGAGAGAGAGAGAGAGAGAGAGAGAGAGAGAGAGAGAGAGAGAGAGGAGAGAGAGGGAGGGGGGGGATGGAGGGGAGAGGAGGAGAGAGAGAGAGAGAGAGAGAGAGACAGAGAGAGACAGAGAGAGAGAGAGAGAGAGAGAGAGAGAGAGAGAGGAGAGAGAAAACGGTTCCAGTATACCTCGGTTTGATTTTGCGTCATATCAAGTGAACTGTAAAACTGGCTACAGAAAATTTCGGAGGGTATAATAGTAGGCTAAGTCCAATGCTAGCCTAATTTTATAAATGTATCTGCTTCCATTTTTTCTCTGCTTTATATGGTGGTTACAAACTATAGTCCTACTTATTTTCTTTATAGAAACATGCTATTTAGAAGAGGTTTCAAAGAAAATTTAAGAGATATGGCATGATGTGCAGGTTCAAAATTGCGCAAATACGAGCTTTTATCTAAACTGACCACCTGGCGAATGAGGGGTCCGTCAATTCGATTTGAGGAAAGTCACATTCTCATGTTTACTCCACTTTCAATCATCAATCAAGCACAAAAAAAATAATTAAAAGACCTCATGTCAACGGCGATTCTCGATTTCCACGGTATCTGGTTTCATAAAACGGTTCGAGGAACGTCTGGCTGTTGATCGGAAGCGAAGATCCGGGAAAAAATCCGTCAGGTCAACGAGAACGATCCCAAACGCGTGGTTGAAGCCTTTCAACGGATAATGAAGGCCTAACGTTTGCATTTAAAAAAAATGGACAAAAATTTGCTGATTTTTCATGGATTTACCTTCACCGCACTGACAAAACTACCCATACCGCATCAATCATAGTAACCCATAAGTCAGCATACAAAATTGGACAGCTCTATCAGTCGAACTCTAGCCGTGATGGCAAAAATAGTGAGGCAACTCCGTTCAGAAGTATGCGCGTTCAAAGAACGGCACCCCGCCGCGTCGAAAACGAACATCGTGCGGCACTTTGTGGACGCCGGATACGCCCGTTCCGGCATCTACAACATCTTGGCACTATTAGACAAGAATCAGAGCATCGAAAGAAGAACCGAGGGAAAAGTGGCTACATCGCTGCGTGCGCATGACCGGGAGGTCGGTTCAACCGGCCAAACAGTGAAAAAGTACCTGCCGAACATGAACATACATGTCAGGAAGCGGAAGTCGCGTCCACTGGTTTCAGGGCAGCAGGCAGTGACGCAGCGGCAGGGGCTGAATAAGATGGTCAACTCGATTTTCCCGGTGAATCGCGACGTGGCGGTGGTGATGGACGACAAGACCTATCTCACCCTGGATGGCTACGACTGGCAGGGCACTCCGTATTTTACTTCCCCCACGAAGGAAGTGAGCTCCGAAGTGAAGTTCAATTCACACACCAAGTTTCCCAAAAAGGTGCTGCTGTGGCTGACTATCAGCGAGAAGGGGATGTTGAAGCCGCCCTTCTTTTGCTCCGGACTGGCCGTGAACGGGGAAATTTATGGTAAGAAATGCCTGCCGGAAGTTGCGTCGTTCACCAAGAAATACCATAAGGACGAAGACGCGATGTTTTGGCCGGATCTGGCGTCGGCCCACTACTCGAAGCGATCGTTGGAGGAGATGGAGCGGCTGAATATCGATGTGGTACCCAAGTCGGCGATCCCGCCCCACGCCCCCAGCTGCGTCCCATCAAGAATTTCTGGGCCAACTTGAAGCGTAAGATTTGCTCCAACGATTTTGTCACGAAAACTGAGGAGGAATTGATAAATAAAACGAAGAAAGAACTCAAAAACATCCCTACACGCATCTTTTCGTCCGCCATGGCGAATGCTCCGGTTAACTGCCGGAAGGTCGCTCGCAAGGGCGTAGATTTTTTTTGCAAGTAAGCTTAAATAATTACCTTCCTGGGATTTTTTTTTTTGGTTCAAAAGCTTTTTAATCACCATCCGAATAAAGTCCATTTGTTTAAAACACACTTTAGTTAACTGTAGCATTAACAACGTCTTCCGCCGCGCATTGTAGCCACCGCCTACGGTCGTTCAACGTAAGTTATATGGGGTCATCTAAAAGCAGCTTTTCAAAAGTTGTAGAAGGTTTTTGGAGGAGATAAGTGATCTTCTAAAAAAAGCATTTAGCAAAACTTGCCTTTCCTGGCAATGGATTCCGCAAAACGGAATTGTTCCCACCAATCGCTTTGTTTTTAAGGATATTGATTTTGCAGCATCAGAGGTCACCAATGTATTTCTCCATGAAGATTTCGGCTATTTGTACACCGAAACCATCGATCTCATCCGCGTTCAAAGTTTCCCTAGATAAGGTACCAAAGGCAAGCTAATTCGAGCCAAGAAATACAGAACAGAATACAGACCAGAGATCAGATACAGGAAAACAGCCAGATGAATGAGGCAGAGAATGCTGAAGCTAAACGTAAGACAAGGCTCCCTCGTGAAAATAAGAACCCGTGCTCCGCCACAGGATTGCAGGAAGATTTACTAACTGTGCCCATATTTGTGGCAATTGCTTCAGCTGCTCTTATCATGGTGAAGGTTTGCTACCATAAATGTTATGGAACTGCTTGTTCAACATGTTAACTAATATCTTTCCGACGTGCCGATCTATCTGAGATGTTTGTTTGTTTTTTTTCTTTGTATTATTTACTTGTTTTTTTTATTTTCAAGTTTCTTACACTCTTAGAAAAAATCGTGTAAATTTATGTTTACTACGTTGCACATAGAAACAGCTACTGCTACTGTAAATGCAAATTCTAATGCTTTTTCACGCCTGTTTTGATCCCAAAGATTTAGTGCAATCTAGTTTAATCATCAGAAAAAATCAAGAAGCGGGAAAATAAAATTTAATGAATGGAAAAGGTCCTCAATTTCATGGATTGTCGTAGTAAAATGTAGCTTAATCTTATCCTGTAGGATTCATTTTGTCCATTAATATCCAAATGTTTGTAAACATATGAAATTAAATAATTCAAAACCCGGTCGTTGACCTTCGTCAAAAATTTCTTGAGTATACTAAAAATTGTCGCCATGTTTGGATTAATAAATATTATACACGAGTGAACTATGTGTGTTACGCGTGGAACCGACTCTGTTAAAAATATGTCGGATGTTATTATGACACAAAAAAACAACGATCATATAAATTTAAGGCTTTCAAATCCCAGTATTCAGTCTTGTGGCTAATTATCAACACTTTACGCATATAGCTTTGAGGTTACCATTTATAATCCACTAAGCTGTTGTAAATGTAGCATTCAGAAGCGATTATGAGTGTGACAGTATTTATTATTTTTGGTTTGACACTAGTACGTCAAATAGAGCATACAATTGAGTAATATTTATGTTCAAGTCTCAAAGTATTCACGTGAAACAAGGAAGGAAAACTGCACCGAACCGTAATGATAAACAGAATGTGACGGCTCGCAAGCAGAGATGCCAGATATACAGACATGTCTGTATTTATACAGACATTTGATCATAAATACAGACATCATACAGATTACAGAAATTATACAGGCATTTGGAAAATGTTATAGACATATACAGACATTCATTTCGCCGAACTTCCAGATTTAAAAAAAAAACATGGCGATAGTGAAAATCATACTTCACAGTAAGCAAATGAATGACAGTCTGAAGTTGGACCAGTTGTTGGCAAAAACAAAGCCAAGTGAGGGATGTAGAAGTACAAGTATGTGCCTGGCTGTTTTCACTGATTCGACCCTTATCATTGACGTAGCACTGAAACGAACTATAATCGTAATTAACGTCCTTGGCGAATTCTATCACCAAGAATTGGTGGTCAAAATTGATGGTGGTCCAAACCATTTAATTTTATAATCTATGAGTGAACTGATACCACTGTCCTGAAAACATTGGTCTTAGTAGTAAGGACTTTCTATTTTCATGGCAACGGACCGTCAATTTGAGATACTTTTGATCACGTACTCGAGCTTGCTAAATCGGATGCTACTACGACACACAGTGCCATTGTTTCTAAGTTTAATGGAGATTTCATTTCGTACAAAAAGAAACTAATAGGATTCGGTGTAGACGGAGCGAGTGTTATGCACGGTAGAAAACATTCTGTTACTGTACTTTTTAAAAACGACTGTCCAAATTTAATCGTACTGAAATGCATTTGCCATTCATTTGCATTGTAGGCATCATATTCATGTTAGAATATTCCGTCTGGTGTGAAATGTATGTGTCGGGAAATACATAGCTTCCTCAGCAATAGTCCTTTAAAACAGCAAAGATCAAGGGACTACAGCACCTAATAGAGCTCTGTAAATATGTTACATCCGTCTGCGACCCGACGACTTTTTTTGGACAAGTTTTCAGTTTTTCAGTTTCGATGAAAAATTAAGAAAGTTTACGAGCGACTCAGCGATCCATCAAACCATCTGTACTAGGCCGAAATCAACCAAATCTTACCAAAACCCAACCGATTAAATCAGCTTTTTCAATCTGAAAAGTACTAGCTGAAAACAGAAACTAGTAAATTGATATTTTCGATATAGGGTTGTCTTGGAACCAGGAGATTCAAAAGAATTGACGAACCCTGGCTTTGTGGACCTAATCCCCATTAACTTCTGTGAGTTGGAAAAACTCTACGAAGGTGTCGAAGTGCGGGACTTGATCACCAAATACACTAGAAGTTTCAAGTTAAGCATCGAACATTTGCATCAATTTTGACTAGACATGATGAATTTCTACATATGCTGCTGTGATCAAATAGAAAAAGAATTGACCTTATCGACGATATCCCCAACAATTGAAGGCTCGAAAGCAGTGATAACAAAAGCGGAACGGTAACGGCAGCGGAAGAGCCCAATCGGAATAAACCTGCTTGGCGAATAGAACAATAATCAAATAAATTAAAATCAATAAGTTGATTCCAATTGGCCGTATCGAGGTCATTTGCGACAGCTGTCAAACTTGTCGTTTTCGTTCCGTTTCCGTCCACATTGTGTTTGGGCCTTTAGCGTTAATTGATCCTTACAATATCAGAGCAAAAGTCCATCAAACAATTTCTCAACATATCAAACTATTTGACAAATGACAAATATTAAGCTTTCTCATATTTTGTGATTGAAAAACGACAGCGATTTAATCATATGTACACAGATAAAAAGAAACATTGAATTTTCTGCGTTATCTAATGCACATAAAGAGAATGCTAGATTTGCCAGAATATAATGGGATATTTCATGTAAATATAAGCCAGATAACGCCTGAATCCAGCCTGTTGTATGAAAGATTGCCAATATTGTTGTATGGCACATGAAAAGTTGCAAACAATTTCGTTGCTTACGCCTCCTTTAGCTTGGATTTAAACGAGGGAATATTTTACACGCTTGTTAAAATTAATTATTTTTTTCTGTGTATGGAAGTGAGAGGAAAGTTGGCATTTAAATATGAAACTTTAAATTGCAATCTGTTACGTTAAATTTTTGCCCATGCGATGTTTACAAAACCTAATCTAACATCTACTCGTTTGTCACCATCGATTAATAGCGATTTTCAACATTTTTTTCCCCCATTGAAGCACCTTAAACCCAAAATTAAAACGCTTATACAGACAAATACATACATTTTCATGAGATTGATACAGACTTTTGAAAAAAAAGTATCTGGCATCCTTGCTCGCAAGTTGTATCGCGAATATTTGACGAAGTTTTCCTCCGTGATATTTGACGATGAAACTTATGCGCTGAAAGACTTTAAGCAGCCTCCCGGAATGTCTTGTTATACTGCCATGCAAAGGAACGGAGAGGAGCATTTCAGGACGAAGAAAAAGGCCAACTTTCCCAAAAAATATTTGGTTTGGCGGGCAATATGCAGCTGTAGTCGGGCAACCCAAAGCTTAATCACTACAGGAACGGTAAACAAGGTGATATACCGTGAAGAAAGCCTAAAGAAGCGATTGTTACCGTTCCTACGCAGCCGACGCTCCCTCGCTATTCAGGCCTGATTGTTACTACGCCAAAGATGTTTTGGGATTGTATAAAGCGAATGGAGTTCATGTTGTACCGAAAGAGGCGAATCCACCAAATTCCCCGGAGTTGCGACCTATCGAGTGGTATTGGGCTCTCGTGAAGAGAGAACTCTCTCAATATAAACAACAAGCTACAACTCTAGAAAAAAAATCGAAAATCTTGGACAAAAGTAACTAAATCGGTTGCAGAGAACCTTAATGGCTGGCGTAAACTCAAACACAGATAAAAAGAAACACTTAATTTTCTGCGTTATCTAATGCACATAAAGGGAATGCTAGATTTGGCAGAAAATAATGGGATATTTCATGTAAATTTAAGCCAGATAAAGCCTGAATCGAGCCTGTTGTATGAAAGATTGCAAACAATATCGTTGTTTACGCTTCTTTGACTTGGAATTACACGAGGGGAAATTTTCCGCGCTTGTTAAAATTAATTATTTTTTTCTGTGAAAGTTCGAATTTTCTTCATGCATTTTATGCTTAGTTAGGTAATTGTAATTAGTTTTAAGATGACTAATAATGCACAATCCGAAGATGCAACTTAGATTGAACTTACAGCAAATTTATTTTATACCAAATTTAATTTGTCCAGATTTTGTCGCGAACAAACCTTATTCGATATGGAAATTCCGAAAATGTTGTTAAAAACATGGTGGTGCTATTCTTGTCTCGCTCAGTACACAACTGGAAGAAATTTGCGAAATACTACTTGCAGAAACCATGAAAGAACAACCGTCAAATAGGTTTATTAGCTTACACGGGAAATCCATCATTAAACTTTAAATAAGGTCAAACAGCCTCATTCATCACCTCGAATCCAACCGGATGCAGCGTGGATCAACTTTATTAATCTCTTTTGGACACGGCCGCTCGTTGATAAAAAAATTGATCCAACGCCAATTGATGCTGATGATGATGCATCGATAATTATCTTCACATTTTTTCCCCGAGGGCAGGGCTGCCAAATTTTCGAAACCGCCATGTGACAATGACAGTTTTGGGGGATAACAGATTATTGTAAGTTACAGAAGGTCATGGATTAGAACGTTGTGTTCTTTCTACCATCAGGTGATAGTCTTAATCAGGATGCAGTGATGAAATTTGTCATGAAATTACTATGCATCATTTAATTAATGCCACCACTATCATCATCATCATCAGCAGCAGCAGTGCGCAGTGAAAAGCTCCCCTGCACTATTATTGATTGGGAAATGCTTTCCGGCTTTGAATAAATTGAGATGAATAAAAACAAGTGTTATGACAGCGGGGGCCCATGTTATTCTCATTAAATTTGCTGAAATCCACTGCGCAGTTTCCCTGCTGAGCGGGAGTTCAAACGGGAAAGAGACAGGGCTAGAGAGTCGCCTGTACATAAATCAACGAATTTACGAGTGCAATTAAAAAGGGATTATGATTTATATAATGCATGGTGTGCATTAAATATCGAGAGTATAGCAAGAGAACAAGATGATGGCTGGCCGAGGCTGGGAAAGTGGGTTATTTGCTATGGTTAAAAGTTAGTTTATGGTTTAAAATAAACGGGTCGGTTCCTATGAGTATTGAAGATGAGGAAAATCAGCTTCTGTTGGGCGATGACGAACGTCGGAGATGATATTCAGGGTGGCCACAGACTCGGGAAAATCGGGAAATGCGGGAATCCAAAATTATCGGGAAATATACGGGAAAAAGGCGGGAATTTCAAAAGTCATCGGGAATTTTTGTCATATGGAAGGAACTATCCTCACAATTTTTCAGATGATTTGAGTAGCGTTTTTGTCATTTACTCGGTCCACCGGTCTCATTGTTCAGCCTGTTCAAAACGTACCATTTAGAGCATCTTCAGCGGTGGTCTATTTTAACATCTTTATAGGTGATTTGCATCAGCAAACTTAAAAAGAACCTGCTAAAACAGACCAACTTTGCTTTCCCCGCAGCGGTGTAGTTCCAACGTTCCAACATGCCAAGGGATATGATCATTTTTCCAGCTGTTGCGATGCAGCTGGATATGTTGGCCTTATGGCCTTATGTCCTCAGCTAGTTCTCTCGACGAAAACTTGGGGGTTGGTGACCCTGAGGAATTTTTGCAAATCTGTCCTTAAGATTTACGGCCCGCAGTATTTACGCCCACAATATCGGAAAAGGTTGAGAAACTGATGGACAAAAATTATCTCCCAAAAGTTCGAAAACAATCTTGTAAATTCAATGCACTTAGAAACTCAGAGAACTTATCAGAAGCTCGGTATACTTTTAAGATTTGACTTAGACTTTCCCGAGGTTTAGCTATTCTCCCTGATGTCAAAGGAACATACCATAAAATCAGGGAACTTTCCAGAAATTAAGGGTTCTTGCTAGAAGTTCACACAACTTTTCTAAAATTCAGATTGTTTCCTAGAAATTCAGGGAATTGTCCACAAATTCAAGGAGCTTACCACGAGTTCAGGGAAGTTTCCAAAAGTAAAGGGTTCTTAACAGAAGTTCAGGTAACTATCCAGAAATTCAGGGGGTTTCCAGAAGTTTAGAAAACTTATCAGATTAGATTTTTCAGAAGTTCATAGAACAACTCAAGATGTACAGGGAACGTCCCAAAAATTCAAGGAACATTTCAGAAAATTAGAGAACTTTCAATAGAGAACAGTCAAGAAATTCATGAAGCTTTTCAACAGTTTGCGGATCTTCCTAGAGGTTGTGAACTTCTTAGAGTTTCATGAAACTTGCTAGACATATACAGAACTTCTTAGAAGTTCAGCGAACATGTAGGAGTTCAAGAAACTTCCTTGAAGTTCAGGGTTCCTCATGAATTCAAAAAACTTCTCAGAACTTCAGGAAATGCTCACAAAGATCATGGAACTCCCTTAAAGATCAGGAAACTTTCCAAAAGGTAAGCAAACGAAAAAAAAAAATTTCAGGGAATTTAAGGGAACATTCCAGAAGCTAGAAGAAACTCCCGGCTGCTCAGAGGATTCAGCAATTCAGGAAATTTCTCAGTAGTCCTGCGATCTTCCAAGAATTTTAGAAAACTTCCCCCAAGATCGGGAAACTTTCCAGAATTTCAGAAAACGTCCCAGATAAACAGGAAACTGGATTTTTCGAGAATTCGAAAAGTTTAGGAAACATTCAAAGGATTTTTCCATAAGTTTGGGGAGCTTCCTAGAACTTCAGGGATCTTTCCAGGTGGTCGAGAAACTTTCCAATCGTTCCGAAAACATCCCAAAAGTTCAGGGTATTTAAGTTTTAGGAAGAACTTAAATGAAGCTTCTTACTACTCGATAATTTTTCGAGCCCAACCAAAACGAGAATAAAGAAACCAACTACTTTTTAATCAATTTCATAGAATTTCCACCTATTCACAATCTTGGAGATCATAAAAAGTTCTTGTACGGTTTAACAACATCTCGGTAATGCTAACTATTCCACAGAAATTCCACGGCTTCCAAGATTTTTTTTCAATTTCTCGTAAGCTCTTTAAGTATCTGCTTTTTATCACAGAATATGTACCTGCTGGAAGTTAAAACAACTTCTGGGAAGCGAAATCTGATTTTCTGAGTTCCCGTCATTTTCAGGAAATTTGTTCTTATTCCATGGATGATCAGCAAACTTTTTGGAAGTTCATCCAAGTTTCCAGAAACGTTAATAATTTTTCGGCAATTCAATGAACTTCTCTAAAGTTCCACCATTTCTCTTCTCGAAAGACAGCGAGTAAACTTCATGATTATCTGGAAACTTCCAATTATTTTATTCAACTGACAAGAAGTTTAATCAACTTCTGGCATGTTCATTATAGATATTTCCACCCAATCTTCATAGATATTCTGAAGTTCATGAAATTAAATTTTTAAAGAGTGCGTTCAGTAAGAAAGTTAGAAGCTTATATAAGTTCTGAAATGATGCAAAATAGATGCGGTTTAAAACAAAATTTACAAACACCAGCGATGCAGCGATGTTTTTGCGTTTGGTCTAAACAAATAAACCACGATTTGAACCACCGTTGAAGATGCCCTTAGAAGATCTGGCTACACGGCTCTAACAGGTGAGGCCAGAAATGAACTAATCTTTCATGTGGTGTCGAATGTGTTTGAAGTTTGGCGAAATTGTAAGGCTGTTAACACATAGTGAAAGAAGAATTTAGGCAGCTGTGCTCAATTCCGTCTGACGTTGTTTGCCGGATTCCAGAGAAAAGAAAATGGTTTGGAAAAGTTTTGGCTAGAACCAAGAAGAAGCTACCAAATTTGACAAAATTTGTTGAAAATTGGCTCATCCTGTCGCACAAGAAGACGAATTTTCAATAAATGGAAACTGTCTGGTGGTAAATCAAACTGGAAAAAGTTTGGGAGCTCAGAGATTTAGCTACGAGTAATTTATATTAACTCATCTTAGCAGTCGGGAAAATAAGGCAAAAATACGGGAAAAATGAGAAAAATGCGGGAATTTTTATGTTAAGATTGTGTGGCCACCCTGGATATTTAAATGAGAATTGCTAGGTTTGAACCTTCATTACTTAATTGTTAAACTTGCAGAAATGATTTTGCAAAAAAAAATATGAAACAATTGAAATCAGCACAACATAATAAAACTGAATAAATTTGTCGTTGAAATAGAAAGTTTCTCTATTGTTTTAGGACTTCCTAGTCGATCAGCATTGGCTAGGTCGGTCTGAGTCAGACTTCAGTAGGTTTTCAGCTTGTTAATGTCTATCACCCCGTGTAGTAAGTTTTCAGTTGCAATCTGAATTTTGATGTCTTCGTGGAATATTACGTGTACGTTCGCTAATTTTAAAATGAACCTTTTGTAGAGATAAGCATTAACATATTGAATATCCAAGCACTAGTATCAGCTAAATGCCACCAAAGCCAATCTAATCCACCCTTAAGAGTACTCTTTTAGCTTTTTATGCACTAATTATTACACATGAATAGCACTGCTTGACACCTCACTTGCTCAAACTCACACCCCTTCCATCCGGACGTGTGAAAACTCAAACATAAAAGATCCCATTGTCCAACGCGCACTCGCTCATCAAGTTTATAAATCTCGCGTAACATTTGAAAACTCTCGATGAAAAAGAGAAAGAGAGAGAACCCTTTTCAAATGTTACGCGAGAAATGTGCTCATCTCTATCCATTTATTTTTTCTTTCTTTTTCTCTTCTCTTGTTTCTTTCTCGGTTGCAGATATTTTCCTTTCATTAACCAATAAGAACAATACTACTAGCAACAAGCATAGCAAGCAAAAGAAAAGCAAGAAAAGCAAACGCTCCTCGCAGACCATGAGTACAGGTCCCGCACAAGTCGCCGTCGTGTTACCGAACAATAACAACAACAACAACAACAACAGCAGCATCATCATCGGCACCGCGCCATCCGCCTCCACCGGTTGCGGCAGCATTGGCATTGCTTCAGTAGCTGCACAGCCATCACCACCATCTTCATCCGCACCGAGCACTTCCACATCCTGCCATCCCTGTCCGCCGCCACCGTCGTCGTCACCCGCCTCGCCGCCATTAGCGAATAGCCATTGTACTAGCACCACCAACAACAACAACAACAACAGTTGTAGTATGGCAACCGTAGCGGCGGCGACTGGTGTGACAACAGTGCCCGCGGCAACGACAGTCAGTTCCGTGGCGTCACCAGCGTCGTCGTCGTCGTCATCCGCGTCCGCGTCTTGTACAAATGCACAGAAAGAGCTTTCTTCGGTGGACCTAAGCCAAACTGCGACGACGGCAGCGTCCGTCGCCGCGGTGGACCCGCTCAACCGACAAACCACCCTCGGCGGCCGACAACGGGTATGTGTTTCGTTTGTTAGTGTGTGTGTGTGTGTTCGTGTAGAAGATGTCGTTTTAAGCTTTCAGCAATCTTACTTTGATCGTAAGCAGCGATGTCCGTTTTTATTTTTTGTTATTTCGTCAAGCAATGACTTGCGCTTCAACCCAGGGTTGAGGATTGACGGTTATTTGGGAAATCCCCACTTCCACATATTGTTCCGATATTGATCCCATGGGTCCAATCATTATGATACTTGAAATTATGATGGCTGCTGCCGATGAATAGAAAATCCTAACAACGTGCCCGTGAGCGGTTTAAAATTGGGAATTGAGACGCGGTGGAATGTTCAAAAACCTTAGTTTGGTAATGAACAAATGAGTCTATTATATATTTGTTAACACTATTTTTTATAACTAACTAATTTATCGAACGTTGTCGTTCTAAGAACTAAATCTCTTCACTTTGTATTTTTCAATAGTACCCACACCGAAAGAAAAAGTGCGGTAGTTCCTACTATTTTTGCTGACTACTATGGCAATGTACAATAACTTCCGTATAAACTACTGCATTTTCTGGAAAACTACCATAAATTTTGACTGGTCATAGTGTTTTCTACTGCAACGTTCACATACCAGTGTGTTTGAACTACTTGAACTAATTGACTTATTTTCTGCAAAAAAAACGGTGTGTTTTTTATTTAACCCTTGGACTTGTAGTATCTACCATGGTTTTTCTTTCTGTGTAGAAGCATTTCATAAACACTTTCGAAGCTGCATCGCAAATGATGGTTTTTTAGGATTAATGGTGGCTCCTAGCGGTAAATACCACCCAGGTAACCAATAAGCATTAAATAGAGCCCGTAAGTAGCGCTATATGCGTCTTAAGGACAAGCGATATTGTTATCAGCGCGCGCCTCCACTGCACAGTGGTTCGACCCTGAACAAAGGTTGGCCAAAACCTCAAATTCTCATTAAAACAGATCGTATATATGTATTATGATAGTTTATTGTTGTCTTACGCAGTTCATTCAATTTTGAAGCATTAAATATTGATATGCACTGTATTTTTCACCTTTTTGACGTAGGACTACGTCTTTGTTTTTAATATTAAGGGTACACGTTGCGAGTACGAAAATTTGGAGCATCACGAAATATGCTTAGCCTTTGAACGTTAATAAATAAGTCATTTCAAGACCGATTTTCAAAACGTTTACATCAATCGATTGGAAATGTTTCAACGCATCAATTTTATTATTGACAACTATTATTTTTTTATAATAAGCTATCAAAATTCTTACAAATATAAAAGAACATTTTTGTAAACTGACCTTTATAGTTTTAGAAGCTACTGAACCGATCGGCATGAAAATTTGTATGAAGGTGTTTTTGGTGCCGGGAAAAGTTTCTTATGATGGTTTGAGACCCCTCCCGCCTCTGAAAGGCGGGGCTCTCATACAAAATGAAACACAAATTTTTGCATAACTCGAAAACTCAAAGATTTATTTATATGAGAGAGACCCCCAGAAAAGGAAGGGTTCTTAAACCAGCATAGAAAGGTTTCTTGCTTCCAAAATCCCCAAATAACGAATTTAATTCCTTTTTTTTATTAGTTCTCGAGTTATCCAGAAACATCTGGTTCATTTGTATGAGAGCGCCATCCCCTCTTTCCAGATGGGGGAAGGGTCTCGAGTCACCATTAAAATAAATTGTGCCTCCAAAATCATCACATGCCAAATTTGGCTCCATTTACTTGATTAGTTCTTGAGTTATGCAGAAATTTGTGTTTTATTTGTATGGGAGCCACCCTCTTACAGAGAGCGAAGGGGTCCTCAACCACCATATAAACCTTTCTTGCCTTCAAAAACCTCTACTTGCCAAATTTGGTTCCATTTGCTTCATTAGTTCTCGAGTTATGCAGAAATTTGTGTTTCATTCGTATGGGAGCCCCCCACACCTCACCCCCTTCTAGAAAAGGGAGGGGTCTCTAATTATCATAAGAACCTTTTCGGTCCCAAAAACCCCTCCATTCAAAATTTCACGCTGATCGGTTCAGTAGTTTTCGAGTCTATAAGGTTCGGACAGACAGACAGAAAATTCATTTTTATGTATATGTACTAGTTGAACCCGGTGCGAGCGCTGCTACGCTTGCAACTAAATGAGGGAAAATTCAATAGAACTGGCACGTTTATGGTTGTTTTTTGGAATGAGTTTTTTACTTCAAACTTTCAAACTTCTATCATAATGCTTCTTACTCGAGAAATACACGTTTTGTGTTTTAGTAACCTGGATAATTGTAATGTTTGGTAGAAATTTTTGTTTCATTTGCATGGGAGCCCTCCCTTCCAGAGGGGGTTTCTCAAACAACCATACAATCATTGCCTTTAAAACCCCCCACATGCCAAATTTGGTTCCATTTGCTTGAGTAGTTCTCGAGTGCAGAAATTTGTGTTTAATTTGTATGAAAGCCCCCCTTCCTGAGAGATAAGAGGTCTTAAATAATCATAAGAACCTTCCCCAGCCCTAAATACCCCTGCATACAAATTTTCATGCAGGTCGGTACAGAGCTTTCCGAATCTATAAGGGTCAGACAGACAGACAGAAATTCATTTTTATATATATAGAAATCCTGCCTTCAAAAACCCTCAGATGCCAAATGTGGTTTCATTAACTTGATTAGTTCTGGAGTTATGCAGCAATTTGCGTTTAAATGATATGGGAGCCCCCCACCTTCAAAAGAGGTAGGGGTCTAGAACTGCCATAGAAACATTTCTTGCCTTCAAAAACCTGAACATGCCAAATTTGGTTTCATTTGATTCATTGGCTCTCGAGTTATGCTAAAAATGGTGTTTCATTTGTATGGGAGTCTCCCCTTCCAGGGTCTCAAATCACCATAGAAATATTTTTCTTCTTCAAAACCTCCACCTGCTAAACTTGGTTTCATATGCTTGATTAGCTCTCGAGTTTTGCAGAAGTTTGAGTTTCATTTATATATGAGCCCTCTTTTCAGAAAAGGAGAGGCCTCGAGTCACCTTGGAAACATTTCTTGCCTTCAAAAGCTCCTCCTGCCAAATGTGGTTCTATTTACTTGATTAGTTCTGGAGTTATGCAGAAATTTGTGTTGCATTTTTCTATCAGGTCAACAGTCCTTATATTATAACTTTGTGATCCTTTAAGTAATCCAGACTGTCCTGGAGTTTAGAACATGAAATCTTTCGTAGTAACAGTAGCTTATTAGGATATACAATGTTACTTCTCGTATTCAAGCATATTAAGAGAATTTCTTTTAAACGTAAACATACATAAGACGATAATCTTGGGACGTTCTAGGCAGTCTTGATGAAAGTCAGCTCATTAGGTTCAAAAGCGTGGATATTCAGGCAACCTAACATTGACTACCTATAAGTTCAATGCGAAAATCAAATAATAACTCGTGACAACAAACGTAACCAGAAAAATGAAATTTCGATTTTCAAAATGCTTTGATATTCATTTATGTAAACAGGTTCATTTTCAATATGAATTTCAAAATGTTGGAAATGAAATTCAATAAACCACAATGAATATCAATTACACGTCGGGGTAGGAAAATATGCAAGGGCAGCCCAATCCAGGGTATTCTTGCTCAATATTGCTATAATATTTTCTTCTGGGACGATGATGGCGGCCCTGGTTTTTCCATGTTCGTATTAGGATTCAAAGGCACTTATAAATTTAAAAAAATCATAACAAGAGATGATATTCAGATTTCGTCAAATGAAATTCATGCTTACCAATTGAACAGTGACAGTAGATTCTCCACCCGCACTTGAAGCCGACATCATTCATGACAGCAAAGAAAATTCAGTTGGCATAGAAGGGACAGCGGTAACCATGAAAATCGGGAAAGTTAACATTATTATTAGACTGGGAATAAATCATTTTCACTTCTCATAGATATTTTATGAAAATTCAAGGCACTGGTTCTAGGTCATCCAAACTATCCTGGCCTTCAGAACTTAATATTCACAGTTGTAATAGTAATTGCTAGGCAAAACAATATTACAATGAATATTTAAACATATTCTATTCATATTTTTGAAGGTCAACTAACATCATAAAGCAATCTGACATGTTCTAGTCCATCCAGACTATCCTTGAGATCAGGACATTCCAAGTAACATTTCCAAAACTTTCCAGCTTTATTAAGTTTTATTAATGTTTTATGAAAGCCAATAGAAATCAATTTGATTTTATTGTGGCAGTAAGAGGTGCCAATAGGTTTGAAATTTTAGTCAGGTTTATGAAAACCTACACAAAGTACGCCTACACAAAGTACGCCTACTACAGTACACAAGTAATACGCCTCTTCAAAGCGATCTTAAAACCTTGTCTTCTAAAGTTCCTTTTACTCCTATCGAAGGTTTTCTTTTGCCTTTATGAACTCGAAAAAAGCTGTTTTGAAATGCCGTTTTAGGACTCACTCGAATTATCTTATTGGACAAATTAACACACCAAATTTTCAATGTAATGCAAATGAACTGCAGATCAGAGATCCATTTTGGTATTATGTTAGATCTCGTTATTGAATTCCATAAATTTTCAGGAAATTCTTGTTTAATTTATCGTATATAATAATATATAATAATATATATATATATATATATATATATATATATATATATATATATATATATATATATATATATATATATATATATATATATATATATATATATATATATTTAAATTTTGTTTTTGTTGAATCCTAGAGGGTTTGAGCTGTTTAGTGGAATACTTGTAACTATAAATTAGAAGAAAAATTAGTAATCTCCATTTAATTCCAACTACCTTTGCTTATCTTCGACAGATACGCGTATTTCGTCTACAATGTGCAGACTTCTTCAGTGTCTCGTACTAATAACTCGACTTGTTTTTGTTGATGTAAACTTGCATAATCTCCGAGGCGCATGAATTTTCGGCTCTTACAGTGCCAATATTCATCATCAAATTAAATGCGCACATGATTTGGAACATGATACGCTATAAAAAAAACTCAATTTGTTTTGGATATTTTGCTATCAAACAAAATTTGTCGCAACACTAGAACTTTTTTCTTAGATATTATTTACTGTTAAATGAATCAGAAGAGCTGAGAATAAAAAAAAGCCTAACAACAAACATCCAACCACGATATCACCGTGAAGTTTGACAGCTGTGGCCATTTGGCCCTATGCTGGTTTTGATGGCAGCCAATAGGTTGTATGAAGGTCCTCAAGTAGTCATAACATCTGTGACTAGACCATTTTCAAGATCTGTATGGTCTTGTAAAGGTTTTATTAATTTTTTTTCACAACCATCTATAGAGTGCGCCACTGTGTACACATTTCGGCTTTAAAGATGCATAGAGGAGGTCTTGGTGGACAAAACAGTTTTATGTAGTTTTATCAACAAGGCCGGGAGGAGTGCAATACGGCTGGAAAAATTGTTACTTGGGATAAGACCTACAGTTGTAACAAATGGTTTCTGGTCCATGCAAAGCTACGATATGTATTGAAAAATATACATTGAATATCTTGGAAGAACAATATACATTATTAGTTAATCTTTTCATGTTCCAGGTTCTCCAAAGTATCCTGGAGCTCAAAACATAAAATCTACAGCTGTGACTGAAGCTTTCTGGACTTAACAAAGTAACAATATGTATTTGACCAAATTAGGTGAGTCTTCTGGGAGGTCAACATAAATAATGAAATATCTTGGGATGTTGTAGGTCACCGAAACTGACCTTCAGTTCAAAAGTTAGGATCTACAGTCGTAACAGTGGGTTTATAACATATGGAAGGTGTCATTATGCACTAAAATACACATTCAGCAAATCTTTTCTAAGATCACAAGTCATAATCAGATTATCTTAGGACAGTTTGTTTGGAATAGAATATCCCAAGATAATGTTATAATGTCTGTTGGTCTTCCAGGATATTCATTGAATATGATTGAATTCATACTGTAGCTTTGTATAGCAGATAAAGCTACTTTTAAAACAGTAGATCTTAAGTTCTGATCTCCAGGACAGTTTGGACGAGCTGTCACATCTCAGAAAAATATTGCCTACTTTTGTCAATCATTGCTAGGTTATTGAGCACCAAATCAATCAGAATACAACAAATTGCTGGTATAGTTGTAAAGAGTTGGTCATCAACAACTATGCATTCCTCTGTCTAATCGTCACACCCCCTTCTGTCTGAGCGCCAGACATACTTTTTAATATTAAATACCATACGCTACGAATAAATGGGTCCTCACCTGAACTATATTGTTGCAGCTAGTGCCATTGTTATCCCTCATCGATACACTCACTTTACAGCATGAATCCATGAGCTACCTACGACAACCAACGGCTAATGGATTATTCCTCGCTTCCCAACCGTGCAGTGATTATCGTCCCTTGACATTGTCGATCACTGTTGTAAGATAGTTCGGTTACACTAAATAGGTTTCACCTTCGAAACCCTTCCTCAAGGACATTTCGATCCAATGTCATTGTCAGCGGAAGGGTAAAGTTCAAGCGAGCTTGTCTGACTTTCACGGTACAGCTGCGTGAGAAATTTCACATTATTCGTGGTTATGGCGACCGTGATGAATGTGGGCGTCTATAAAGGAATTCCTGCCGGAGGAAAACAAGACGGATTAGTAATTTCCATTTAATTCCACTACTTGAATTGCTTATCATCAGCAGTAAGGCGTATTTCGCCTACTGTGGTTTGTTCTGAATATGCTTGACTAGACTGTACCTCGTGCACGCCTGGGAAGAAGATTGCGCATTGTTATGTCGATGAAATTTTTCTAATACCTGGAATTCCCCTAAACACAATGACTATAAAGAAGACGCGTCTTGAAAATTACAATTTTAAAACTTTGCCTCCCACCTCAAGCATATCGGGCGACAAATTATACTGGGATTTTCCCCACATTATGTGCGCTGTGCCGCTCATGCCATTGAACCATTTTTTGTCACGAACCTACTGCTGAAGTTTATTGATCACGAATGGTACCGCTGTTGGTTCTAAACCAAAGGGCAATTTCAGACCTTGTGTTTCAAACATTTAGCGAGGAGGTGAGGCAACAGCAGTGAGACCATTCCATGGAAACGCACGGTTGTTTTCTACACTGTGAACCAGGTGAACCTGCTCTTTGCTGGAAATTACTAGTTCCATATTTATGCGGTCCCTCCACTGACTGTTACTTTCCCTGTAACCCTTAAATATTCAAGTATGTTGTCCGACCCACGTAATGTGAAACACAAACACAAGAACCGAAAAGGTAATCGTTTCGTTTGGATGAATTAACTATTCATGTGGCGGACTGAGTGAGATCAGGTGTAGCTTCTACCGAACCAAGGAGGCAGTTCCAAGACAAGGGGACAGGTGTGATTGACAACCGTGAGCCGGACAGACTGATGGCGATGATGATTGCACACAGACTGAATAGCCGGTAACCATCAAGTGGGGTAAAGTCGTAAGTGGTTGTCTGTCACGTTCTTTCGGTTGTAAATTGAGTTTTCGGACTGTTTTCCACCTAACTTAATGGAATAGTATATTTCTCGCGTAACAGTTGAAAAGAGCTTCTCTGAATAACGTCTTCTCTCGATCTAAGCCATAAGCAGAATCACAATTTCTATTGTTTAGCCGCGGCTGTGGCTGTGGCTGAAATGTGGCCTAGCATTTGAAAACGAGCTAGCTCCGTTGATCGATTTTCTTATTCGACTTTCTCTTTGGTTTATGACGGCTCACAGTGGGGCAGCGAACCCAGTGGTGTGGCCAAAACCTCTGTATGCTTCCTACAGGTTTGCAGCCTTTAAGAAAGTTGTTTGGTGGAAAAAGCGCCATCTTTTGACGGTTTTTATTAGTTCATATTTCTTCCGCATAGGTTGCGCTCGATTCTATCTTTTAAACGGAGCGTCCTAGAACGATGGTTTTTTCGACGAAATTGTTTATTTGATCATGCTGAAAAATGTTGTCGAAACGTCATAGATCTTACACAGAAAAAAAAACATTGGCCATCTTTTAAAAAATACCGCAAAAAGTCGTTTTCACTATTTTTTGGCGAATAAAGATCTACAATATAAAATGTAAACGGTGAAATATTGCCGTAATGCTGCAATTTGTTCATTTCAGACACATTTTGCGATATATCATACATGAATACAAATATATTTACAAAAATGTTGTAAAATGTCAAAATATAGCAAAAAGTAACAGCCTAAGTTTAAAGAGAGCTTAGTGTAAACGTGGTTAGATATTTGAAAGTATGCAGTTCAACAGGTAACAGCAGGGCTTTTTGTAAAATATCACTTTAATATATTTAGATTTTTTACTCTCAGCTTGATTAGATTTTTTAAACTGATCAGCAGAACCAGTAATCTTTGGAATTTACGTGCCCTTTTCTTTATCTTACTAATCTATATAAATCCAGATCATATATATCTTCATATAAAACAATATTGAATAGTGATTGGCTCTTCTGATTCAATTAACAGTAAATAATATCAAAGAAAAAAAGGTCTAGTGTAACGAGAAATTTTGTTTGATAGCAAAATATCCAAAACAAATTGAGTTTTTTTTTTTATAGCCTTTTATGTTTCAAATCATGTGCGAATGTAATGTTATGGTTAATATTGGCACGATAAGAGCCGAAAATTAATGCGCTTCGGAAGTTATGTGAGTTTACAACAACAATAACAAAATTGAAACAAATATATTCAAGAAATTAATCATGAATTTCTTGAAAATTGGTGGAATTCAAAAAATTTATCTAAAAGAATGTCGAAATTGGTCACTGATCTACAGTTCATTGGCATTACATTTATGGTGTATTTCCACCTTTCAATTATTTTATATATTTCAATATGGCGATTGGAAGAACACACAGTTTTGCCAAAAAGCAAATTTATCTTCACAATGGCTACTATAAAACTAAGTGGTCATTTGGTGACTTCCCCTTATGCCAATTCGCCGTTGAATGCATTTACTGAAGGCAAAATGGTTTTAAAATGCGTTTTCAACTGACCATAATAAGATAATTTGAATGAGTTCTAAAATTTCAAAACAGCATTTTACGAGTTCACGAAGTCAAAATGAAACCTTTGATAGGAGTAAAACGAATTTAAGAAAAGAAGGTTTCGGGATCGTTGTAAACAAGTTGCGTAGGTTCTCATGAAGCTGACTAAAATTTAAAACTTCTTGGCAACTCTTGGTTCCATAATAAAACTAAATTGATTTCTAGTGGCTTTCATGAAACTTCAATATAACTTAATAAAGCTGGATGGTTTTGGCAATGGTACTTGGGATCTCCTCAAAAGAGGTTCGTCGATGGTTTTCATTTTTTGGCTATACAGTCTACTCTTTCGGTAGGGCAACAAATTTCGCATTGAAATATTAGTCCAAACACGACACCAGTTTATATTTGTATTTTATATTTCCCCCTTTGGCTTCTCAGTTTGGTGGATGAGGATTTGCAAGAGGAGGTTTGCGATGTTACTCAGCAGCACAAAACAAGGAAAATTTCCAAGGAAATTCGATCGAATCAACATTGTTTGATGTAGCAGTGAATTGTAGCGGGGGGAAAGAGTCAATTAACAGGGCCTTACATTTCAATGCCGGTAGTTGAGGCCGCCTTCCTTTCTACTGCGCG
The DNA here is from genome assembly GCA_034211315.2 of Aedes japonicus. NCBI lineage: Eukaryota > Metazoa > Arthropoda > Insecta > Diptera > Culicidae > Aedes > Aedes japonicus. The sequence continues at coordinate 176,492 of JASCZW010000828.1, read as the reverse complement.
CCAGTTGCGGAGCAGTGACACAGAATCCCCGAAAAAGATAGTTGCGTATGCTGGCCGTCAGTTTTGCTAGCTGTGATTCTGGACAGAAAGAAAATATTTACAAGTGTCACGTAACGAGTGAAGCCTGACTTGTTGACCAAAATTCGCCACACGAGTATCCCAATTCAGCGAAACCATTGAGTTTGAGAACACTGTTCCAAAAAGGGTAAGAGGATGTCATGTTAGCCTAGCTCCTTCATTCGGCCTATGTACTAAATGTGTCATTAATTTAGCGATAATCAACAAAATCATGTTGCTATTAGGATGACCGATGTAACAAATCACCTGAATAAATTACGCATTACTACCCAAGGAACATTGCCAAAACTATCCAGCTTTATTTATTTTTATTAAAGTATTATGAAAGCCACTGGAAATCAATTTGGTTTTAATGTAGCACTAAAGGTTCCATATTAAAGTCTGGTTTATGAGAACCCACCCAGCATGTTTAAAACGATCTTAAAACCTTGTTTTCTCAAATTCCTTTTACTCCTATCAAAGGTTTTATTTTGACTTTTTGTACTCGCTTAATGCTGTTTTGTTATGCCGTTTTAAGACTCATTAATATTATCTTATTGTGGTATCTTGAAATACATTTTTAAACGATTTTTCCAGTAAATGCATAAAGCACTACAGCTTAACGGATGTTGGCGTATGTCCTCTGCTAGTTCTCTCGACGAAAACTTGGGGGTTGGTGACCCTGGGGAATTTTGTCAAATCTGTCCTTAAGACTTACGGCCCGCAGTATTTACGCCCACAATATCGGAAAAGGTTAAGAAATTGATGGACAAAAATTTTCTCACAAAAGTTCGAAAAAAATCTTGTGAATTCAGTGCACCTAGAAACTCAGGGAACTTATCAGAAGCTCGGTATACTTTTTAGATATGACTTAGACTTTCCCGAGGTTTAGCTATTCTCCCTGATGTCAAAGGAACATACCATAAAATCAGGGAACTTTCCAGAAATTAAGGGTTCTTCCTAGAAGTTCAAACAACTTTCCTGATATTCAGATTGTTTCCTAGAAACTCAGGGAATTGTCCACAAATTCAAGGAGCCTACCACGAGTTTAGGGAAGTTTCCAAAAGGAAAGGGTTCTTCACAGTACAGTTAACTATCCAGAAAATCAGGGGGCTTCCAGAAGTTTAGAAAACTTACCAGATTATTTTGGGTATTTTTTCCGAAGTTCATAGAACTACTCAAGATGTTCAGGGAACTTCCCAAAAATTCAAGGACCTTTCCAGAAAATTGGAGAACTTGCAATAGAGAACAGTCAAGAAATTAATGAAGCTTTTCAACAGTTTGCGGATCTTCCTAGAGGTTTAGTGAACTTCTTAGAATTTCATGAAACTTGCTAGACATATACAGAACTTCTTAGCAGTTCAGCGAACATGTAGGAGTTCAAGAAATTTCCTTGAAGCCCTGAACTTCTCATGAATTCAAAAAACTTCTCAGAACTTCAGGGAATGCTCACAAAGATCATGGAACTCCCCCAAAGATTAGGAAACTTTCCGAAAGGTCAGCAAACATCTCAGACGTTCATAGAACGTCCCAGAAATTTAGAAAATTTCCCAGAAGTTCAGGGAACTTTCCAGAAGCTCGAAAAATTTCCCGGATGCTCAGGGGATTCAGCAATTCAGGAAATTTCTCAGTAGTCCTGCGATATTCCAAGAATTTCAGGAAACTTCCCCCAAGATCGGGGAACTTTCCAGAATTTCAGAAAACGTTAAACAGGAAACTGGATTTTTTGAGCATTCGAAAAGTTTAGGAAACATTCAAAGGATTTTTCCATAAGTTTGGAGAGCTTCCTGGAACTTCTGGAATCTTTCCAGGTGATCGAGAAACTTTCCAATCGTTCCGAAAACATCCCAAAAGTTCAGGGTATTTAAGTTTTAAGAAGAACTTGAACTTCTTACTACTCGATCATTTTTCGAACCCAACCAAAACGAGAATACAGAAACCAACTACTTTTTAATCAATGTCATAGAATTTCCACCCATTCAAAATCTTGGAGATCATAAAAAGCTCTTGTACGGTTTAACAACATCTCGGTAATGCTAACTTTTCCACAGAAATTCCGCGGCTTCCAAGATTTTTTTTTTCAATTTCTCGTAAGTTATTTAAATATGTGTGATATTCTGCTTTTTATCACAGAATATGTACCTGCTGGAAGTTAAAACAACTTCTGGGAAGCGAAATCTGATTTTTTAAGTTCCCGTCATTTCCAGAAAGTTTTTCCTATTCCATGGATGATCAGCAAACTTTTTGGGAGTTCATTCAAGTTTCCAAAAACGTAAATAATTTTTCGGCAATTCAAATAACTTCTCTAAAGTTCCACCATTTCTCTTCTCGAAAGACAGCGAGCAAACTTCATGATTATCTGGAAAATTCCAATTGTTTTATTCAACTGCCGAGAAGTTCAATCAACTTCTGGCAGGTTCATTATAGATATTTCCACCCAATCTTCATAGATGTTTTGAAGTTCATTAAATTAAATTTTCCAAGAGTGCGTTCAGTAAGAAACTTAGAAGCTTATATAAGTTCTGAAATGATGCAAAATAGATCCGGTATATAACAAAATTTAGAAGCACCAGCGAAGCAGCGATGTTTTTTGCGTTTGGTCTAAACAAATAAATCCAAACCACGATTTGAACCACCGTTGAAGATGCCCTTAGAAGATATGGTTACACGGCTGTAACAGGTGAGGCCAGAAATGAACTTATCTTTCATGTGGTGGCGAATGTGTTTGAAGTTTGGCGAATTGCGTTTGTAAGGGTGTTAACACATGGTGAAAGAAGAATTTGGGCAGCTGTGCTCAATGCCGTCTGACGTTGTTTGCCGGATTCCAGAGAAAAGAAAATGGTTTGGACAAGTTTTGGCTAGAACCAAGAAGGAGCTACCAAATTTGACATTTTTTTTTGTCATTCTAACTGTATATCCCCCCTTAAAGACTGCAAACCTGTAGGAAGCATACACGCGGCGGTAGCGGTTTTGGCCACACCACTGGGTTTCGTTGCCCCACTGTGAGCCATAATAAACCAAAGGGAAAGTCGAATAAGAAAATCGATCAACGAAGCTAGCCCGTTCTCAAATGCTAGGCCACATTTCTACCGCAACAAGTCAGAAGGACCTTCAATAACGACTAACAGTACACCCACCTATCGGATTGTGTAATTTGTGTTTGTCCGGATTGTTGACCCCCCACGGGAAAAATCAACACCGAACAAACGTAATCCACACAAAACAGTGGATAAACTTTCATGCCGGTGACCACTGTGTCACCGAAAAACGAGTAATCCAGCTGACTAGTAAGTTAGTAATTTATTTCCCACATCATTCGCCAACCCCCCCAAAACCACGAATCAATCGTCCGTGGTCGCATTAAACGCTAAAGATAGAAGTCTCCGAACAGTAATTCGTCATCACCCTGAGCCGATGAAATGACATTGAAAAGCGTGTTGTTGCTGTCCGTTGGTCAATTGTGATGCCGTCATCGAAGAAATTATTTCGTTGTTTGTTCGTGGCTGGGATTTTCGATTTTCGTTGAACCGCGCGCGCGTGCCCTAATGGCTTTGATTGGGAAGAAACGAGGGCAGCGGGGAAAAGGCGCAAATGAATTGTAAACATTGATGGTTTCGTCGCCACCGAGCTGCTCAGAAAAAAAAATCAAATGGGAGAGCTTGCTTCATTCATGGCCAAAGAAGCATTTCCGCCGCAGCACAGCTGATGGGATGTTTGAAGCTTTTCGCACGTTTTCCTCTCCCGAGGTCGGTTTGGGATGGGAGAAGGTTCATGTGAATGTCGGTTGGGAACGGTACACCTACACATCTGTGTTATGAATATTTAAAAAGTTATTTTCATTCATCCACAACCCATAATCTTGGCGATGGATGCGATGTGAGTTGCACTGAGTAAGTCGCTCTTGGAAGTGGGGCGGAAAATGGATTTACCGACTTTTGTGGATTCGAACGACGACGACGATGCGAGAATTTTTCGGATCATGTGTGAATGTTTTCATAACGAAATTAGTCACTGGATGTTGCATGCAGGAAAAATGTATTCGTTTGACGGGTTAATGTTTTTATTATTGATTCAAATGTGTTGTGAAATCATTTCATATATATTTGAAACAATAGAGCTGAAACTTTGCAAACGTGTTCGAAATAACAGTATAAGTGTTTTGGCATGAGGAACGGTCGTTTTGATACGAGAGTGACTTTTTAGAAGTGCTTATGAGTTTTTGATACAATAGTTTTGGGAAACAGTAACTCGGATATCATTCTTTTTAGAAAAAAGCTGTCTGAGAAGAATGGTTGGGAATCAAAATGTCCATGGGAAAAAAATACACTGAAAATTTATTTTTATTTTTTATATATGAAAAAAATTATTAAAACTTAAAATCAACTTCTCAAAATACGCAATTTTTTTGTTTTTTTTTCTTTCGATGATAAAATTTGGATAAAAAAGCCGTTGTTTTAAATGTAGAAAGAACATGGACAAAAAATTGTTCAAAAATTTTTACCTGATGGCATCTTTTGGAAGAAGGAGATGTTAGCTCATCACCATGAGGCACCAGAAGTGGACAGTAATGTTTGCTAGAATGAAAGATATGAAGAGAAAGTGTTGAAAGTTCCGTCAGTGTACGGTAGGTTGAAGATTGAATAGAAGTATTGAAAATTGAGCGAAAGGGCATGGGTAAAGTAGTACTCGAACCAAGGATGTTACCATTGCCTGAAGTCCCACTGCCGGGGAGGTCAAGGCACGGACGAATTCGCCACCTCACCAGGCAACAGTAACGCGTTGGATCGCGCTCATGTACCACTGATAGCTTGTGATAGTTTCTAACCGTAGTTTGTATGCACTCTGTTTTGATGCGCACGTGGGAGAGGAACCCTCTCATTTTTTTGGTTTGTTTTTGTTCACAACGTCTGATGATTAGTCAAGTTTTTTTCTCGTCATCTCTAACGTAGACCCCTCGGAGAGAAATACCGTAAATCTCTGCTCTTGGTGCCTCATGGTGATGAGCGAACATCTCCTTCTACATCATAATTGTGACTCCACGCACGGAAAATACAAAAAAATAACAATTAGAGTATCTTTTGAAAGATTTTCATAAAATTAATTTATGTTTATCAAAAGTACTTGTCAATGCCAAAATATGCTTCTACATCAAATTTCTTTTCGAAATTTTCATCTCCATTAAGGTAACAGTTTTCGAGATATATTGAATTTAATTTCATGAGTGATTAAAAACTTAAGAAACACGCCCTTGTCATAAATTATTTGGTGGTCCTTGGTGGTTGATCACCAAAACTATGTTCGAATCAACAGACATAGGTATTCCAACAATCTTTTCATTGATACTCACAACATTATTGATTATATTGGCGGATTCCATGTCAATTTCATAAAAAAATAATTGTGATTTTGCAGGTTTTGATCAACAGTAGATGAACGTGATTGTACTTTGACTACTTATACTTTACTATCTCTATTGGGTACTTTTACTGGTCATTTCGTAATGTTTCCCAAGTGGTTTTATCTATAACAGCTACCCGCAATGACGTTAAACTAAATGTTCATGGTATAGAACATTGTGGTAACTCGAAATGAGAAGAAAGATTATTATTTTCCATTTAATTCCAACTACCTTCACTGCTTATTTTGGCAGATAAGCGTATTCCATCTACAATGTGCAGACTTCTTCCCTTGCCGAATCATCAGTTTTTTGGCAAATTTGTCCATAAAAGCAAACTTAAACTTCGCAGGAACACCTCCTCGTGCCGTCGCCATGTAGATTTTTTGTCCAGGAAGCTGTCCGAAATCCATTTTTGTGCGATTTCATTATCTGATAGACCAGGGTTTGCTCTGACACCTCTCAACACCTTCTGGTTCAGCTTGCGGTCATATGTTACACTTCGACGCTTACCTTGATGCACTCGATCCACACTCTTTCGCTCCCTGAATCGTTTGAGCACATCATACACGGTTGATTTGGCGGTTTTCTACGTTTTTGCGATTTTTATTGCGGACCTCGTTGGATTTTTCTCTCCTCTCGGCTTCCATCTGGAATAACGTTTGAAGCACTGCACGAAACACCTTGCAATTTATACCAAAGAAAGTTGGTGCCTAGGTAAACAAACCGCTGTAAAATAATTCTTGCAGCGGTCAGTTTCCGTGCCGCTGCAACACAATAAGTGATTCCGGATTCTAACTGGACAGAACTTTAGGTATTTCAAGAATGATTCCAAATTATTAACTCACTTCATGTTCATATAGCTCTATACTTTGCACTGCTTGATTCGCCTATATTATAATGCTTTCAATCTTTTCATTGCTGATTTAATTCAGTTTTAAACAATTATCAACTTTTCAGGTTTAACTCACTTTATATGCAAGTGTCGATTCCAAGTTGTTTCACTTCGTATTCAAGTGGTTCCAATCTTATTGGGACTGAGTTGCTTCATATTCAAGTGGTGCCAATCTCTTCAGGGCTAACATACTTCATATTTAAGTAATTTTAAGCATTTCAGGGCTGATTGCAAATTCTTGAGGACTAAATAACTTAGTCTTTAAGTGATTTAAGGGTGACTACCTTTATATTTCCTTATGCAACTCTAAACTTAACAAGGATGATAGTAAGTGATTTCGAGCATTTCTGGGCTGATTATGTTTATATTCAAAGTAATTTCAAATGTTTCAGGTCCAAGACCAATTCACCTATATTTGAGTGATTTAAAGATGTAACTGTTCAATGCATTTCGTTTTCAAGTCTTTCCACACTTTTCAGGACTGACTTACGTTACATTCAAGTGATTTCATACTTTTAACAGTCGATTCCAATTTTTTTTTTCAGGATTCACTAACTTTATTTTCAAGTTATTCAGTACTGACTCGCATAATATTCCTATGGTTTCACGCTTTGCTGTTATGGTTCACTTCGTAAAGGGTGGAACGGTCAAAAATTGGTCAAACATGATTAACTGCACACTGATTAGTTCATATTAAAAATGATCAATCTTTTTTCGTTTTGAAGTTCATCGTCTACGAAACACAGAAAAACTATTTGATTAGGCTTCCGATAATCCTAATGCGGGTATGTTTTATACCTTCCCTCAAGTTTTGTACCGCTGTTATATCCACCCTTATTTGATGCTGACTGCCAATTCGCCTTGAACTGTTTTTCACTTCCAACTGTTTTTTGAGTTTTCTTGAGGTTTCTTTTTACGATTGCCCAGTATTTTTCAATTCTTGGGTACGATGTGCACACTTTTGGCGGTGTACCTTCCTGAGCCATTTTTCTGTAGCGGCAAGAAGCGAGGTCTGCCCAACTAGCACGGAACAGCTATGTTTCTTCAAGAAAGGCAATAAGCGTTTTTGCAAGCTTTCTTTTATGTAAATATCTAAGTTAGCAGTGTCAGTTCTCACGAAACTTTGGCCTGCCAAACCAAGTATTTTTTCGGGAACTTTTACTTTTTTTTCTGCTTAAACTTAGCTTGAACCTTTCTTTTTCCGGTAGCCGTTTAAAACTCTTGACCTGGCGTATGTTGCATCGTCCATTGCGACGCAATCAAACTTGGTCAACAAACTCGTGTACAACTTACGCGCCTTTCCACTGGCTGTTGTGTTTTGCATTGCTTCAATAAAAATTGACTCAGAAAAGAATATCTTATATTTAATTTTTTTTATCTCATGTTTAAAGTGTATTCTAACGTATTGAACACACTGTAATGTTATGCATAGTGAGTCGCTACTACCGACTGGTGGTGTATAAGAAATTTTGGTGGGGAACCCCGGAGTAATCCTATCTCGGTTAACGAGTTTTCCCGATGATTTAAAAGAATAAAGTTCCAGGCAATATCTAACATTATCAATTCGGAATTATTATACTAGAGATTATTGCCTACTTAGATGATTCTAATACGGCAAAGAGCAGGTACTTTTCTCAAAACCTCAAAACAAGAGTTAGAAGTGGATTACATCAGGGACATAACCAACAATCAATAGCAAACTAGCGATTTAAAAATGGCTAACTGTTGATGAATCCCTTAGTCCCAAGTGAACCTTGCACCTTACAATACATTCTTGCGCTTTTCGATGCAGGTATCTTTGTTTTGCTTCATTTTGATTCGCTGTGTTAATTTGACAGAATATTTTAGGCATTCTTCGATGTGAGTTATGTTTCAGGGGCGATTCATCAAGCATGGGACTGATAAGCTGGTACTTCTTGAGCCAAAAACTAGATCCATTTTCTTCAAGACTATCCAGCTGTTGACATAACCGCGAGGTGGGGGTGAAAGCTCAGGTATGTTATCCCCACACGTGCGTTGGAAACAGCTTTCATCGTGATGGCCGATATGCAGAGGCGCATGATCGGTTGGTGGGCGAACAACGAAAAATTGTACAGGTCGGCTCTTCAACAAAATCCTAATCAACTTGCACTGCGTACTCTCCGGAAACACTGATGATGACAAAGACGCATTCTACGCGCAGCTCGAAAGCGAGTACGACCGTTGTTCAAGCCATGACGTCAAGATCAGCATAGGAGACCTGAATGCTCAGGTTGGTCAGGAGGAGGAGTTTAGACCGACACGCTCACCAGCTGTCCAACGACAACGGCCTACGACAGCAACTTTCAGCACAGCCTCCCGTATTGCTACAAATGGAGAACACCACAGCCGACGGAATCGCAAATCGACTACGTTCTCATTGATGAACGGCACTTTTCCGATATTATCGATGTCATAACCTGGTGATGGTTACATTGCGTCATCAACAATGCACGGTACCGATGGCCACCAGCTAGAGCGACTGTCGCCACTGCGTACGAGCAGCACTTTGAGGACGCGTTGCCGGCCGAGGGGGTGCTCGATGGGACCCCTCTTGGGGATTGCTTTATTACTGTCAAAGCCGCCACAAACAACGCAGCTGAGAATATCGTCGGTCACGTAGAACGCAGTCGACGGAATGTTTGTTTTGACGTAGAGTGTAGCGAGATTTTGAAGAAGGACGTGGCGTCGGTGGTAATTATAAAGCCTGTCCACGTTAAATTTCGGACACTTTTCATTAAGTGTAGATTTTGATTTTTTTTCACGGAGCGCTGAAACGTTTCACTTAGGCTTTGTGCACAAATTACGTAACGCATGAAGGGGGGAGGAGGGTTGAGCAACCGTTACTTATTGTGACATATGGGGGGGGGGGTTTTAAAATCGTTACGTAACAAAATGACAAATTTGAGAAAAAAAATTAAAAGTGAATACCAATTTGCATCAATTAAATTTCCTGTGCTAAGTAACAAGTAGCAAGTAGAAAAGCCTGTTGAGGTGGCGGATTCATCCGTGCTCCGTGCTTTGATCTACCCCGGGGTGTTAGGCAATAGTAACGTCCTTGGTTCGAGTACTATCTTTACCCATGCCCTTTCGCTCAATTTTCAATACTTCTATTCTATTTCCAACCTACCGTACACTGACGGGACTTTCAACACTTTCTCTTCATATGTTCCATTCTAGCAAACATTACTGTCCACTCTTGGTGCCTCATGGTGATGAGCGAACATCTCCTTCGACATCAAGTAGAAAAGGTTAATTTATACTAGTTGAGAACGTTTAAAAATTCTGAGAAATAACTACGTCAAATTGAAAGATTTCAATCTAAATTTTGAAGAAAAATTTCTTAACTGAGCCAAAACTTTATTTTGTATTATTAATGACGTTTGCTATAACTGGTACACTGCACCAATTATCGCCATAGTTTTAAATTTTGGTTCCTTTCATGGCCAATTGCATGTGTTTCTTATGGGAGTGGCCATAACAGAAACACATTTATGGCTAAGTGGTGCATCTAAAATTTTAAGTCTATCTTTTGATATCTGACCAAATTCTAAAGCTTCGATAAATGGAGACGCACACTGAAAATTAATTTTCGTAAATTAGCTTGCTTTCACTCGTTTCGTAAACATGGATTATGCACATAGAACAAATGTCTCGTAAATTATATGAAACATTAATATTCCTTGCCTTCTAACAAAACGCTATCATTAGACCTTTTTTGTACAATGCACAAACTTTATTTTCGTGAAGAGCATAATAACTCCTCGTGGTTGCCTTTTTTCAAATATATTTTGAGCCGATACAGTAGAACTGTCAGTCAGTTCATGCAACCACATATTGGTAACAAATTAACCGTCGCTATTTGTATTGTTTTAGTAGAATGAACAGAATGTTCTTTTTGTGTCAACAAATGCTTTGTGCTTTTGACAGTTGCGCGTGTGGCTTTTGATACGAAGGCAGCTTCGTAGAAAGTACAAATAAATAGTAAAATTTTCAGTGTACTATTTAAATGTAATCTACTAAACGAAAGGTATCTTATGACGATTTGCATCACAAATTGGCGGAATTTTCCATAAATCGCACATCTACACGCTGCGAAATATATTGTTCTTGTATAGATTTAACAAATTTTGTTGTTGGCTCACGGCTTACCCATAATGTTTATTTATTTTTGAACCAACAACAATTTTGTTTTGTTTCTAAAAGCGTGCAAAGGACGTTTCTATTAAAAAAAAAAAGCATTTATTCTGTTAGAACTTAGAACATTTGAATAAACTTGTTGAACTAATATTTGTAACAGTTTTAAGAACATTCATTAACCTGAAAAAATGCAGTACAATGAGTACAATGTTTTTCCTAATCAATGTTAGCTTTAAGATACTTAAATGAAATTAATTGAATGATGTTTGCAATATTTACTAATTTCAAGTATATTAGAATTATACATAAAAACAACAACAATAACAGTTTTTGTGATGATTTTATCACAATTGAGAAATGGGGGGGGGGGGTCCATGAGCGTTACGTAATTAAAGGGGGGGAGTCTGGTCACGCGTTACTTATTGTTACATAGGGGAGGGAGGGGGTCCAAAAACCCGGTTTTTTGCGTTACGTAATTTGTGCACAAAGCCTTATATGACAGTTGAAACTCTACACTTCATTTCGTGGTACAACATGTTTACATTCTTGTTACATTCAGTAAAATGGTGTCGAATCAAGTGGAAGTGCGCATACGCATTTTGTACGAACGGCAGCAAGATCCTGCAAAAAGGTGTGCTAAGGAGCTTTGCACATATTTTTTGCAAACATTTTCTTGTATCATAATAGATGACGAAACATACATACTCGAAGACTTTAAACAGCTTCCGGGTCTGGTTTTTTCTACCACAATGCAAAGAACGCCGTTGCCGAACATTTCCGAACAAAGAAGGTGTCAAAATTCCCGAAGAAGTATTCGATTTGGCAGGCCATATATAATTGTGGTCGAAAATCTAAAAGTTTCTTCTCTACCGGCACTATCAATAAGGATGTGTACGAGAAAGAATATCTGGAAAAGCGGTTGATGCCACGATTCGCCAGCTCTGTTTTGGCCTGATGTGGATTCTTGTCACTATTGGAAATCCGTCCTGTAACGGTATAAGGTCAAAAGGTCAAATTCGTGCCAAAAACAGACAATCCACCAAACTGTCCAGAACTTCGCCCAATAGAGAAGTGCTGGGCTCTAGTTAAGCGAAAACTCTTCGAAACTAAGCAAATGGTAAAGTTGATTTTAAGAGCAGATGGAGATTCGTCACGGCGAGTGTATCTGTGGATACGTACGGAATTTGACGGCGGATGTACCACAGAAAGCTCGAAAATTTTATGGGTAGAAGGATTAACACCTTAATCAACTGCTTCTAATGTACAGGGTTTGTTTCCATAACGGAGCCTAAAATGCAAAGGTCGATTACAATTTTTATTGTAACTCATTCAATAATTGAGCTACAGCCGTCATTCAACTGGCAACACGCTTAATACATAGTATTTCTTAATGAGAAGTTTGTCATTATGCAACACCAAAATGTAGAAAAACTTCCTTTTTAAGGACAAAACCATTCGAGTGATATGGATGTAATGTCGGTGTATTGGGTCTATTCATGGAGTCAACTTCGTCTCAATCCCTAAATTTCGCATGAAGAACCATTTTCGTACGGTTTTCTACTATTAATTTATAGCCATTTCATTGCTAGCAATATGCTTTTCACTGAAATCGAAATTTACAAATCATATTTGAAGAAAATGCTTCTTCAAAAAACTGAAATGATTTTTGCTTTTATTCTATCGATCGCACAACATTCAAAACATTATAACTTACATAAAACAGGTTTGTTTGCGTAAATACAGCTTAAGATATTCGATTCGGAAAATTTACAGCCACATTCTCATAAACCCGCATTGCAAATTTACCAATCCCATTATTTAACTACCTAACCTACCCTTATATTAGGCCTACTGTTTTCTTACACAATCCCAATGTATCTTTCCGTTTGTAAAACTAATTTGGAACTTGTGAGTATTTTCTGCAGATCTGAGGTGTATGACAATAGATTTCGATCAAATTAAGTCAAGTTTAGGGCATTAGAAGATCATGCAGAAAATCTGTCAGCCTAACTTCCGAAATCATGGCGACTAAAAATTTCAGTATTAACGATTTACTTTCGAACAGTTACATCACAAAAATGTGATGAAAATGTTTTCATTTGCTTAAGCACAAGTTGATCACCATGTTGTCATCGTTTAGTTGTCGATTATCGCTGAAATAAAGCCATATTTAGTACTTAGGCCGAACAAAGGGGCTACGCTAACATTACATCCCCTAATCCCTATATAACTCTATTATTGTGGAATAAACAATCAGTTTTGTTGAAATTTGCGTAAATTTATTTTGCTGCTATTATGTTGGTGTCCGAAATTTAACGTGGACAGGCTTCAGTAAACTTGAAGTTCACGGTTCAAATCTGGTCCAAAAATGTATTCTTGAAATCGACAAAAGGTTGTTCTACTGAAGCCTAAGAATTGTTTGTTCAGGTCCATCGCCAAACTTAAATAATGCTTCATAGAATTTACGCTTTTTCAGTGCTAAGGCTTGTTTGCGACAAAATCTGGACCGATTAAATTTGAAATAAGACAAATTTGCTGTTAGTTCAATCCAAGATACTTTTTTTTTCATTTAATTGTGCATTATTAGTCATCTTAAAACTAATAACAGTTACTTAATTAGATTGCATGAAAAAACTACGAACTTTTGAGTTTACTCCGGCCATTAGGGTGTGTGCAGACTTCCGATTTAGCTGCTTTTGTCCAAGATTTTCGAAATTCTGCTATAGTTGTAGCTTGTTGTTTATATTGAGAGAGTTCTCTCTTCACGAGAGCCCAATACCGCTCGATAGGTCGCAACTCCGGGCAGTTAGGTGGATTCGCCTCTTTTGGTACAACATGGACTCCACTCGCTTTATACCATTTCAAAACATCTTTGGCGTAGTGACAAGATGCCAAATCAAGCCAGAATAGCGAGGGAGCGTCGTGGCTGCATAGGAATGGTAACAATCGCTTCTTTTGGCATTCTTCGCGGTATATTTCCTTGCTCGACCACAGCTGCATATTGCCTGCCAAATCAAATATTTTTTGGGAAACTTGGACTTTTTCTTCGACCTGAAATGCTCCTCTACGCCGTTCCGTCGCATGGCACTATAATGAGACATTCCGGGGAGCTGCTTAAAGTCTTGCATTACATAAGTTTCATCGTCCATTATCACGCAGGAAAACTTCGTCAAGTATTCGCAGATACAACTTAGCCGTCACATTTTGTCTATCATTGCGGTTCGGTACAGTCTTTAGCTTAAACGACTTCATACCTTGCCGGTGCTTGGAAGTATGTACGAAAGTTGGAAACATTTTTATTTTTCAAGTCACAGTACGTACCGAAAGATCTGGTCTCTTCTGCAATATCCTGAAACCCGTTTATGTTCCGCTCCCAGCCATCCTGGCTGTTGTCAAACGTGTATCGAAATATTTTAGAACGTTATGGACAGCTCTTGTAGGCCAACATTTTTAAAAATGACAGATCCAGATTTCCATTGCGACCGCGCATTGCTTTTCGCACTTGCTCTTCTTTCGACGCCATCTTCGATCTAAAAGCTTGTAGTATCACTAACAACTGATATTACACAATGATCAACAGACATACGTTCAACAGTCTGCGAAATATTTTACGCGTTGATGAAGTATTTCCAGAGATATGCGTATTTAGGGGTGTCCAGATTTTGTTGCGAACAAACCTTATAGTAGTATGCTGAATGGTTGTAAACACCGAATAACAACTTAATTATTTGTCACATTAAAGCAAAACTGCATACAATTGAACATTCCGTGCTATGTAGGTCCCGTTCCTCTCGATGAACTGAGAGGAGGTGGCCGGCGCCGTTATTGACCGTATGGAGAAGAAAGTCTTCAACACGTGTACTTAAAGAATGGTTTGCTAACCTCAGGCCACATTCGTTTGAATATATGTGCAATTTAGCTGGTTTCGGCCATCACGGAGCTACGCCATCACAAGCCATCACAACTACGAAATGTGTTCATGCTCAAGTAATTCCCGTATAAATTTCGAATGGCCCATGCAGTTCGAGTTAGCAACCAAAGGAGCTGAACCACTCTACTGTACTTTTAATTCAAAGTTATTCAAACATCAAAGCGCGATTCTTTTACTTGACTAGGCTCGCAGAAGACTTACTTGAACACAGATGATATTCCTGCCTTGTTGTAATGGTAAATTATCAGTGCTCTTTCTCGTATGCATCAAAATCCGAAAAAGGCAAAACCCTTAGAAAATTGATGAAATGAATGACTTTCAAAAATTGTCTACGTTTCACGAATATCAGCGTCGGTATCAACTTGCTGAACCCCATAAGGTACCGTTCGTCCTTCTGCGCTGTTTCGCCTCACCTTGAACCCAGCGCCAACGACCGGTGGCATTCTCGCCACAATTCCGACGCACACTCAAACACGTGCTGTAATGCACTCGATGCCGATGGAAGTGAAGTAAGCGTCTAGCGAAGGAAGGCACTAATGTCCTTTCCTTTTTAATGAACAGCACCTGCGAAAGGTGAAGGTCACGACCGCGCGAAGTGATTTCGATAAAAAAAAATCCTGTCGGCTTTCCATCCGTTTCGGCCTTCCGCTGCTGAGCGATCAAGGAAATGATAATTAATGATTGGCCAGAGTATGGAACATATTTCGATTTGAATTTCAAATTAGGCATGGACTGTTGTTGGTAGTGAGCGCTGTCCTGAAACAGGTTGACCTTCACGGTGCGCACAGCCAGTGGTAGTTTGGGACTTTGCCGCATGCCCCTGGCCGTGTTAGAAAAACGGAAGTCAGGCATTACTCTTATGGTACAGTGATTCACATAATCAGGGGTTCAGTTTTTTTTATTCCGAAAAAGGAAATAGCCTAATTTGTTTGACAAATTTGGATTAATACACAACACTATTGTCAATTAGGGATTGAAGACAATTGAAATTATTAGAAGACAACAGGTACGTTAAAAGCTGTCTAATTACAGACGGTCGAGCACTATTTATTTTTGTCACCCACTGTAGGTCGTCTTCGCTCTCGTTGAGGGGAGGTTGCTTGCGGGAGCAATTACTTTCCCACTTGATATACGATCCGTAACCCATTTCTAGTGTCGCGTGACAGCCAGAAATGGCCCCATCCATCACGGCAAAGCCAGCAAGATCACACTTTCGAGGAAAAGTTGAGCGATTTTCTTTGTTTCCCGGGCGCTTCAATTAGCTATTTTATAGTATTTCACGCATCACAAAATCCCGGTGAGGAGGGGATCGATTTCAATTTAGCTCCCATCATCGGTCCCATCAGCAGTTTCCACGCCCACGCCGGCTCCTGTTCTGATGGAAATTCGGCTGAAAGGGGAGGGAGGGGGGGGGGGGAGGGTGCTGGTGAAAGGTTATCTTTGATGGAATGAGCAACGTCAACAATTCAAAGCCCTCTGGGAATTGTGTCCCTGCGCCTCTCGAAACCGAAAATAGAATCATCTACACGAGTGAGCTTTCTTGAGGGGGTGAGTGGAATGCTTCTTGTTTTGGATTTAAACTTGACTGAAGTTGTTTTTTTTTAGCCATTTTCGCTTCCATTCTATTGTGTTTTCGGCTCGTTGAAATAAAAGAAAATTGTCGTGTCGAAAGGTTAATAGTAGGTTATGTAACAAGTTGCAAAAGGAAGTTTTATGCAGCACGAGTCGTATTATTCTTACAAAATAATGAGTTGCATAATGTAGCACAAGAAGTAAAGGGTGTTCCAGATCAAATTGCATCACCGAAAAAACGCTGTAGAAAATAACCTAGTTGACCGGTCCTTGTGAAACCTTTAGGCAATAAAATATAGCCCATTAGTAAGCTTTTGACAAATATATTTCATTTAATTTCAAAACTATAACTGTCCGCTCGCACCTTACCCTTAATTCCGCTCATTGGGTTCTGTACAATATCTGACTGCAGCTTCTTCTGTACGAAAACCCTCTTTCAGGGTGGCCACAGACTAGGGAAAATCGGGAAATGCGGGAATCCAAAATCATCGGGAAATATGCGGGAATAAGGCGGGAATTTCAAAAGTCATCGGGAATTTTTGTCATATTGAAGGAACCATACTCACACCTTTTTCAAATGATTTGAGTAGCGTTTTTGTTATTTACTCGGTCCATCGATCTGATTGTTCAGCCTGTTCAAAACGTACCGCTTAGAGCATCTTCAGCGGTGGTCTATTTTAACATCTTTATAGTTGATTTGCATCAGCAAACTTAAAAAGAACCAGCTAAAACAGACCAACTTTACGTTCCCCGCACCGGTGTAGCATTTCTTGTTGTTAAACCCACCAACACCTATCATCTTGCCAATCTTACAATATCCAGAGATCAGAAGTTTTGTTTTTTTTCAGAGACCGAGGATGTTTCGCAAACTTTTTACCATGGATTGGTTTGAGTGGTGGTGAGTGTGTGAATGCATGCATCTCATTTAAACGATATTAGATAG
Source organism: Aedes japonicus (assembly GCA_034211315.2). Classification (NCBI taxonomy): domain Eukaryota; kingdom Metazoa; phylum Arthropoda; class Insecta; order Diptera; family Culicidae; genus Aedes; species Aedes japonicus. The sequence continues at coordinate 159,541 of JASCZW010000828.1, read as the reverse complement.
TGCTGATAGTGATAGATAGAGCCACACCAACCTATGACAAGAAGCACTTTCTGCGACGTTCCAATATTCCAAGGGATATGATCCTAGACATTATGTGACAACTACAGTCAACTGATGACTTTTTCCAGCTGCTGCGATGCAGCTGGATATGTTGGCCTTAGTGTTACATAGGTGCACTACAGCTTAACGGATGTTGGCGTATGTACTCAGTTAGTTCTCTCGACGAAAACTTGGGGGTTGGTGACCCTGAGGAATTTTTGCAAATCTGTCCTTAAGACTTACGGCCCGCAGTATTTACGCCCCCAATATCGGAAAAGGTTAAGAAACTGATGGGCAAAAATTATCTCCAAAAAGTTCGAAAAAAATCTTGTAAATTCAGTGCACTTAGAAACTCAGGAAACTTATCAGAAGCTCGGTATACTTTTATGATTTGACTTAGACATTCGCGAGGTTTAGATATTCGCCCTGATGTCAAAGGAACATACCATATAATCAGGGAACTTTCCAGAAATTAAGGGTTTTTCCTAGAAGTTCACAAAACTTTCATGAAATTCAGATTGTTTCCAAGATATTCAGGGAATTGTCCACAAATTCAAGGAGCTTGCCTCTAGTTCAGGGAAGTTTCCAAAAAGAAAGGGTTCTTCACAGAAGTTCAGGTAACTATCCTGAAATTCAGGGGGCTTCCAGAAGTTTACGAAAACTTATCAGATTATTTTGAGTTTTTTTCCAAAAGTTCATAGAACTACTCAAGATGTTCAACAGAGCTTCCGAAAAATTCAAGGAACTTTCCAGAAAATTAGAGATCTTCCAATAGAGAACAGTCAAGAAATTCATGAAACTTTCAACAGTTTGAGGATCTTCCTAGAGGTTTAGTGAACTTCTTAGAATTTCATGAAACTTGCTAGACATATACAGAACTTCTTAGCAGTTCAGCGAACATGTAGAAGTTAAAGAAACTTTCTTGAAGTTCAAGGTTTCTCATGAATTCAAAAACTTCTCAAAACTTCAGGAAATGCTCACAAAGACTATGGAACTCCCCCAAAGATCAGGAAACTTTCCAAAAGGTTAGCAAACATCTCAGACGTTCAGAGAACGTCCCAGAAATTTAGAAAATTTCCCAGAAGTTCAGGGAACTTTCCAGAAGCTCGAAAAAACTCCCGGATGCTCAGAGAATTCAGCAATTCAGGAAATTTCTCAGTATTCCTGCGATCTTCCAAGAATTTCAGAAAACTTCCCCAAGATAGGGGAACATTCCAGAATTCCAGAAAACGTCCCAGATAAACAGGAAACTCGATTTTTCGAGCATTCGAAAAGTTTAGGAAACATTCAAAGAATTTTTCCATAAGTTTGGGGAGCTTCCTAGAACTTCAGGGATCTTTCCAGGTGATCGAGAAACTTTCCAATCGTTCCGAAAACATCCCAAAAGTTCAGGGTATTTAAGTTTTAAGAAGAACTTAAACTTCTTACTACTCGATAATTTTTCGAACCCAACCAAAACGAGAATAAAGAAACCAACTACTTTTTAATCAATTTCATAGAATTTACACCTATTCACAATCTTGGAGATCATAAAAAGTTCTTGTACAGTCTAACAACATCTCGGTAATGCTAACTATTCCACAGAAATTCTACGGCTCCCAAGATGTTTTTTTTTCAGTTTCTCGTAAGTTATTTAAATATGTGTGATATTCTGCTTTTTATCACAGAATATGTACCTGCTGGAAGTTAAAACAACTTCTGGAAAGCGAAATATGATTTTCTAAGTTCCCGTCATTTCCAGAAAGTTGTTCCTATTCCATGGATGATCAGCAAACTTTTTGGAAATTCATCCAAGTTTCCAGAAACGTTAATAATTTTTCGGCAACTCAATGAACTTCTCTAAAGTTCCACCATTGCTCTTCTCGAAAGACAGCGAGTAAACTTCATGATTATCTGGAAACTTCCAATTATTTTATTCAACTGCCGAGAAGTTTAATTTCCACCCAATCTTCATAGATATTCCGAAGTTCATTAAATAAATTTTTTAAAGAGTGTGTTCAGTAAGAAACTTAGAATCTTATAAAAGTTCTGAAATGATGCAAAATAGATCCGGTATAAAACAAAATTTACAAACACCAGCGATGCAGCGATGTTTTTGCGTTTGGTCTAAACAAATAAATCTAAACCAAGATTTGAACCACCGTTGAAGATGCCCTTAGAAGATTTGGCTTGTTGACATTTGTTGAAAATTGGCTCATCCTGTCGCACAAAAAGGCGTATTTTAAATAAATGGAAAGTGTTTGGTGGTAAATCAAACTGGAAAAAGTTTGGGAGCTCAAAAATTTAGTTACGAATAATTTATATTAACTCATCTTAAAGACTTGGACAGATTCAACTTCTTGGCTACATCCCTGACCGAGGCATTGGGGATTCCGCTTGAACGCTTTCACGAAAACGCTTGTAATCCTGATCAGTAATTCAACATCCATTCTGACCGCATGCTCCGTTCGATGCTCAGAGTATCGTAGTAACGTTTAATCACACGACTCTCCGTGTTGACGGCACGATTCCGAGTTGTTTTCCGATGTCCCGATGAAAGAGTTGAGGATTTTCTTTTTTCTTTTCCTCATCAACTAAACGAGCGATCGAGAATAAGGTTTTTATCCACGGACACATCCAAAACACTGTAACTTTTGAAATTATTCAGCCATGAGTGCAATATTCACACAAACAGTGTCTGTCTGTACTGTTCTATGTTCAAAATGGCAATGAATGAAAAATACGTCTTCGGATGAATCTTGTTCGTCAGCTCGCAAAATAGTTGCATTAGCCCAAGTGTATTTCTTAGCTTAGCTTAGCATGACTGAATGCACGTTTCAATGGTTGCTACTCCGTGATTAATCAGAATCAGTGAAATTGCACAATGAGTCTACACAGAGACAAATTTGATAGTCAATTTTACCATTATTGGGGGTTAGGATGACTATTGCAGTATAGTGCTTTTGAACCGACTAGGATCGTGGTCAAATCGACCATTAAAAATAGTTGATCCAACATTTGCCATAATGTCGGAATAGTCCTTGCTACCATGATCATAGTCAAGAATACCATGAAGTGGTGAATTCGACCATTTTCATGGTTATTGTAACCATTATATGCGATAGTCATCTTGACCATAATTTAATTGTCGGTATAATGATAGAATTTTTTTTTTCAGAGTACTGAATGGGGCTGGGAGTAACCGACCATTCTCACTGTTCACGTTTCATTGACTCAATTTCTATAATAATCAATAACGGCGCCGGCCACGTCCTTGCAATCAGGTGGGAATAGGGAAGGAAAGTTAGTGTGACCTTTGCTGTTTAGGGACCGTGTTTACCACTGCATCCCCACAAAGGTCACAGGAAGGAGGTTTTTCTATGCTCGATGGATCAGGATTCATCTTGATAAGTGATGTGATCAAATATATTTAATTCATAATAAGGCCAAATTATATTTGAAGTAGGTTCAAAATAGAGTGATATAGGGACAAAATGAATAACAATTACCTGCTTCGCTCCTCGTTTTGAGACCACTTACCAACTCTCAATGGTCTGAAAATCCTTTGCGTGGTCTAACTGGTTAGCGTTCTGAAAGGATTTGCCCAAGAGTATTTTGAACGTTTTCTGAACGTTTGGTTATCGAAATGGAACCAAAAAGTGACAAAACTTGGACATTTGAATCGTGCTAGGGACAGAAAAGTGATGATGTTCGAGAGGAACCCGCAATTCTCTATCCAACTCGGAAAATAGGAATGTCGCCAGGATTCATCCAAAAGTCAAAGCTACGATCCGGATGAAGTCGTACAAATTCCAAAAGAGCCCCCAACCGCAAGGATAAACAGAATTTGACGACAAAATCATGTGCTCGAAAGCTGTGTTGTGATTATTTGACGAAATATACATGTGTCATTATGGACGATGATGTGGTAGATGTAATAAATAGTTCAATGAGAGTATTGAAAATAACAATATTAATATTTGAATGTTCAAATTGTAAATTTGAAATTTGCAGATTTTCCTTTTTGTTTCAGACTTTTTTAACGATGCAGACATTTTGTTTGTGTTGCAGATTTTTACACACATTTGAAATATATTTTTTTTAAATTTCAAATAAAGGTACTTCAGTGCACTGAAACTGTTTTCAAATGACAACTACACTAAGATTTTTTTTGCACGGGGGATACGTTCCACTTTTAGTATGGAACCGTTTAAAAAAAGACTTAATCGAGTTGATAAATTCACATGCTTAAACATTTTATATTGCTCCGATTTTATTTTTATGCGTTACTTTTCCATGCGATGGTCAAAAAACAATTTTTAAAATTTTGAGTATTTACTGTAACCTGTCTATCGGTTACATTGGTTTAATTTGAAAATTTTGTAAATAATTTAATTTTTGTATATATATATATTTTTACTTTTCTATTTTAAATTTTCTATTTTGATATAAATTCTTATTTATGAAATAGTATAAACTGAACCAAAAAAAAGAAATATGTGAATTGAAATAATTGAATTATAATCGAATAATATATCCTATTTCCCATCCTTGGCATCCCTATTCTCCCATTTACTGTGTCAACCGTTACGCGCTATTCAGTGCGCTCTCACAGTCGACCCTCACTGTCGATGAGATGGCTCCAATACCATTATACGGAATCAGCTGATATAAGCAGCTGTTATTGCCGGGGTCGGCGACTAGTAGGTAAATGTTTTCATTTACAGTTGGGTGCGCGTATTTTAGATCACTCGATATTTTTTAATTTTTCGAGCAGGAAAAGTGAGTGCAGTGGAATCCGTGACCATTTTGTATCGTAGGCTGTAAAAAGTGAAGTGGCGTGTCGGACATTTAGCGGGCAACGGCCTGAGTGTCCAGCACTTGTTCAGCAATAAAGTGAGCCCAGCGAAGCAATATCAAAAAACCAGAACCCAGCGGAGAACCCGGAGCACCGTAGCCGCCATTCGAATCTACAGCGCATTGGACGAGAGCCAAATGTCAATACCGGTAATGTTCCCTACCCAACCTTCCTTTCCTACCCCTATTATGAATAAAAATTAAAAAGAAATTGAATTCTCCTACATAATAATTCGCCTTTTCTATTTTGAACTCATCCCTTTCTCCTTTTCTTTCTTTTACTCCACCTTGGTAACGGTTTGTATGGGAAGTTTTTCCGCCCAATTCCTCTCGGAGCCAGTAAACGACCCTGAATACCAGGAAAAAGCCTGAAGGGGGAAAAAATGAAAATCCTCAGTGAAAAGGCCGATTTGGCAAGTGAATTCTAACATTACACAAAAAATTGTGATTTTTATGAAAAACTGCCATAAGAATTACTTTTGGCCCAAAACGTAAAATGTGATTTGAATAAGGTCGATAAGGTCCGTTCTGGAGTTATCGCCGAAAACAATCCGTATAAAAAAACCGTGCAAAAAAAACCTTAGTGTATAGGATAGTGCTTACTTTGTGCTTACTTCACCACTGCAATTGACGTGTGCACATCCTGCTCACTCTAATTCGAAACTTGAAAACAAGAACCAATGTCATTTTTTCCCGTGAGAGTGAGTAGGAAAGTTTCGATTTCGAAATTGTGTTGTCAGCTGTCGCCAACAAAGAAAGCGTGAGTAAAGAGTGTATCGAAAATAAGCTATCCACAAACTTTCTTTCAAATTATGCCGATATTTTATTCATACAAAAAATTGATCCTTTATTGTACGAGGTTAAACTTGAACATAATGAAGACCGGATGAAATTTAAGTTCTTCACGAATTTTCGAACTTTGGATCGAATGCTCTTCATCAAGTTCCGGACAAGTGTTGCATCGCATTTTTTGGACGCTTGAGCCCAAATTTTTTTTGAACTCCTGCATGTTCCCAGCTGCCTTACCAGTCTTCTTGAAGATCCTCTTCACGATTGCCCAGTAATGTTCGATGGGTCGAAGCTGAGGGCAATTTGGTGGAATGATATTTTTCTCAACGAAATCTATACCCTTTTCCGCAAGCCAATTGAGAGTGGTTTTGGCATAGTGAGCCGACGCTAAATGCGGCCAAAACAGTGGAGGTATACTATGCTTCTTATATAAAGGCAACAATCTCTTCTGGAGACACTCAGATCGATAGATTTCCGCATTTATAGTTCCGGTAGTGTAAAAAATGGTTGATTTCAAACCACAGGAACATATTGCTTGCCATACCAGTACCTTTCGACCGAATTTCTCCACTTGAATCGACCTGTCCGCATCGCTCACATCTTCCCCAACGACGGCAGTGAAGTATTGTGGACCTGGAAGGGTTTTTGAGTCCTCCTTTACATAGGTCTCATCGTCCATCAAATCGCATGCATCCGGACGCTGCAAAAGACGCGAATACAATTTCCGGGCCCTTGTTGCTGCTCGCTTCTTCTGTTCTGCACTTTGTTTCGAGATTTTCTGTTTCTTGTAGGTCTTCAGGTGGTTTCGCCTCTTGATACGCTGGATCATTCCGACACTCGTTCCTGCTTTTTTGGCCAAATCACGTACTGAAAATGATTTGTTCTTCATGATTAGAGATACCACTTTCTGCTCCAGTTTCGGGTTGGAAGAACCGGATTTTCTGCCTCTTCCTGGTAGCTCATCCAAAGAATAGTGTTCCTCAAACTTATTAATGATGGTTTTAACACTTGCATGATGAATTCCAAACCGCTTCGCTAATTTTCGCATAGCAATACCCTTCTCACTTAGCCATGTGTCCAGAACCTTAATTTTCACTTCCTTTTCAATACGCGACATTTTGAAAACGCAGAATTTGAACCACACAAACAAGGCAGTCAAACGCACAGCATGCAGTGTTCAGAGCATAAAAAACCATCACAAATACATGCGTACAACGCAAATGTATGTGGATAGCTTATATTCGATACACTCCTTACAATACGAAATGTATCGGAAATAATCTATACACGTACATTTGCGTTGTACGCGTGTATTTCTAATCATAGTATGCTGTGCGTTTGACTGTCATTTTCGTTTGTTTACTTGTTTGCACGCTTTGAATTCTTCGTTTTCAAAATGTCACGCATTGGAAAAGATGTGAACTTAAAGTTTTGGACACATGGGTATGTGAAAAGAGTAACTATGCGAAAAATTGGCGAAGCGCTTTGAAATTCATCACGCGAGTTCAAAATCCATCACAACCAAGTTTGGCGAACACTGTTCGCTGGATGAACTGCCAGGAAGAGGCAAAAAACCCGGTTCTTCTAAACCTTAATAGGATCAGAAAGTTGTAACTCTTTGGAGGAACAAATCAATTTCGATACGTGATTTGGCCAATAAAGTGAGAACCAGCGTCGGAATGATTCAACGTATCAAGAAACGGAACAACCGAAAGACCTGCAAGAAGCAGAAAATCACCAAACAAAGTGCAGAACAGAAGCAACGGTCAGCAACAAGGGCCCGGAAATTTATTCGCGGATTTTGCAGCCACCGGATGCATGTATTTTAATGAACGACGTGACCTATGTCAAAGAGGATTAAAAAATCCTTCCAGATCCACAATATTACACTGGCGACATAGGAAAGGATGTAAGCGATGCAGACAGGTCGATTCAAGTGGAGAAGTGTGGTCTAAAAGTGCTGGTATGGCAAGCAATATGTTCCTGCAGTGTAAACTCTATCATTGTTTACACTACCGGAACAATCAATGCGGAAATCTATCGATCTGAGTGTCTGCAGAATCGGTTGCTGCCTTTAAATCAGAAGCATAGTACCCCTCTACTGTTTAGGCAGGATTTAGCGTCGTCGCATTACGTCAAGACAACTCTCAATTGGCTCACGCAAAAGGGTATAGATTTCGTTAAGAAAGACATCAATCCGCCATTGTGCGGGCTATTGTGAAGAGGGTCTTCAAAAAGACTGGTAAAGCAGCCGAGAATATGCAGGAGTTCAAATAAGGAGACTAAGGGGTCCAAAAAAATGTGATAAAACACTTGTCCGGAACTTGATCAAAGTGTTCGATTAAAAATTCGGAAATTCGTGGAAGAATAATATTAATTTCATCCGGTCTCCACAATGTTCAAGTTCAATCACGTACAATAAAGAATCATCCATTTGTTTGAATAAAATATCACTTTTATATATGATTCGAAACAAAAATATGTGGATAACTTATTTTCGATACAGTCCTATAATCCCCGTATACAAATTGACGTGAATTTTGCAGCTATTTAACTCAACCAATTGGTTTTAGGAAAATTTATAGTTGCTTATTTGGGTAAAATTGTATTAATGTTTAGGGTAAATTAAATCAATCATTATGAAGGTTTTCACAAACAATTTCAATGCCTGCCATTCGCCTTTCAATAAACCAATTTTCTGAACAAACCATTTTTTCTCTATCTATTTTCAGACTCTTGGGGGCAAAGGAAAGCATTTAACCCGAAGTCACGCCATGCGTGAGTCAACTTCCCCTCCCCGAACACCCACACCACGATCACCGTCAGATCAGCACAACAACAACAACAACAATAGCAACAACAACAGTAATGGCTCTACGAGTCAGCAAAATATGCTGTCCATCAACGCGACATCCGAGCCAACTTGCACCAGCAACAGCAACTCGCACTCGCCAGTATCGGAATCTCGACTGTTCAACAACAACAATAACAACAACAACAACAAACAACAACACTGACTACGGATGCAAGCAAGCTAGTAGCAATTCGCCGAACATCGTTGTCTACGGTGGCGACGAGCGGGGTGGTAAAAGCCAGTTGGATCTAGATTTTCCCAAACTGACACCCCCGAAGTCGTCGTTCGGCCCAGGAGCCGCTGGCAGTAGCAACAACAACAATAACAACAACGGCAATGGCAAGAATAACAATGGTAGAACTAGCAACAATAGTACCAGCAGTAGCGCAAAGTGTGATTCAGACAAACTAGATCATCATCTGGGCGGTGGCAATAGAGGTGGCAAATCAGGTGCCGATCAGATTAGCAATAACGCCGAACTGAAGGAGCCAAAGCAAGCCGGAGGCGGAGGACAACTAATGCTGGACTGCGGCGGTGATCAATCGCCCAAATCCAGCCTGGCCATTACGATGATCTCCGGAACGCCTGCCAATGCCATCACCCCCAATAATACGTCATCTTCGTCGCCAGTATCATCAAATAATAACTATTGTGATAATGAAAGTCGTAATCTTCGTGAAGTTAATTTTAGTGCTAATAATAATGATTCTAACAATCAGATTAATATACAATTTTCACATGAGGAAAATCGATATGTACAATGTGAAAGTCCTACTGATAGCCTTATAAGAAATAATAGTAGCTCTAATAGTAATCTTAATAGTAGCGCTCACAATAACAAGAAGCACCGTGCTGGCGGTGGCAACGGGGCAGGTGGAGGAGTGACCGGAGGTGGTGGTGGCGTTGGTGGAGGTAATAACGTGACTGGCAAAGGAAATAAGCCGCGGCTCAAACATATGAGCGGAGGATCATCGTCAAGCGTCGATGGTGGTTCCATCAGCGGTGGCGGGGGAGGAGGAGGTGGAGGTGGTGGATCTTCGTCGAGCTTTCTCTCGCGTGATAATTCCTGCGATCAGTTCACTGACCAGAGTGGCGTCAACTTGATCCAGTTCTTCAAGGAGACGCTGAACAAAAACTTCAAAGATCGCAACATGCTGATGAAGATCGAGAAGGAGCTGCTCGCCCTGGCCATGGATCGCACCCGTAGCCAGATCAAGTTTCCGCCAATGTCTTCCTACAACCGGATGTTGATTCACCGGGTGGCGGCCTACTTCGGCATGGAGCACAACGTGGATGCCACCCAGCAGAGCGTGATCGCCGAGGTCACCTCGGCCACCCGGATACCGGACATTCGCTTCAAGACGCTGATCAACGAGAGCTTTTCGGAGGAGCCGCGTAAGTCGATCCTAAAGCGGGACACGCACAGCTTTGACGAGTATCGGTACGGGATGCTGCACTGTCCCGACCGGGGCATACTGGACCGGAAGGCGAAGAGCTTCGAGGAGCGCGAGGAGGAGTACGACAAGGTCAAGAGGAGGATCTTCAAGAACCGAGAGGTGAGTTGTTTTTTCCGCTTTTTTCGTCGAATTTGTTTCAAAATTTGCAGCAGGAAATTTTCAAGTATTAGCTATACTGCCGTTATACGCATAACTTTCCTATGGTATTCCCTATATACATGGGACAGTTATACTTATAACGGCAGCGGGTTAATTATAGAAGTCGAGTCGAGTCGAACGAAATTGCATATTACAGAACCCGACTGAAACTGATCGAGTCGGCATCGGAACTCAATTGTTAACTGTAGTGTTGAAATTTTGTATTTGAAATATTACATCTTGCAGTGTTTCCAGATATATTCTAGATATGCGTTGATCGATCTCACTTCAACGATTTTATCTCGAAGCTCCCTGACCTTCTGGTGAAGCATTCAATCTTTTTCCTAAGCTTCTGGTACCCTAACTGGGGAATTTTTCAGAATCGAGGAAGACCGAGGCAAGCATGAACATAAATGTCAGAAAACGGAAGTCGCGTCCACTGGTTTCGGAGCTGCGAAATTCCTGCTTGAACTTCTAAGCAGAACCCTGAATTTTGGAGAATTCTCAAAATTTGCTTTATATATTGATAAACTTCTTGAAATTGTTTTCTACTTCTCTGCTAAAATTCAGGAAAGTTTTCTTGCCGATCAAATCTCGCAAACGAGGTGAGATGAAAACCAAGGAATTGTAATTCCTACATGAGTTTGTGTCCTCAGAATACGATTGGAAGGGTTAGGGAGATTGTGTTTACCATATTTTAATAAACTGTCATGAGCAATGACTATGTATGGTCATATGAATGATTTCTATATAGACTGCTTCTACTGTTCGCCAGTGATTGTCCTCTGAATTTCAGGGAAACTCTTTCCAGATCATCAACAAAGCTCTTTGTTGAAATTCTTGGAAATTTTTCTCCTGAACTTTTAGCAAATTTCTTCATGAACTTCTTGGCAGTAACTCCTGATTTTCTTGTAAATTCACATCTAACAACCCAACATAACCTTCCAGGAACAGTTGACAAGTTTTTTCCTGAATTTAGATACTGTCTAAACTTCTAATGAGTCCCATCCCGAACTGCGAGGACAATTTCTCCAAATCTTTGGAAAAGTTCTCTCTGGAATTTCTTGAAATTTTCTTCTTAAATTTGTTGAAAGTTTGTTCCTGTACTTCTGAAAAGTCCACTTCGGAACTTCGGGAAGGTTTCCTGAATTTCAGAAAAATTTCTGCTAGTAAAAACAACTACCAGGAAGTACCCCCTATATTTCTGGAAAGTTTCTTCCTGAACTTCGAGAAAACCTCATTCTGGAATGTTGGAGGTTCAACTTCAGCAAAGCTAGTGTGCTAGAGTGCTAGATATGGGTAGATCCTACTAAGCTTTTGGGAAATTTCCTTCGGAACTTCTGGAGAGTCCTCTCCTGAAATTCAAAAATGTTTTCTGAAATTTTTGAGATATTCTTTCTCGAACTTAGAAGGTTTTTTCTTCTGAAATTTTGGGAAATATTTTCCTAAGCCTATTCTATTTAAACATCCGATAAGTCTCATCCTTAACTCCGAGGAAAATTTCACCGAAACTTAGGGAATTTCCTCTCTAGAATTTCAAGGAAAATTCCCTTAATTTTTTTTCTGAACTTCTATGAAGTCCTCTTCTGACCTTTGTGAAGTTTTCTTTTGAACTTCGGGGAAGTTTGTTCCGGAACATCTGAGGAACTACCCACTATTCTTCTTGAAAGTTTCTTTCTGTGCTTTGAAGAGGTTTCTTCATGAACCTTGAGAAATCCTCATTCTGAAATTCTGAAATGTTCTCTTCTGAGCTTCGTGAAAGCTCTCTAGCATTTCTCGGAAGTTCCAACTAAACTTTTGGGAAGTTTTTTCTGGAACTACTGAGAAATCCTTTTCTGAACTTCAGAGAATTTCGCTAGGACGTTCTGAGCTTTGTGGAAGTTTGTTTTGGTGTTTTTGAGAAATTTTAGATAGCACTAAATAGAACTTCGGGAGAGTTTTTTTTGTGGACTGTTGGGAAGCCTATCTTGAATTTCTGGAAAAACTCCAAAACCTCTGGAATGTTCCTTCTGTGATTTCTATGTAGTCCTGTCTCTAAAACTTCTTCCTGAAGCTCTGAGAAGTCCTCTCCTGATTTTCTGGGAAGCTTTCTCCTTAACTTCCGTGAAATGTAATCTTGAACATCTAAGATGTTTGGTCCTGAAGTTTTTGAGATATTCCTGCTTAAATTACTAGGAAGTTTTCTTTCTTTACTTCAAGAAATCTGGGACTAATTTCAATAACCACTTAACTCTTGGATCGATATGCTAATCCCAAGTGCGAATGTACTGAAATAGAAGTACTTATGGAAAAATTTCAAAGTTCTAAGATAAGTTTCAAAAACTGTGGCAACGGATTGGGCTTGAGAGCTAATGTTAGGATCACAAACGAGAAAACGAAATTTACTTTTTGTTATTCCGAGCCAAGACGCATTGTTGGTCCTAATGTATCGAGCTCTTGGTCAATTTCCTACCACTTCTGTTTAGCATAAGTTTTGCAAGCTCCACGCCACAAAACCCTCTGGCGATGTCCGCATTAAATTTAATCAGTTCAATGATCAATTCGAACTGACGGTTATTTGTTTTTTTTTTTAAATAAGATTAGACATGATTTTGCTTGAAGTAAACTGTTTTTCTGTTAATTCACCTGCAAAAAAATAATGGTTTAGTGTGTTTCTTACCTTACCTCACCTCAGTCAATAACCCTGAACCAATGAAAAACGCATATCAAAACAATTTTTTCCACGACAGAATGTGACAGATCAGTCGCTAGATTCCGACTTTTCGATTAAGTCGACCAATTCTACAAAATTTCGTCGATCTCGACACACTCCCGTTTCATTTTGCTCAGTTTTTGAGTACAATTGTATATTATCTCTTTTCTTTCAAGAAAATGTTACTCAATTTTAGTAAAAAGTGGATCTACTCATAAAATTGAGCAGTCGAGCAAAGTGACGGTCGACTCGTTTGCTATATTTGTGCCTATATAAAAGGTGTTCCGATCAAAATTTGGTCAAACAGTGATGTGGGTGAGTCGATCAAAATTTTTATTACTAAGACAAATTATTTTTCTTTTTAAAGTTCAGTTGATACAGAATACAGGAGAAATATTAAGCTAAGCTTCCTTTTTACCGAATGCGAATTGCCGAGTCTTTCGTTTAACACCTGTCATAAGATGTTGTACAGTCTGCTTGTCCACTTTATTCGCCGCAGAACGCCAGTTTACCTTGAACTGTTTCTCGCTCAGAACAGCTTTTTGGGTCATCTTAACGTTCCGCTTCACGATGGCCCAATATTGTTGCGTGTTTAGAGGATTCTTGTCCTTGGGCACCACTTGAACGTTGCTGGCAGCATACCACTCCATGGCCTTTTTTCCGTAAAGGCGAGATGTAAAATCCGGCCAAAATAAAGAGGAACAATTGTGTCGCTTCAGGAAAGGCAGTAGACGTTTCTGTAGGCACTCGCTCAGATAAATTTCCTGGTTGACGGCTCCGGTCGCAATGCAAACGTTGCTCTTCAAGCCACATGTACAAGCCATCACACAAAATATTTCTTTGCGAACTTTGACAGTTTAATGTGCTTGAAAATATCTCCCACCTTTCCCCGTCCGATTGCCGTGTAAAATTCCTGTCCAGGAAGCTGTTTAAAGTCTGCCTTGACGTAAGTTTTATCGTTCTGTACCACGTAATCAAACTTCGGCAGCATCCTCGTGTACAACTCTCGCGATCGTGCTTTGACCGACGTGATTTGTTTATCGTCGGGATTTGGAGTCACCACTCTATTGTAAGTCGACAGCCCAGCTCATTTTTTAGCTCTATCCACGGTTGAAGGCGCCACTTCCAGCTTCTTTGCGACATCTCGGGCAGAGAGGTTGGGGTTCCGCTCAAAACAGCGGGCAACTCTTTTGGTCGTCGCTGTGGCCACTGGCTTTCGATTCCCCCCCCCGATCTAGCTTTCCTAGCTGTCGAAAAACGTTCACCGAACACTTTTAATACGTTGGTAACAGTTGATTTTACCACATTCAACAAATTCACCATCTTGACGTGAGAGTAGTTTGAATTTTCGCCATGCACGTGCAAAATCTTGATGCGTTGCTTCTCTTCCTTCGACGACATTTTGATAACTGAAGTGCTCATCTCAAAATCAAAATAGAGGCATGATGCTACACGCACACATCTTCAAAATGAGGGGTGTGCAACAAATGCACGATGATAGGAAATGCGTCAAGTTTAAGTCTGTTATATCTTTTTTCCCCTTCCACCTAACGACCAGTTCCACTTGGAAACGGTAAGCACGATTGCTATACAAAAAAAGAGACTAGATTGTAACCATATAAAAGGGGTTATCAATAAAGAAGACTGGCAGTTTTGTTTGAAAGATTAACTCTGTAAACGCGTGATTACTCCAGTGAAAGAATCAGCTTACTTTTCAAAGTCGACCAAATTTTGATCGATACATCCTTTATACTAAAGAACTGCATCTAACGTAGAATTTTTCGAGCCATAAGAAACCTCAGATGTGCAAGTATGAGATCCAAGGCAAGTCAAACAACAAGTTCAGAATTCAAATAATATCTCTCGACAATTTCTCGAACATGATCAATAGAGAGACTATTAGAGGAATCTCCAACTAAACGATATTCCAGTAAATCAATTTGAATTTTATTTTGAACAGTCAAATGTTCGAATAGCTACTTAACGGATCCCAGTAGCATTCAATACAATAATGTGCCCTAAGTAATCTTCTTCAAGAGTTCTTATTAGCGAGTGACCAGTTGATTTCTCTTCTTGTCTTTGCTTGGAATATCCATGGGGTATCGCACTGCAATTGCAATCGATTTGCAGTCAATTCAATGCGAAGGATTCCAAATTTGTTCTTTTGATCAATTTTGCAACACACCCACAACGTCAGTTGCACTGATTTGACATTTGAGTTAAGAGAAAGCGTTGCTAAATTTAACAGCTGTGTATTTTCTGTCAAGCAGCGAATTCAGCGAATTGCTTTCAGGAATGAAAATGATTTCAACTCATAAATTTGATCGAATCCATGCCAGACACCCCTTGGCCGCTGAACATGACTGTTAGTTATACGGCTCAATGTTCAAACAGATGGTTGCCAGAGCCCTGATCGACTTGTATACCTTTCGAAGGGTCACGTAATTCTCTCGTCCTTTAAGCACAAAGAACAGACGTTCATCTTCGATCTGCTGCTTTTGTAAAACTTTAAATCGGCTATTCAAATGTATGTCGTTATGCTCCTAGTAGGAGGCGCTGCAATTTTGCGATAACGGCCATTTTAATGTTTATCAATAAAAAACCTAGCACATAACCTGAAAAGTTTTGTTTGTTTTTCTCTGCACCTGCTTTTTACATCGTCTGCTCATATTAAGTTTTACACACGTTTTTCAATAAAAGGTGTATGGACATCAATGTCTGTTCTCTGTGCTTTGAGCTTCGGCACTGAAAGAAGCGACATGCTGCTACTTGCAATTAATGACCTCGAACCGCCGAACACCTGAGCATCCGCCTGGTTTGGGTTGCTTCTATTCTGGTCTGCAGCCTGGTTCCCTACGGATTCTCCCGAATTCTCTCCAGATCGCATTGTTCGCGGCATAACTTCGGTTTCTAGCTTCTTCTAAGGCTTCGAGAAAAAAAAATCGCTTTCGGCCGAAATACGGAAACTATTTCCCTGGGCCCATAACCTGATAGAAACGTCTGATCAAGTTAATGTGCAAGTAACAAATGAATCTTTATTCAACAACTATCTGAACCCGGTGCGAGCGCTGCTACGATTGCAACTAAATGAATGAAAATTGAATAGAATTGGCACGTTCTTGGTTGTTTTTCGGCAAGTTTTTTTTTCTTGATTAAGCAGGGACTCAAACTTCTAAGCATGCTCCTTAGGGAATGTCCGTTAATTATGTCACGTAAAAAATGACTTTTTATAACCACCTCCCTTGTCACTTTTTTTGTATGGACCTTGAAATTTTTTATAAAATTTGTGTTTCATTTGTATTAGAGCTCCCCTTTCCAGAGAGCGGAGAGGACTCAAATCACCATACAATCATTGCCTTCAAAACCTCCCACCCGCCAAATTTGCTTCATGAGTTTTCGAGTTAGGCAGAAATTTGTGTTTCCTTTGTAAGAACGTTTCTGGTTGTTTTTCTGAGTGTGTTTTTTTCTTGACTAAGCAGGGGTTCAAACTTCTATCAGAAAATGCTTCTTACGCGAGAAATACCGCTGTGTGCTCCGTTTCCCGGTTCCATGTGCTTAATTTGTTCTCGAGTTATGCAGAAATTTGTGTTTCATTTGTATGGGAGCCCCCTCCCTCCCTTCCAGAGAGATGAGAGGTCTCAAACTGTGAAAACATTTCTTACCTCAAAAAACCTTCAGATACTAAATTTGGTTCCATTTGCTTGGTTATTTCTCGAGTTATGTCTATCAAAATGCGGAGGGGTCTCAAACCTTTTTTGCCTTCAAAAACCTCTACATGCCAAATTTGGTTCCATTTGCTTGATTAGTTCTCGAGTTATGCATAAATTCGTGTGTCATTTGTTTGGGAATCCCCCCTTCCGGCGGGCTGAGGGCTCTTAAACCACCATAGAAATATTTTTTGCCTTCAAAAGCCTTCACATGCCAAATTTGGTTCCATATGCTTGATTAGTTTTCTAGTTATGAAGAAATTTGTGTTTCATTTGTTGGGAACCACCCGCTTTCAAAGAAGAGTGGTCTCAAACCACAATAGACACATTTCTTGCCTCCAAAAAACTCCACATGCCAAATTTGGTTTCATTCGTTATGCACAAACTTGCGTTTCATTTGTATGGGAGTCCCCAATCCAGATGGTGGAGGAGTCTCAAAATACCATAGAAACGTTTCTCTCTTTCAAAAGCCTCCATCTGTCAAATTCGGTTCCATTTACTTGTTAAGTTCTCGAGTTATGCAGAAATTTGTGTTTCATTTGTAAGCGAGATCCCCTCTTTCAGAGAGCAAAGGGGTCTCAAACCACGATGGAAACATTTCCTGGCTTTAAAATCCACTAAAAGCAAAATTTGGTTCCATTTACTTGATTAGTTTTCGAATTATGCAGAAATTTGTGCTTCATTGTATGGGAGCCCTCCCTCTCAGAATGGAGAGGGGTCTCAAACTACACTGGTAGGCAAAATAAAGTGCCCACCTCATCGTTTTTTTCAATTTCTCTCATTTACTTGGTTCAAATTAAAGTAAACACAGTGTAGTTTTTTTTCTTATTTTATTTTTTATATTCTTTTTAAGTTTCACTTATGGAATATTGAAAAAAAGGAGTTTTACTTAAAGAAAAAAAAAATTGTGCCCACTGCACTGCAAAATTCGATATGTTTTCGATAAGTTTCCATTGGAAGACCCCTCGATTGTTTATGTTTTGATATTTTCACATGTTTTGAAGCAAACGGCTCAACCTGGTGCATTTGTATACGTGATCGCATTTGATTCAATTGAAAAAAATGGAGAACGCAGTGCTTTCGAAAGCAATTCCCTTGTGTATCCGAAAATTGGTCGTTCGTGATGTGCAAAACGGTGAATCGCACCGGGCTGTCGCTAAGAAGTACAGTATCAGTAAGGCAGCGGTTGGCAAAATTCTTCTGAAGCTTAAAACGTTTGGATCAGTGGTGGATCGCCCTGGCAGA
Source organism: Aedes japonicus (assembly GCA_034211315.2). Lineage (NCBI taxonomy): Eukaryota > Metazoa > Arthropoda > Insecta > Diptera > Culicidae > Aedes > Aedes japonicus. The sequence goes on along the minus strand of JASCZW010000828.1, from coordinate 141,784 downwards.
GGCAGGAAGCGGAAAACGGATGCGAGAACGGACAATACCAATATCATGCGCGAAGTCAAGAAGAACCCGAAGGTAACTGTCCGCGAGATCCAGGAAACTCTTCAGTTATCAGTTTCCGGTCGAACTGTTCGTCGCCGTCTCGTAGCACAGGGTTGAATAGCAAACTTGCCCGGAAGCGCCCATTTATCAGCAAGGCAAACAAAGCCAAACGGCTTAAGTTTGCTAAGGAGCATGCTGATAAGCCCCTAGAGTTCTGGAAAACGGTTCTCTGGACGGACGAATCAAAATTCGAGCTGTTTAACCGAAAGCGGCGGGTTCGTGTTTGGTGCAGATCGGGAGAGGAGCTTCAGGAGCGCCACTTCCAAGGCACGATGAAGCATGGAGGAGGAAATGTGATAGTCTGGGGGTGTTTTTCGTGGGAAACATTGTGAAAATCGACGGGATAATGACGGCAGATTCTTACATCAACATCCTGCAAGAATCTGGAGGTTTCGCTGATCCAGACGGGCCTTGAAGAGAAGTTCGTATTCCAGCAGGACAACGACCCGAAGCATACTGCCAAGAAGACCAAGTCTTTCTTCCGGTATTGTCGGATCGAATGGCCTCCACAAAGCCCGGACCTCAATCCCATCGAGAATTTGTGGGCGATTCTCGATGCCAGGGTTGACAAAACTGGTGTTACCAATAAAAATAACTATTTTGAAGCCCTGGAGTTCTTTCCTGGTAGTCGCCATTTTGATCCAAACACAATAAACTTCCAGACGAAAATAACTAAGATCGCTGCCAATGCAGCTGAGAGTTGTAGACAGTATGCACTGCTAGAAAAATTTACTCCAAATTGGCAATATTGTGTTTATAAAACGAATTGGTTTGAAAATAGTAAAGGTCTCGAGTAATTCATGTTAAGGGCCTAAATGCCAGTTGTAAACAATGACTTTAAATGTCGATTTCTGTGTTCTTAAATTACTTTCGAGAAATGAAAGCAGCACCTGGTAGAAAAATGTTAGTTCTACCATATGGAGTAGCTGGATATAGTAGGATTTTTGTGATTCGTGAGAAATCGACGTTTAAAGTCATTGCTTACAATGACTTGGAACATCAAAAATTCGCTCAATTTTGAGACTGACTCTAGATAGATTATATCAACGCTTACTATGTCCAAACAGAAAGTCTTCTTCGACATCGACAACTTCCCCTAGGTTTGGTTTTCTACAAACCCCCTCCTTGCTGATGCTGAACTGCATATCGCTATCTCTGCATACGATTTCACCTCTTATTTCTCTTTCCCAGGACGGCAGCTGCGAGGAACAGTGGCAGTGGATGTCAACGGAGAATCCCGAACCCATGAACGGTCGCCCCAAGCATCAGAACAATCGCCTGCTAAAAGTACAATCAGTGGTAAGCAAACACAAGACAGCCACCGTTAACGACCTGACCTAATTCCGTTACAGTCAATTGAGGGCCGATCGGACGAGCGACCGTGCGTGTCCAAATCGCACAGCTTCGGCGGTTACGGAGGCTCAGCTCAGAATGCGCCGCTCCTGCGCGGTGACTCCATTACGTCCACCAAGAGCGCCAGTGGGCGCCTGTTCACCAAACAGGACTCCAACGCTAGTACAAACACTCCCTGGCGGTTGTCTCCCTCCAGTAGTGGGTAAGTTCGGTACTGGCCCTACCTCACGGGAACCAGACGGTCGACAACGCAGCCAAACCCATTCGTACTCAATAGTTCATACTTCACTTTCAGCTACAAAACCCAATCGATTCGGTCGGACTCGGTGACGCCATCGCCGACCGGCTACGGAAGCGGCGATCACACTCCCGAACCGTGCATACAATCGCCCTCATCGACATGCGGAGTCGTCTGGGCAGTCACTGATATGGCTAGCGTGCCAAAGGGAAGCGTACTGATCGACCCACAAACGCTGCAACCAATCGTTAATCAAGATGGGTATGAAAGTGTCTCATAATCACCCTCATAGGCAAATCTAAACTCCCTTTCTTACAGCACAATTTACCACTTCGATCCATCGAACCTTCCAGCCACAGCAAACCTACCGGGATCCACTCCCAGGGTACAGAAGAAGAAGTTCGAAAAGCAGAAATCCTTCAGCAGTCGAAACAATCTCAACAGCAGTAGCTCGCTCGAGAGTTCGATTGACGTTTCGCTGGGTGGCAAGAATGAATGTGGCCAACAGAACATAACTGCCACCACTACTATTGCCGAAGAGGTCGGCAGTGAACTGAACTACGATGGATCTACGAGCACGGTTAAGATCAGCACCAAAGATAATCACGATATTGATGGTGAGAGTTTGCATGAGTTGCATTAGAAAGTTAATACTAAACCTGCGGTTTCAATTTACAGAAAATTCTAGTCTCTGTGAAGAAATCTCCCAAACTACCAACGAGCTTGGTACACTCAAGCTGCAGAAACACCAAGCTACCAGTCCAATGCTGCAGGCCAGCGAACTGCAGCCCTTGGAGCTGAATGAGGTAAGCATTCCCTTTTCCTTTCCGCTTGCTATGATCATTCCAATTCGCTTTCCTTAACAAACAGATTCAGCTCAATGCCAACCATGACGAGCATGGTTCCCTGGCTGACACTGTCACTTCAATGGCGTCCGATCCTGAAACAGGCGGCACCTTGATGGTGGCTGTCGGCGGTGATAGTAGTAGTGTCAAACACGATAATCAATCCGAGCATCAACATGGCCTAGCTAACGACGATGCCAACGACGCCAACAGCGAACACTCCCAGGAGGCGGACAAAAAAGACGACACTGGCAAGATGAATGCGGTGCAGACAGTTCCTTTGATGAGTTACTCCAACTCGGCGACACCCAACAGTGCTTACACGGTCAACTACGAAAACGGCAGCGGCACGCCGGGAGCCGGAACAACCGTGTACGCGTCCGGGGCACCGGGAATGGCGACGACATATCAGACAGCGGTAAGAAGAAGGGAAGATCTAATTCGTTGAATATCCACTAAGAACCTTTTCTTTTTTTTTGTTCCATTAACCAGCCGGACGGCACAATCTACGCTGTACCTTCACCACTAGTTTATACATATCCTTCGGCAATGGATCCGGAAATGTCCGGATATTTTGTTCCTGTATATGACCAGCAGCGTGATCCGAACATGTGTACCGCAACAGGTGCGCCCGTCTACCAGACTGCAGCAGCGGCCGCCGGTGCAGGCTCTACAGTATTACCCATAGCGTACACTCAAACGGCGGCCTACAGCGGTGCTCCCCTGTACCAGAACCCCACGGCAGTCATGTACTCGTCCGAGCAGTTCCCTACTGCAGCGCAGGCGAATGCAGCAGCGGCAGCTGCTGGGCCACTTCCCCAGTATCCCATCGGGTACCCCATTGGCATTGGCTATCCCTTCAATAGTAAGTGCTCTGTCCATCATCATAGTTGTGAAAGTCACTGAAACCCTCTCTATCCCCCATCACAGGTACAGCTTATCAAAACTACTGGAATCAACCCATCACCTACTACGTTCCCCAATCGTCGGTTCCATCGGCGGGAAGCACACCGATCATCATGCCGCCACCGGTGTCACAAACTCACACAACCAGCAACATGATGACGGCGACGTCGTACTCCAGCAAACGCAACACGACGCCACCCAACCACGGTCACCAGTCGCATAATCCAGGCCAGAGCGCCTCAGTAACACCGGTTCCGATCTCGCCATTTACGACCAACATACCGATGCAACTGTCCGATCCGACCGGCGGTCCCATGTACGCAATTCCTCAGCCCATCTACTCGAACATGCTTCCATTCGCTGGTCCGATGACGCCCCATCCTCACCATTCGGCCGCCGCCAGTGGTGGAGGTGGTGGCGGCAGCGGTGGAACGATCATGAACTCAGCACTACCCACTGCCACTGCAGCAGCCAGCACTGGTTATCATCATCCACATTCGCAGTCCAACCAGGGTAACCCGGACTCGCTACCCTCGAGCAATGGATCGTCCACCCACATCTACTCCAACACTAGTCAGAACAACAATGCCCAAACGCCTCAGTCTGCGCCAAGCACGCCGCTCTCGCTGCCACTATCGTTACCTCCTCACGGCAAAAATCCGCCACTCTTTGCCACACCTCCAATTCTTCCTAATGGTTACAATCCTCAGTTGGGCTCCGCCTCAGGCGGTGGCAGTGGTGGTGCTGGTCATCACCACTACAGCACATACGAGGATCGAAAAAGTAGCGGCTCCAGCGGTGGCTACCAGGGCAAGCGATCGAATGCCAACAGTGGAAACTACTTCAATTACAGCAACAACAACAGCCGTCAAATGACACCCAACAGTGTGGGTGGTGGCGGCAGCGGCGGCGGAGGCTATCAGAACCAAAGCAACTCCGGAACCAGTGGTCCCAAGAGCTACGTCAACTCGAACAATACAGGGAACAATCAAAATTCTAATAATGGCGGCAATGGCCCATTGATGCTAGGGCAACCCCCAAAGAGTCAGCCGCGATCGGACGGCCAGACAACCGTGACCAAGCCACCACTGATACCAACATTACCAACCAGTAACAATAACACTAGCAGTAATACCAACCCTAGCGATAAGACACGCATCAACCGATCATCCAAGCCACCAAATCTAGACTTAAAGCGGAATTACAACAATTTTAACGTAAACAGTAGAAATACGCCGAGCACAAACTCAACGGAAAGCAACAACTCACCAAACAGTATTACATCATCATCGGTGCACGAACATCACCTGCAGCAGCCCCCGCAGCATCACCACCATCATCAGCATCCGCAGTCGCACCATCAGTTCGCCCATGGCGGTGGATCGAATCCGCCTCATCATCCCTACTACGCCACGCCACAGCATCAGCATCAGCACCAGCAGCAGCAACAGCAGCAACAAACGTACTACCATCACAGCCAACGGGGTGGCAGCGTTGGCAGCAACAACGGTGGTTCCAACGTCACGCCCGGCAATAATGCCGCGGCAGCTTCAGCAGCAGCCCACACGATGCCATCGAATGCTATCCAATCGGCGGCGGCAGTCGCCGCGGCCGCATGTGCAGCGGCCATCGATCCGTACCACTCGCAACTGATTCCGCTGAATGCCGCCGGGATGTCCTACGTCAAAATCGGTCAGACGTACTTTACGCATGTGAGTATGGTTTAGTTTGTTTTGAATGGTTGTTGCATCGCACAATTTTTAGTACGCGAATGATTCCGATCGAAGAAGAAGAAGGAGTGTTGGCGACAGTTGATACAACCACTTTTAACGATTTCGCCAACTACAGGGTGTATTCGTAGAAAATTGTACACACACAAATGTTCGCCAAAATACGGCGTCCTATTTAATTCTTTTGGAACTAACAGAAAATGAACTATCAGCAAGCTATGATTTGTGAATCTCAGAGGGTTTGAGCTGTTTAGTGGAATACCTGTAACTAGAAATTAGAAGAAAAATTAGTATTTTCCATTTAATTCCAACTACCTTTGCTTATCTTGACAGATACGCGTATTTCGTCTACAATGTGCAGACTTCTTCAGTGTCTCGTACTAATAACTCGACTAAGTCTTTTACTATCAGAATTTACTAATTTTTCTTCTAATTTCTAGTTATGATTTGTATTATTTATTATTTATTTCACTTGACTTTTTTTTCGTATTCCAAATACTCGTACCTCTCTCTTGACTCCAGCCATTAAATTTCGTACATCTTTTCCCATTTGTTTGGTCACTTTCATGAATTTTTAGAAAGTGTTTTCAAGAACAATTCAATGGAGGATTCATATATTTTGGCACAAAAAGCACATGATAAACCTCGTATAGTGACATTAGGCAAGATCAGGCTAAAACCCTTGTGATTCTTCAAGAATGGCAAGATGAATATCTTGATTCAACATTAAGAGGTCCAGAATCACTTAATCTAGGAATTTGTGGAATCCTCTGAAACGTCAAATTTCAACTTTGCGACGAAATATTTCTGTCGGGGTAGATTGGCTGAAGTAGGTTTCTCGCAGAAGGGTCCTTCACGATGCAATTCGGAACAACGTGTAGCGCTTCCGGGCACGGGTTCTTGTAGTGACATTTTGCGTCTCATTCCTGTTTGGAGCCTCTTGCAATGTGTAGGGGTGTAGTCCAGATCTCTTCATGGTTTTCTGGACAAAACACTTCTGCCAACACTTCCTTCCTTTCGTTTGATAGGCAAATGCTGTGGTTCTTATCGTATTCAGTAGGAATAGGAAACTAGAGATTTAAACTTGGCTCAATGCTTAAGAACCCCATTGGTGCCAAGTACACCTTGCACCTTGCAATACATTCTTGCGCTTTTCGGTACTAGAACCTCTACTTTTGTTCTGATTGGCTATGTTATTTTGTCAGCAAATTTGAGGGATTGTTCGTTGTGAGTTTTGTTTTAAGGAGTTATTCATTGAGCTTGGGACCGAGCTTAGGACCGATGTGTTGGTAACTTACTGAGTCAAAAACTATATCCATTTTCTCCTTGACTATCCAGTCCCAGACTCATTGGTATTAGCGATACCAAGCTTCTTACCCATCCATCTATGGGATGCATTCGGATTGGAAGTATGAGCAGGGGTTCGATGGTCATTAGCAATTTTGTTTTAGGCTCAGGAAGAATCAGCACTTCGATCCCAAGCTTAGTGCATCATCCCTCAAAACAAAATTTACAATGAATAACACGGCGAGTCAAAACAAAAACAGAAAGATTCTGGTACCATAAAGCGCAAGAATGTATTGCTAGGTGTACTTGGGACCAATGGGGTGCTAAAACATTTATTTTGGTGTAAAGCACCTTAACACGACTTTTCGCAGTGAAATTTTGCTTGCCATCACGGTTGGGAACTTTTTCCTTTTTGTACGCCATCTATCCATGCCTCTGCTTTACTTTTTGCATATATGATTTTTATTTTCCAACTTTGCGAGCCTCATTTGGGTTGGGATATTTCTCAATAATACTTGTCCACTTGCCGGAAGCATATTTTCCGGTTCGTTCCGCTTACAACCTTCCAACCATTCTTTTCGTTCGTACAACATACGTTTGCGCATTTCAGCACCAACATTTGATTAGGGCGAATCTCCTTTTGTAAACAAACACTTCTAGGGTTTTTTTTCATTAGGGCGAATCTACAATTGAGAGATTCTCCCCGGGCTCGCTCTCTTTCATTCATTACAGCGCGATTATAAAACTTACGAGGCATTCTTTAGTACAGATCGAAACACAACAGTGCTGGCTAGCATACTCTACAAATAGTAGAATGAAAAACGTTAAGGTGATTGGTGAATGAATGAAAGAGAGTTGAAGTTAGATACGGCTACTGCCTGCTGGCTTAGTTCCGCAGTTTTCGCACTTGCGACCGATACCTCAGCACACTTGACACAACGCGGTTTAATGTCCGAACGAAAGTTTTCGACTTCAGATTGATCGATTCTTCAACTCGGCGTTCAATTTGACCTCGAATTACCACCTTCAGCGAGTTGTTTCTGGATGAATTTTTCCGTCTTTTTTTCGAAGTCATCCGCCGAGGCGGCAACGGCATCCTCATTTCATGGTTACTTGCCGCTAATAAAAACGAACGGATACTAAGGTGCAAAATTTATAGCTTCTGTTTCATAAATTTTAGAATTCAGTATAACAAATAACATAATTAGAATGAGAAGCTTCTTTTTGGATAGTTTACTTGAGCAATTTACCCCAAGATTCAAACAACAGTTTTTAATTCTCTGGGTTCTAGCTGAATTTACATAGGTGTCACACGGTTGTGTAAGCCAACACTCTTCCTCGATGATGCTAGTTCGATGTCTCGGGGAATCCTTGACGCCGATGACAGTTCGGTGTCTGTGCTTGGAGCGCTTCTCCAGACACTGGGACTTGATGGTCTTATGTCGTTTTCGGTTTTAAACCTGGGCCAGGTCTGACTCTGACTCGCAAATACCGAACGAAAACGGATCCAGAGTCGGGTCAGTATGATGGTATTAGTTCAAAACATAAACATAAACATTTTCTTTTGACAGTTCATGGATTCGTGAATCCAGGTTGGCCTCGAAACAAGTTAAGAGCGAACCTCATCGATGTTGGCTCGAATCCAGAACGGATCCAGATCCGACCGGATCGAATAAAAAACGTTTAGACAGCTGTTAGGACGAACCTAGGGCGAACCCACTTCCGTACTGGCAATAACCGAAAACGAAATTAATGCATGACTGATTGTCTTCCCATATGACGATAGATTTCGCCTGTGCGTGCTGCAAGTCAGTGAGTAGCTTCAACATTAGCTGTTGACAGGGCGACGCACGATTGCTTCCGCATTCTCCAGTCGAGCAGTTCACCGCCAAACTTTAGCAGATATCCTGAATGTTATGTTCTGTCGCCTCGTCGCCGGACCGGTCGTCATCGACGAAACACTCTATTCTGCCGGTTACGGACCCAGAAGCAAACGCTGATTCTTCTAATCTAATCTAATCTCACACTAACGCAGCCAATTCTTGAAGGCATCCTGGAAAATGATGGTTTCATGAATACATCATTTTTCTTGTCATCGGCCAGGCCAACTGCGTAGTATGTGTCGCAGAGAGGATTCCAAGAATTAGAGCGATTTCAGAGATTCTAAATTCGCTCTACTACTCTGAATCAAGGGAAGGAAGAAAGCGTGGATCTCCCGCACCAAACGCTTCCATGTAGAGTTAAACAATGTGATAATTTGTACTTTATCGTTGGGAGCATAGATGCTAGAAAGGTTATTTTATGCTCTTTTTGCCAGTGGGTGTACTTTTGGCATTTGAACCAAAAGCATGGCAATAATTGCCAAGGTTATAGCGCCTTATCTCGCTCAATGGTGGACTAAAGCTTACGGATAAATACGAAGCTGAAAATAGCATAAAACATATTGTGAAGGGATGTTATAATATAAAATGAGAATAAAATGTGTACTGTCTGCATGTCTTTCGATTGTGGTCCTGCAGCAATATCATTGGCATTCATGGCATTATCATTGCCATGAAGGAAAAAAATTAAAATTTTCATACAATACTCGGAAATTCCATGGATGGTCCAAAATTGTATACCGTATAAAGAATACTTACATTTTTCGTGGTAGGGTAAGATTTCAGCATACTACGGGGTCGCCTACATTGCGTTGGTGGGACTGCCTCCTAAGGTATAGCTGACGAGATACAGCGCTTCTTATTCAGCCGCTGGTGAACAGATCTCCTTGGTGGACAGACGCTCGGCACGCACCTCCTCAATCTAGCTGAAGTCAGAAGGACAACAGTGCCCAGGCTGCACTACCAGCTAAGTACGCAACCCTTAGCTGGCGGTCTTTGTCATCTGTTGACCCGTGGAAGCAAGAGGTAGGAACTTGTGAGGACCAGAGCTATGTTGTGGGGGCGGCACGCTCCATCACAGTTGTCGACTCACCATTTTGCAGCCCAATAAAACCCAAAAATTCCATTTCTGTGAAACAAAACCGACATTTCTTCATTTTAATTTCCAAACGGAACCGCTAACGTCATCCATGTACACTACAATGGAACCGTCTTTGATTAACGACTCCAACACCATATTAATTAAACGTTGGAACACTGCTGGAGCGTTTCGTAAGCCAAAAGGCATCTTCACGTACTCGTATTGGCCACCAGACGTCACGAAAACGGTGTACGGAACAAAATCTGAAGCCATATTCAAACGATGGAACCCATTCTTCAAATCCAAAACGGAAAAATATGTCTTCCCTTCAACTCGCATCTTAACAATCGTCAATGAGCGGAATAGGGTAACTGTCACTGCCCTTTTTTTTCACGGACCGATAATCAATACACATCCGTCGCTCCCCAGATTTCTTTGTCCTCAAGACAAACGGAAATCAATACGGAGAATCACTAGGTTGAAACGTCAATTTCCTCAACCCGCTCCTTCGCTTTACGCATCCGCTCTCGAAAACAATCAACCAAAACATGTCGATTGTTATGCCTTGTTCAGACTACAAGCTTGTAACATAATACAAGGGGGTTTTGAAAAGTATTTACAAAGAAAATGTCATCAAGATAGCCTTGTATTATGTTACAACGCTGTCGTATGAACAAAGCATAACGCAAAATACTGTCATTGTGGTCGTGAGATGGTGCACAGCCTGTTTTTTGTAAACATGCGTGACGTAGATCTCCAAAAACAATTCATAACAGGAGCAAATCAAAACGTGGAATGTTTATTTCATTAATTGGAATATTTTTTAAAAGGTTTCGGCTGATAAATGCCTTTTTGTGCACTTAAAGAATACGGACGAAAACTTAACTTGCTTTGTTATCATTCGCTTGTTTCTGGAGTTTTACGTCACTACCCGAAATCATGGATTGTTTACACATTTTTCGTTACAAATCAAGCCAAACATTGCATTAGGTCCTATGTAACATTTGTGTCAAATCGACGAAAATAGGATTGAAAATTTTGATTTGTTTTTTAAATCGTAATTGTAAATTAATCATGTAATCTTTAATTTTTGCATGGTTTTCAACGTAAACCGTCGTCAAGATCACAAAGAAAAAGTTGGCTTTGAAGTTTACTATAATTTAGTTGTGTAATTGATACATTTGTTACTTCGGACCTACTGCATTTACATTTGTAGATTGGACCTGTGAGATTGGTCTTCTGTCAAGTTAGAATGTACATTGGACTTTTTTTTATTGCGATAAGGACTAATAAAAAAATGTTCACATTAGCTTCCTTCTAGCTCTTTTTTTGTACTCTTGTACCACCCAAGGGGCAAGACGGCTCTTCATCGCGAGTAATTTCAGAGTTGCTTCTGAGGCACCTCGAGTAACTCTCGTTGCTCAGCAAGCGAGCACTGTCATTGTTTTGCTCTCTGTTTTTGCACAGCAGCTGTCAAACAAACCGACGCTAGTACATAAGCTCTCGAGTGTGCACAATTGGAAACTAGCAATTTTCAATGTCTTAGGAAAACAAGCTACATTCACTTAAACTACATATTTTATACGCTCGTACAATTTTATATCGTTTTTGCCACTATTCGTGTAAGGATTTGCCTTGATCCGCAATTTTCTTATGCAGCATCATTCCACCAGACGGCCAGATTAAGAACTGGTGCTTTAGGACAAGGGCAGGAGATGAGACAAACGAGCTCAGCCCGCTGCACTCCGGCACAAGCTCTAAGCTTCTCAGAATCTATGTTTAGCAAATCTAGCGGTAACCCCGGAGCAGGGTTGTTACGGCAGCGCGGGATTTCGCGAATTTTCGCGGATTTCGCGATTTTCGCGGATTTGCGCGGATTTGTTCATAAAATTCGTTCTGGCGCGGATTTGGCGCGGATTCGTTCGACCTCATATTGATATACCCACACAGAGACAAAAGCGTTCACGAAAATGAAAACGGACCGTGAATCCAGTTCACGTTTTCAGGATTTTTACCTAAATACGTGATTTAGCTCGTGATTACGTGAGTCAGTTCACGGTGTATTTTTGCTTGTTCTCGAATCCGTGACTCGCAGTCCACGGATCCGGGCACGATTTTTTTTCCGCAGATACTGAGTTAAGTGAATTAACAAACGAGTAAACCAGAGCGTGTTTATTTTGCAGCGTCAGGAATGTAAAAACAGGTTGTCAGAATTGCCACATTTGAGTGCCGGTATGCCAACACAAAAAATGCAAGTAAAATTTCAAGAATTTAAGAAACTCGAATCATTATTCAATATGATATCAAGATGAGAACTCAAAGCAAACTGAAAAGGAGACAACTTAGAATTTCGAATCGAATAATTCTATAAGCTCCAGGAATAAATCCATGAGGATTAATATCCAAACCGAAGAATTATTTCTGAACACGAAGTTTAATACCTAAGAATTCTAAATGGACCTAGGGACTTAAATTCACACTATTAAAAATCTAAGACAGCATTTTATTATTTGTTTGCTAGTAGATATGCATTATAACCTTCATTATTTTAGGGCTACATGCATAAACAGGTCTGGGTATTTTTGCTTCGTTCGAAAAGTATCTGCAGCTATTACTTTGCTCGTTCCGTCGAAGTGGAAGAATTCAAAGAAAGCTGCACAACTAAGCTCTAAACGCTTCAAAAGCATGTTGAAACCTGGTGGGCAACTTTCGACCAGCCGCAGAAGTGGCTCTTTCAACCACAACCACTTAGTTTCTTTGAAAAAGATATTGCATGTCCGCAAAACGGAGCTCATGAAGAAGAAATTTTGAAAATTTTACATGCTGCCAGATATCAAAGGGCAGGTTCTTTGTGATTGAATCAGCGGAGAAACGGAAAGTTACGTTAAGTATCTCGAAACGAATGAGTTTATTCTTTCGACATTTATGATAGGATTCTCGCATTTTTAGTCACTATGATGTCGAAGAGTTTACAATCCAAAACAGATAACTGGAAGCCATCAACAACAAATGCTAATGGAAGAACGTTTTCTTGAGGATACGGATGTAACTTATTTACAAATCCATTCTGACGCTGCAGGAAATCAACTAAAACATCTCATTTAATAAGCATCTTAAAGACCACACTAACGCTTTCGTCTCGTATTTGTTTTCAAAGATGTTCCGAACTGAATTTGTTAGACCAGTCATACTTCAATGTTGGAAGGATCATAAATATGATTCCATCAAAGAAATCGTCCACTTAGTCGATGTTCATTGATTTTAAATTAGACAAATCTAAAATTCACGAAGAACCAGCACTTGCAAGTGTCAAGTTGTCAACCAAATCGGCTGAATCAGAAACAGATTCGAAGAACTTGATTTTTTATTCCAGGATGATAGTTTCTCTGAAATGAGAACATTGCTCAACATTGTAACTTGTGTATCTCATTCTAATGCAGAGGTCGAAAGAAAATTTTCACTATCTAAGCATGTAGTTACGCGGAAAACGAACTAGGCTCAGTGTACAGCAGTTCAATAATCGTAAACATATTTTGAGTGGCATGCATTTTTTGAGAATGATATAACTAGATTTGTTGTTTCAAAGGACTCGATTTTGAAGGCGAAATTTATGAGGTAATTCTTATGCAATCCAACAGAAACAAAAGAAAGATTTTGAATTAGTAGAGGCACAAAAAAATAAGGAAAAAGCAAATGAAGGAAGTAAGGCACCAGCTCAAAAAGCAAGAAGAAGTTGTAGGAATGAAAGGGAAGGCTAAAGAAGATATTTTTAATTTGATGGAAAAGAAATCAGAGCTATGACATCCAATAATCCAGAAACATCATTCCTGAAAGTTCTTTTGAAACAAAAAGATAACATCCAGCAGAAGCGAACAATCAGAAAGGGAAAAATTAGCTCATATGAAGGCTATTGAGAACTATTAAATGTTAGTGACGTGTATGTTAAATAAATACGTACCCATCTTGATACACCATTGACAAAATATGGATCATTCTCTTTGACATACTTTTACATATCGGTTGTGTTCGAGTGCTTTCATCACTAACTCAAACGTCCTGGTGCTCCTTCAGGGGTGGACTTGGCCAGCGTAGATCACATATTGGGTCATTGGTTGTTTTTGTTTGGACATTTTTATTGTTGGTTATCGGTCAATTTATTTGACTTAGCTCATCGTGACTTATGTTTCCTCTTTACAGGTTTTCATTTCACATCGGAGTTTTCAATTACATTCCTGTTTTGGAACAATGCATCTAATTGTGGGACAAGACAATCTTATTGTGGGGAACGGTTTTAGCTCCACCGAGACCTTATTCCAAGCGCTGGGTTTTTCTGAAGGAAATTAATCAAAATCTACTTTTATTATTTGTAGCATACTGCCAAAAATGAGTGATGCATGTTATTTGTTTCGAAATAGGTTCGCTTACCGATGAAGCCTCATCTCTATATATTTGATGCTTGATAAGTTATAGAACATTCGTGTGGATTGATTTGAAGGCGCGGATTTGATTTTTGAACTCGCGCGGATTTGGCGCGGATTTATTTTCAGACTTCTCGTAACAACCCTGAACTCGCTTTAATGCCACTTCATTGTACTTCAGTAGAGTTCACCGTTGTGCCATCTTCTGTTGCCATTAGCAGAATGTCCACAATGTGTTCAAATAAATTGGGAGTCTAGTTGGGAGACAAACTTTTCGAAACCATGGCAACCGATAAGAACCGATGAATATTGATTTAATTTCAAGCTATATTGAGTTACTCGCGAGTTACTCGGTGCGTCAAAGCAACTCAGAGTCTAGCTGTCTCACCCCTAGGTACCGCCTCATCTTTGCAATTAGCAAAAATTCAAATAAAAAGTAGTTTATTATAATTGAGAGCCCCAACAACTGACTATATATTTATTCAATCGGATTATTGTATCAGGTGCACATATTACTTCAAATACTTGTTCTTAAGCGTAAATGGCAAGGGTTAGTGTACAAACTGTATGAACTTATGATTATTTTAGACCCACATATATAACATTTAAACTCCTGGTTTACATATCACGCAAATCATTTTTTTTATACTTAATTTATTTACTTTAGTATGTTGGGGGATCTTCTAGGAATGGGTAAATAGCGATGGTAATTTGTAATTCACCCAGCAAATAGGTTTCAAAACAGGCAAAAAATGTGTGAAAATTTCGTTAAAAAAGATGAAACAAGCTTACCGTGCAACAATGGACCAATGCATATAATTTTGTTATTCTTGTGCCTGCTACAACGCAACAAAGCTCACATTAGAAAATAAGATACATTAGTCCTTTATTGATTGAGGTTTGTGCCGATTTGTGCGATTTGCGATTGAATAAATATGTAGCCGATGTTGGGGTTCTCAAATATGATGGGCTACTGTTTGCTAAATGCAAGAATTAGGGGTTTCAAGAGTTCAATAATAAAGCTTATACAGAATTACTGTGAACATTATTTTACTAGAGCATACTGCAATCACAATAGTCCCATGTAAATTCTACTTGGCAAAAGAGTAATCTAACAGGTCCAATCTACAAATGCAAACGCAATAGGTCCTAAGTAACAAATTTATCAATTAAACACCTAGAATCACCCTAAACACCAAAGGCAACATTTTCATCATAATCCTGACGACGTTTTACGTTGAAAATCTTACAAAAATTAAAGATTACACAATTGAGTTGCAATTACGATTTGAATAAAGAATATTAATATTTTCGATTTGAGACAAATATTGCTTGAAGAAGTTAAATATTTTCCATCCAACCGAAGAACTTTTTGTTTGTTTTCATTCTTCGAACAATCAGAACACACGTTTTGAGAAGAAAACTTGTTGGTCCTATGTACATCTGTCAAAATTTTAGACAAACATTGTACTTTGGACAAGTGATGACAAAACTCCAATGTACAGAGCTGTGTGATATCAGACGGCAGGTACATCGGACATTTTGTTATCGCTCGTATATTCAATTTTTTTTAGTCTTAGAGCATAATTTCAAAATGATTCATAGAAAAGTAATGGATTTCTGTCCGAATCGATATTCAACTTGATTTTGTTTATATTGTTACTTAGGACCTTATGCAATGTTTGGCTTGAAATATCGACAAACACCTTGCCCTTCGCCACCTGTATAAACCTTATTGGATTGCTACACGCAAAAAAAACCGCAGTAGAAACTACACGGGTAAAAATCCACACTTATTAATTGGCGGAAAATCCATGTAAAATTCCACATAATATTCTATTTGTTCAAACATAAAACAGAACCCTTTGAGATACACATATGAAGTTTATGTGGCAAATGAAAATGTGGCTACACATGGTGGTTATTTGTACATATAGGAAGTATGTGTGGTTGTTAATAGATATCATTTGTTGATCAAATTGCTAAAAAATTATGTGTGGGACACATAGATATTATCTTTGCTTTTTTATCAGTATACCATTTCGAGGGTTAAATTGAGCGCAAACACCAACAATTTTCAGCTGGCTATAAATGCGTTTGATTTTACACATGCCTGCGATTAGATCTACCATGGTGCGGTTGATATCAATATGAGGTCTGTCAAATATACCACAAACGTTGAAGGTTTTACCATAAACGTACACTCAAAAGAAAATCCACATTAGATTCATGTGCAAACCCACATGGATTTTTGCAATGGAGGTTAGCACATAGAAAAGTATGTGTGAAATTAATGAATTCTCGTCAATGAATGTTTTCATTAAATGCATGAGGACTTGGCATACAATCCATAAGTTGGACACATACTTTCTATTTATTCCTTAACTTGAGTGCATTGGTCATGCATATCATGAAAGGGATGTTATTTGATAGTTCCAATTAGATTTAAGGTGTTTATTTGCGAAAAAAATAAAAACAAGATTTTCTTGTCCGTTATAGGTAGATACGTTTATTTGTACAAAATTAGTTATATTTTGATTTCCTACTACTAGAGTTCGCATTCGGCGGGACTTCAACATCAGGTGATGGAGCCGCATTCAAACGTCATCCGATAACAAATTTGGCGAAGAAACGGACACAGTGAAAGCGTTTTCTTTAGATTCAGACGGGCCAGACTCTTCTGATGTGTTTTCCAACCAATCCTCTTGTATCTCGATGATTTCGTATCCGTTAATACCGACTTCCTGTAATAGAAAAGAAGAACACCTAAGAAAATAATGTGTAAATGAATATCTACAAGATAACTTACACATCTCTGACGCCAATTAACGATTCACCTGTAAATTTCGTTGAAATTCCATGGTAAATCGTAAGCTCCAGAATCTGTGAAAATTTCATCTAACTCATCCCTGGAAATATTCACCAGTTTGTTAAAACTGACTGCTGCATCAGTGCAAAAGGTGTAGAATTATTAAATTGTTCACTGGACATTATATTTTCTTGACATACGTTCAATAGCTGCCAAGATATCACCATTTAATTTTAACTCCTCTAGCACAAACTCGGGGAAACTTTTCCCACCTTCCTCCATCTTTGTTTTGTTTGTTTCTGTGTAGAAGCAAAGCGTATTTGTCACGATGATGGTAAGCATATGCCGCACATGAATTTAATGAAAACGAATATTGTAGTAAGGTATGTGCAGCCACACTTGAATTTAAAGGAGCAAATTTTTTGAGTGTAGTGAACTTGACTGAAATTTCATGGTAGTTTTAAAGATACGCGTAGTCGGGTAAAATGGTAGTTTTTACTATAAGATTTTTTTCTGTGTACTAACACAAACTCGTCTACTACACTCAGCGAAATAAACGTTTGATATTTATAAGATTGCATTATGATTATTTGCCATATGAAATCAGTATAAATTTCATAAATTTATCTTATGAAATATAATGATGTCGAAAATATAAGCAAATGGAGCAACCTGGATTCGAACCTTGAACGTTGAGGATATTGGTCCAGTGACTTGCTCACTAGTATATATCAACACTTATAATCAGGAAAACTTAAAGGCGTACAAAAACAACGTCGTGTGAAACAAAATCCATTCATAAGTCAGCCTTATGAAATTCCATAGCATTGTTAATAAGTTCAACCTTATGAAATTCTTAAAATTATTTGGCTGAGTGCAGCAGGTTATGAGATAGCCGTACACGATCGAACTTTTAGTTTGTCACTGATCTGTAGATTGGCAATGTGTATATCTTATTTCATTAATTCTCACGCAAACGTTAGCGAAAGTGACTGTGACGACAAACGGGATGCTTCGTTGAAAAACAAACAAATGCATGATACAGCAGGCTTCACTTTACAATACTGGTGCGCTATATCTATGGTTAACAAAGAAGTGAGGAAACATTGGCTCTCTCAAAAGCAACAGTGATGCCATAGCTACCGCTCAACAGCGAAGCATTATTTATCTTTGGGTACTATTGGACAGCGCCGAAACATATTTTTGTATTGCATATGATACTGCCAGGTGGTGGACAATATAATCATAAGCATAGATCAACCTCTAATGACTGCATAAAACATGAAATAAATAGTGATTTCAGATTATCTAAATCTGTAATAAATTTAACTCATATGGACAAGACGTCACTGAAAAACAGTGTCGAACCTTTGTGATTTCGGATTAGTGGCAGAATTCTTTTAAGACCCTTTCACGGCGATTGAAATATCTTTTGAGACATTTGCGCGTGGGGCAAATAACGAATACCCTGTCGCTTCGTCATGTTGCAATTGTTAAACTTGAAAAATTGGCTTTTTTACCCGCAGCCTACTAAGCTATAATATCGTGCATTCAAAGAAAACCATGGCATTGGTGAAACGGGAACCTTATTTGTACGATGGTGCAAACATTATCACGCATACGGTATACACTGGATGAAATCGTCTAGTCGAATTTACATAGGTGTCACACGGTTTGTGTAACCCGACAGTTACATCAAATCTAGCTGTAACGCCGTCATATTTTTTATAATAAAATATTCTTTTTCTGTTTTGCAGCCATCCTTGGCGTTGCCCCCGAGTCGCCGGTCGCCTCCAAATGACATACGTCCAATCGCTGGAGTCTACCCAGCCATGAACATGGTGATGCCAGGTAAGAAGCTTTACGTCAAGAACGTTGAATTTTCTCTTCGGTCGAAACAAATCACCTCGCGCCCCGACGGTAGCCGAAAGTCCAATCAATTGGCATTACGCCGGCAATCACCGACAAACCGACACGAATGAGAATGGAAATCGTTAATTACGGTAAAATTTCTTATCATAGTACACTGGTGACATCGGTCCTCGTGTTCGCGGAAAACAAGCAAGAAGCTGCGCTGAGTTGGTTTTAACAGTAGAAAAGATTTCGGATCTGAAATTGAATCTATGTTTTATGTCGGTTTGTCGGTGGTGGAATCTCGAATTCAACTTTTCAACTTTGTTTTCCTCATTTTTCTCGCACACAGCATCCCGACAGTTCACACCTCGACCTCAGCACAGCAATTACAAGGGCAATAAGGCGCCGAGATAAATGCTTGCTAGCTATCGAAGGTAGCTACACAATAAGTCAACCAGAAATTATGCCGAATCTAAGCAACAAGTATAAATAATTATTAAAAATAGACAAATGGAAACGCACTATTTAAAACAAAAAACGCTAATCGCTAAAACCAAATGATTAGATTCACTCACACAGACATACAGACAACAGCAAAACTCAACAAGGAAGGACTTAAACAAAGACAAAAGGCCACTTTCCCGCTCGAAGAAAGTCACGGAACCTGGAGCGAGATCGTTTTTAAAACAAGACCCAAATTCAGCACCACCGACTCTTGAGGGCGTGGTCAGTGGCCATAGAAAGAAGTTGAAAAAAAACACACAAAAGTCACGCGAGAACAAGAACGATCACCCGTGAGGACAAAATGCCATTTATTTTATTAACGATTAAAATTATTAATATATACTTATGTATGATTATTATTAACTACATTACATAACAGTGAAGCAACACTAGAGAAAACCGTATGATACCAGTTTATAACTGATAGAAAACTAAAAATTAAAGGAAACAAAAAAAAATCAGAGTGAAACTAAAGCAAAAAAAAATTAAAGAAAAAAAAAAGAATTAGTAAACGCTCTACCAGTGATTCAATCAACGCTATGCGAATTATTTCTAAAATAATTTTTAAACGCGGGATGTAAAGGACAGGACGGAGACCCGACGGCACAGCAAATCCTGAAACAGTGATCAACAAACAAAGAAAACAAGCAAGAAACGAAGCATGTAGTTGGATAGTTTGGTTGTTGAATAGGTGGATAAGTATGTTGACTACCGGGAGCGAGATAGGAGGAGATAGGAGAAGCAAAACTGCCGCCCACACAACACCACTCGAACTAAATAGCTACCGCAAACCAGTTGAACCACAGTGGAAATCGTGGCAAACCGCCAGGCATCCCACAGTTTACAGCGCCCAGTGAGAAGCAGGAAACCAATAGCGAACCACGAACGCATTCACACACACACACAAACATACACACGCAGAGAAATTATATCGTGAATCATCACACTATTATTATTAATTACAATTCATTAGAGGAAATCGGATAACCAAGATCAAGCCGTTTACAAATTTATATGAAAAATTTATTTATATAACAATTGCAAACTTAATGCAACACACATAAACAAAACAAAAAAAGCATAGTAGCGAAAAATATTGATTATTTATTCATAAAAGACAGTGAACTATGGCAAACAATGCAAGCTAAACGACAAACATTATATTAAAGGAAGAAGAAGCAGAAGAAAAACATCAACAAACCAAGAAAACGAAGCAAAAAAAAAATAAATAAAATTGTTAACCCAACCATCTTGTAATGGATATTTTCAAGAAATTTTTAACGATCTTAACCAGCAAACACATCTCTTCCTTTCGATCGGTGATATTTGTTAGTGCAAGCAACGTTGGAAGCGAAGAGGGCGAAAACACTTTATTACGGCGCGTAGGCCACTGATCAATTCAACTTATAACTACTACTACTACTACTACTATCTGTGGTATCCCAGATTACATTAGACGATGATGATGAAGAAGAAGAAAACCAAACAAACAAACCATAACCATAGCGACTCATTGACAGGCTCTCTTTCTCTCACATACATACACTTTCGCTCGCGAATGCACAACCTATCATACGGATTGGAACAGGAATATGAATATGTTAGAATATTTTCTTCAGTTTGCTGTAACTTCCACCTTAAGAACTGGCTTTGACGTGGAATTTCTAATGTAATGTTGAAAGATTTCAAAATGTCATTGAAATGTTAGACTATGCAATAAATCAGGAGTTCCATCCTAGGACAGGACCTGCCAGCTGTTAGTGCAAAAACAAGACCATTAACCTGTCAAAAAAGACCGTTTTTTATTGGTCGCTTTGGCAACCACCTCTACCGCCTCCGTCGAGTTATGTAACAAGCAGGTAGTTTGTTGTTGGTTTGGCGGTGTTGCTAGTAGTCACTGCTTTTTCACTTTTTTCGTTTGTGACAACTAGAACAAAAGTTCACAGTGGTTTATTTTAAATCAGTTCGAAATGAAGTGCAAAGCGATAAATTGTGGTCGCAGTGACGTCCGGGTCTTCCTTTTTATCGGTTCCCGGGAGATCCAATCGTTCGCAGAAAGTAGGTGAAGGCCTGCATTGGGAACGCACGTGAGGAAGACATTCTCTTGCTCAAGATTTCTCCCCACAGCAGAATTTGCAGCGTAAGCATCAATGAAATTCAATGAAACCGTATCAATTCACGTTTAGTTTGATGCAGGTTCATTTCCCGAACGACAAAAGAAATGTTTTTAATTACTTTATTCTCAATGGAATTACTGTCTAAACATATCTGGCAACACTGGAGCGACCCCCGTATCATAGCAATCATAAATTTATAAGAGGTCATCTCTCTGAGCTGGCAGATCCTGTCCTAGGTCGTAACGTATAGAAGCGCACTAAAAAAAAGTCGGCACAAGTGCTTTTGTGCTGGGCGACTCACCCCTTGATGCAGATCTTCTTGGCTTATTCTTCGCTTGGATTTTTCAGAAATGTTGGCTTCCTTCACTGAACTGTGCAACCGAAATCATCCCAAGATCGTCTGAAAAGTAATTCGATAGCGCCCATCAACGAAAAGCATTTGGAAATCGGATGATTGTCTTATGGTTAGTTCCGTATGGCGATCATCCATGTTTCGTATGACAATCAACCAAATTTAATATGATGTTTGTTTCAAAACTGTGTAGGTCATTAGCGATTTATGAACAATTCGAATCAATTCAACGCCATAATTTTATTCCACATCATACTTCCTCAGCCGTTGAGCAAAGATTGACGTGACTCCGTAGAAAGCGAGCGGGTTTCGATCCTTTATTCGTGATGGTTAGTTCTGATAGCGATTTATAGGTTTTTACCGAATGATGTTAACGTGAATGTTTGGCATCCTCGTTTCAAATTATTTGCGTTATAGGGCTTTTCCAATGCAATACGTATTCCGCTTTGGGATTACAATTTTTCATACAGCGTACATTCGAATTTGAACGGGAGGTCAATTCGTTTCGCGCATTATTAGTTGATCAATATTAGAAGGATAATCATCTAGTTTCTAGAAAATCGTCCTCCGCCTGCATCTTTCATTCGGAAATGCGATTTCAATGTTCTGATATCAACCGACAGAGGATTAATTCGCTAAAAAGAAGAAGTTTGGGTTCAGTGTTGGCAGGTTGACAGTGTATGCTTGAGAAGATCACAGCAAGCGCTGCCCGCGAACGGTGGAGCTTTCG
The DNA here is from genome assembly GCA_034211315.2 of Aedes japonicus. Taxonomy (NCBI): domain Eukaryota; kingdom Metazoa; phylum Arthropoda; class Insecta; order Diptera; family Culicidae; genus Aedes; species Aedes japonicus. Next base: position 119,581 of record JASCZW010000828.1, on the reverse strand, counting down.
AGAGCTGTCACTGTGTTTACCTGTGATTTTCATTGTACTTAAAAGATTTAGTATTTTGAATAAGCACTTCAAATAATCGCGAACAAATGTACTACATTTGCTCGCGATTGTTTGAAGTACAAATTGTATTCGTGCAGTTGGTCTCGCCGGGGCGGAGGTTTAAATATTTACCGGATAGTGATTCATTCTATTAACGTCTCTTTAAACTGTACATCTGCTTAGACGTTTTAGTTCATTCAAACCGGCAAACCGGATAGTGGAGCGCTACTCCTATGGAAACATACATCATTTAGCATTACAGGGACCTTCTTGCAATGCAAAATAAAGAATGAACATCAACGATTTCCGGTGAGATCTATCTGATTATAATGAAATTGGTACGATACTACTAAACACGTGCCATCAACAAACATAATATACTTTGATGATGGAAGTGTATGCACAATACCAATACAAATTTCCATTTGATGTTGATAGTGTGTTTATACAGGGCTTGTTGTAAGTAAAAGCGACCTCAGAATGGAGTATGTGAGTAACCAGACAATCCGATTATCCATTGCACCGGAACTGTTGGAGTCCCGTCTTACCTCGATGGACGATGTCGGGACATGAGAGGCTTCGTACGCTAATGGTCGATCGTTAGTGTGAGTGTAAGCGTACCCCGAGGCAACACACGTGCATCTGTATTGACAAAATGATGAATTGATGGTAAGCTTGCAACGGATCCTCTTGCTTATACCCCACAAATAGTAATTGCTTCACACAGCTATAGCATGGCATTGAATACAAACTAATTATCACTTCTTCACTACATTTTCACAAACTTGACAGCACTTCAAAGTAAACATTAACAAATACACTGTCAACAGAAAAAAGTCATCAGGTTCACAAATTAATGTAACATGAAATTTTGAACATTTTCCCCTTTTTTTCTGCCGCACCCTGTAGAATGTTCATGCAAAAAAACAAAATTTGGTATACCGTTAAGACGATTATCCGTACACCTGTCTGAAGCGAGGGACCTGCAAAGACCTCTACCTCCAACGTAGGCCAAAATTAATTGTATTATGAACAGGTCGCTAGAATACAAAAATGGTCGCCATTATGCATCACTTGCGATGGAGCAGGCATTCGATTAATGGTGAAACTGGAAGGAGTCCTTCAAAAAATATACAACGCTCAAATTGCTAACCAATGAATGCTCCTCCAGTGGAGCAAATAATTCTTGAAAATTACACGCCTGAAGTCCTAATAGTATGTGAGGTTTGTGCTCAGGAAACTTCGAAGTGATAGGGACTTGATCCCGTATGTCCTGAAGTTTGGCATGTGGAATGTTTGTTCTCACCCCAGTCGGTCTTATATCAGTTCCAGTGCCTTCGGGATTTCTGAGTCGAAAAATCTATAATCACGTGTTGCTTCGGAAGGGAACGATGAAGTGAAGCCGCTGATCCCGGCCCATGTGTTGAAGGGTTCGATATTCAGGGTCCAGGTCGTCTACCTGGCGTGACAAATTAGTGTCAGGCTGCAAGTCACGTCAATACAATAACAACAACAACAACAAAATAAGAATATATTGTTTGTACTTTCAAACGTACTATGAACTTTGAAGTTCGTTTGACCTTTTGTACAAATCATTTGTCCAATTTTAGAATTTACTCGAGTAATTCATGATTAGGGCCTAAAAGCCATTTGTAAACAATGACTTTAAACGTTAATCTCTCACGAATCACGAGAATCCTACTATATCCAGCTACTCCATATGGTAGAACTGACATTCTTCTACCAGATGCTGCTTTCATTTCATGAGAGTTATGGAAGATTTAAGAGAAATCGATACATAAAGTCATTGTTTACAAATGGCTTTTAGGCCCTTAACATGAATTACTCGAGATTTCTACAAAATCCCGGACAGAAGCGTTCGTTTTGCGCCTAAATGCTTTGAATATCCTCCTGTGCGTCGTTAACGCTCTTGCGAGGATGTTTTGTTCACTTCCTTTTTTTCGATCGGTGGTGAAACGTTCTCCGTGACGTTTGAAGACACGGAAAACAGTAGAGCTCACGATTCTTAACTTTTTTAGCATGATGCTAAAGATTTAAACTTTCTTTTCAAAAACTTTGCCGCACTTTTCATTGAAACTAACAGAATGCATACAAACATTTTACCCCAAAGGCAAAACATATATTACTGCTATTTGCGTGTGTTGCAATTTTAACGTGGACAACCTTTATTAAGGCGATACCCATCAAGTTGAACCGTTGTTAAAATATCTGATGATTCTCAACTGTAATTTTTTGACCATTTCCAACCATAATTGTTCAGTTTGATCAGTTTTGACACATTTGTCTGAAATTTTTCAAAAATGGCGTCCTTTCCATGTCGACATTTGATTAGTGTGCTGACATTTTGAGAAGATCCGTCAAAACCAAACCTCTGCTGGTGTCATTATTGACGGTTACCGGTTACGTATTGCTAAACCATCTACGAAGACCACCTCGTTTGCAAACGAGGTCAAACTGCCTAATAACAGCGGTTAGTAGCAACAAAAGGCCGGCTCCAGACATTCATGTAAGGTGGGAAGTGAACCTGTGGAAAACAACATAAAATATGACGTTAAAAAATGGTAAACTGACATATTTCCTTCCGATGAAAGTTCCTTCGATTGCTTTTTTTCACCTTGCCATCGTCTTTCGGTGCCCAACATTTCATTACCACTGTTCCTTCGTTATCATTTGCTCCATCACTCAGACAACTACCAAAGCCAGAGAGTCCTGAAATAAAATGCAAAGTCCTATAACCCCAAAAACACAATGAAAAAAAAAACCAGCCAAGGTAAACGATAACCTATGTAGAAAGGTAAAGAATGAAAAGAAAAAAACAGCAAATAAACGAGAGAGTTGAAGCGATGAAAGCTGAGAAGAAAACTGTGACATGACATGATTTCCTACGTAGATTTTTTTTGTTTGTTGTCTCTATTTCACGAAGAAAAAAAAGAAGTAGCCAAGAAAACTATCGATGCCAGTGGAAGAAAAGAAAAAGAAGAAAGAAAAAAACAGTTGAAAACAAAACCAACCCGAAGGCAAATGCTAAGTCAAGCGGAAACGCGAAAAAAAAAAGAAAACAAGAAAGTTGATTCAATGTGTTATTATATATGAAAGAATGTATTTATTTTAATTTATATACACTGATGGAGAAACAGAGAATAACTAATGAAAAAACCGGGAAAAGGCCGCATAAAATGAAATAAAAAGTGAAAAAGTGAAAAACGAAAAAAAAACACAACGCAGTGGGCTTTCTTTTCTGATAGTTCCGTATTGAGAAATCCTGGGATTGCTTTTTTGTTATGTTCTTGCTTTATAATGCTTTGTTTTCTTCTGATTATAGCAAATCTTTATTCTTCGAAATCTACATGCTTATCAAGGGTGCTCATTGAAGTTTTTTTTTTTTTTAATTTGCTCTGATAGCTCAGTTTTTCGATTATGTGTTTATAATTGCAACGAGATTTTTTGTTTTGTCTTTGTTTTGTATTCATTGGGTATTTGCTTCTTTTTTCGGTCAAGTGTCACTCAAATTAACAAATTCGGACGTTGGAGGAAGGGTGGATCCAGCTTGTAATTGGTTGTTATTTTGGTTTTACCAAAGCTACTTTCCCCGAACAAAAAACAATCTCTACGCACCGTTGAGTACACTTGATTTTCTGTCCATATAAAAGTAATAGTCAAAATCAACAGAAATTACTTCTTTCGTACATATAAACGATCCACCAAGAGTGTATCATTCGTTTGCACTTCGCACTGAATTGGTATTGTTGGTATTGGTTTCTGTTTTCCCTCAGTTTCCTTCCGTTTCGAATAATGAGATGTTGTGTTGTCTCATGTGTTGATGTTTAAGAACGTTTTTCGGTGTTGTTGTTTTTGTTTTGTTTTTGTTTGTTTGTTGTTTATATTTGATTACTTCACTAGAGCAGTCCACTTTTTGGTAATTGGTTGTTTTTATATACTTATGCGCTTTTTGTTTCTTTGTTTATCATCTCTTACTTATAACTCTCACTAGTCTTTGACGATGGAATATTTTCTAGTTTCTTTTTACCCTCTTTCAACGTGTTTCGTTTGTGGTAGTTTTTGTTTGTTTTCGCTATAGTTATTATGTTCTCTGTACTGGTTTGTTTTACAAAAAATGTTTGTTTGTTTGTTTTTCAGTTGCTTTGTTTCTCGGTTTTTCTTTGCTTCGTTATGTGTAATTGTGGTTTGCTTCTTATCGTTACATTTTCGTATGGGTAATTTTATTGGTTTTTATCCATTATCACAGATGTTCTCATTTGCACGTGGTTGATTTGAGTTTTGTTACGCTTTCGTCGCTGCTCTTCTTGGGTTTAGCATGCTGTGCTTTTTCGCTACTGTTCCTGCTACTAAGCCGAGTAAACCTGCCAAGCATTTCATCGCATTGGGAAACAGGGCAATCATTGTTGCTTATTTAGGTTAATGAAAATCAGAAGTAATTTGGATGGGCACTGTCCTCCCTTTGCTGAGCTTGAGCATGATTATGATTTACCGCCCGAGGTTGCTACTCCATTATCGCCAGATCAGCTGTTATTACACAACAGTCCAACAGATGATGCTTGGGACTAACATACATCCTCAATGTGTAAACATAAACAAACTGTAACGTCACAATCATTTCGATAACCATAGCCGGATCGTGTTCCTCCCGATAACTGGGTTGCAGATAGAGCGGCGATGGCCGCTATACAATTGAAGGGCAGAGACAGTCTGGAAAATGGGCAGTGTTTGGAAAAACAACTACTGCCTTTTACGAAAGAAACACGACTGTTATGTGCTGTTTCGGCATGCTGGTGCTGGAATAGGCATCCTGGCATTAGTGCACTAGTATCTGCGAGACATACTATATAATTGTACAGGGTGTATCACAATACGTGTCACTAAAACAAAATAGGATTATAGCAAAGCAAATCAACTAAATCATAGCATTTATTTTTCATTTGAAAGAATCATGTTATAGAAATAAACCATATTAATTCAATTCGAATCTGTCGCTCTTTCCCTTGATAACTTTGCGCAAACGCTTTGTAATCTCATCGTAGCTGGCAAGCACGATTTCCTGAGGAATTTGGTCCCAAATATCAATCAAATGTTTCTTGAATCGATCTGAAGTAAACCCTCTCGTAGGACCAATATGTTGAAGCATATAACCCCAAACAAAGTAGTCAGGTGGGTTGAGATCCGGTGAAGATGCAGGCCATTCTTCGCTTGTGATGAAATCGGTCAAATTTTCCGCGCTTGTCTTCTTTGCCTTGTGAGCTAGAGCTGAGTCCTGTTGGAAACAATATGGTGTATTCCCATACAGCGTTGAAGCATGAGGAAGCAACTGGTTCTTCAAAACCTGCCCGATGTAATGTTAAGAGTTGATTTTTACGTACGTTAGGTTCTATGAAAAGAAGGGGAAGTTTTCCTTTTCGTGAAACGACGCCACATACCATGATTTTCGATACATTCTGATAGCCTTCTGCAGCTAGTTTATCTCTTGGAATATTGGCAAGACTTTTGCCATAGACACGACCATTTTGTTGATTATGACTGTCCTGAGGGAGGAAGAGCTTTTCATCCAGAAATAAAATCTCGCAGTCACCGTGTCGAACCAACAGATTTCTGCTTCTTTGGACCCTGACTTACTTTTGACGCTCCGTCAACGCGTGAATCCGTTGTTTACGAATTGCATTCCAGATGATGTCTGAGGAGCCTGTTAATTGAAGCAGGGGACATTTGAAATTGTTTGCTCAATTTTCTGCCAGATACGGCCGGATTAAATCTTATTCGCTGATCTTTTTCTTCATTCTGGCAGTTCTTCTGGCTCTTCCTTTGTGTTAAATCTGGACATTTTCAGTCCCCTTGAACCGCTTCAAGGTACGAAAAACCAAACGCTTACTCACTCCGAACTGCTTAAGGCTATTGAATATCTGACACGGTCTAAGTTTTTGCAAATGTAATTTCAAAACTTTCTCCCGTATGGCTTCCATGGTAGCCGATAAATGTAAACAAACGCAATCGCTTATTTATCTTCAGCGATAAGCTGTCAAAAGAATACACTCAAAACGGGTATAGCCAATTCCGCTGTTGAAATTACCCAGCTGAAATAAACCAAGACTGAAAAAAGTGACACCTATTGTGAGACACACTGTATGCATTACTGTAATTAATGCTCTTAAACGTTAGATATTAGTGATTTAGCATCGCATTCTTAGACAAAATTGTAGGTAAAAACATGCTCCAAAAGTTCATTATTTTGACATTTAGCTTGTGATATGGGTTACCGACCACTTCAAAAGCTGTACACCAATCATGGTGCGAGTTTTCACCATCTCGCCAAAATGTCCACGACCATCGACTCCGGCGGACAGTAACGAACCTCCATAACGCCAGTTGATAACAGTTCCTTCACGATGTGTTTGGTTCGTCGGCACCCTCCTGCGGATGACAGCATGGCAATGCAGCTATGGTTGTCCTCGGGTTCGACGACCTCCTCGCCGACATCTTGCATCAGCTTCAACAAGCTTCAAGAAGTTCCTGGCTAGTCTCGGAAGGCGCTCCGTACTCAGCTTCTGTCCAAGACAAACACATTGCTGCTTCCTTGCGGCTTCCAGCTGATTGTACCACTTCCGAGCTTGAACATAAACCTGGAGTTGGATTTGCGATCCACCTTGTCACCAGCCCAGTCTGCATCGATGAAACCCTGAAGACCAAAATGCTCCATAGATCCATGTATAGCTTCAAGTTAGATGTTGCGCTGTTGCTGACTTAAAACTAATACATGTTGTAATCATCAAACCTTTTCGGCAATTTGACTTCTCTTCTCGGATGGGAATCTGGCATGTTATTGACTTTCCGATACTCCGACGGCTCAGGTGTTGGGTTGGGTTCATACGTAGTAGCTGGGGTAGAAGAGTTTCTGTCAAGATGTTTGTTAGTTCGACGGTCAGCTTCCGATCTTGGTTTCGGCGATCTTTCACATGTTGTAACGACTTTCGACTCTTGCTGAGGAGCTGATTTAATCATCACATTGTTCCGAACTAGATGCTCATTTCCGATGTAAAGGGTGTATTCGATAAAAATGGCACACAGAAAATCTTCTGTAACGTTTGAATCGTATGAGTAAAAAACCTAGAAATTTGAGTAGATCTTATCCATAGTGTATTATTTACATCTGCCAAGTTTCATAGTTATACATTCAGTAGTTCCAGTCATGTCGTCGAAACAAGAAATTGTCTGTGAGAAAATTTTGTGCACTCACAATCAAAATCCAGGGGCGTCCCACCGGTGGATTGCTAAAAGGCTTGGAATTGCAAATACAACTGTGTCTCGTGTAATAAGAACCTTCAAGGAGCGTCTGAGTGCCCAAAGAAAGGAAGGGAGTGGTCGTAAAAGTGGTCCAATGGACAGTAAAATGGCCAGGAAAGTCGTACAACAATTCAAGAACCGTCCAAACATGTCAATTCGAGATGTCACTAAAAAGTCTAAGGTGTCAGTCGGTTTTGTGCAGAAAACCATGAAGCGTGCTGGGTTACATGTTTACAAAGTGCAAAAAGCCCCAAACCGGAATGAAAAACAAAACATCACTGCGAAAACCCGCGCCCGGAAACTTTACACGAAGCTGCTCACCAAATCCGGTTGCATCGTGATGGATGACGAAACATACGTCAAGGCCGACTTCCGTCAACTTCCTGGGCAAGAATATTTCGTTGCCAAGTCGAAGTTCGATGTTCCGGAGGATGTTCGAAAGAAGAAACTATCGAAATTTGCAAAGAAGTTTCTAATCTGGCAGGCGATTTGCGGATGTGGTGAAATAAGTGCTCCCTTCATCACTTCCGGAACAATAAACGGTGCGATTTACACGGAAGAGTGCCTTAAGAAGCGTCTCTTGCCATTCATTAAGAAGCACAAAGGATCAACTCTGTTTTGGCCTGATCTAGCATCCTGCCACTACGCTCGAAACGTATTGGAGTGGTACCGAGCCAACGCAGTCAATTTTGTGCCAAAGGATATGAGCCCACCAAATTCACCGGAACTTCGTCCAATTGAAAAATTCTGGGCAATTATGAAAACGGAACTTCGCAAACATCCCAAAACTATAAAAACAGAGCTAGAATTGAAGAAAATTTGGGTAAAAACAACAAAAACACTGGGAAAATCGGTTGTACAAAATTTGATGGGTGGAGTGAAAAGGAAGGTGCGGGCATTCGGGATGGGAGACGAAATTGAATAAAACAAATGTTGTAAATCAAAACTCATTAGTAGTTCTTCATTCCCTGAAAATTTCAAGAAAATCCGATAATCAGTTTAATTTTGATGAGTATATACTGCCGTTCTACGCATAACTGTCCCATGTTGCTTTTGGTCAAATTGCAGCTTTTTCAATATATGCTTAGTTTTTAACTATACTATTGGATACAAACAAAACATTATATACTTTGTTCTGAGTTTGTATCAAAAAAACATCAAGTTAGATTGTCCCATGTTGAAATTCTAGGCATAAAAGTCCCACTACGACATTTCTTAAGAGATCTTCGAAAACAAAATTGATTTAAGTTTACAACATTCTTTGTAGGAACTACTCGACGCTAAGGATTGATAAGGGGTTTATATGTAAACTTAAACAATGACTTTGACATGAAAACATTGACATTAAATTGTCTATATAAGCCACCATTTGCATTTGATAGAACTGTGTTTTTAATGATGAAATGGTGATAAAAAATAATCAGAATCATGGTAAGAGCATAAACAATAATGCACATGGCATGTGTATTTGAAAACGTAAATTCTATCGCCAACGATCCATCAATACATCATGCAGTGGGACTGATATGCCTAGAATTTTCTGCTGCAAGGCAAAATTCTACGCATATCAGTCCCACTGAATATTTTACCCCGTATTTTACATACAAAAATAATCTTATTACCACAGATTACATCAAAACTTAGCCACATCTTCAAATGCCACTCATAAATTTGTGGGTTTTACCACGAATCTTACCAGCCCTATACAATAGTGACGCAAAACTTAAAACGCTTTTTTCTCAACTGCAACTTTTGCAACATGGGACAGTTATGCGTAGAACGGCAGTATATGTGTGTGCCATTTTTATCGAATACACCCTTTAGACCAAGGTAGAGCCGTCTGTCAAAATATCCTGCACTGCTCCGGTAGTCCATTGCTTATCAGCTAGTTTGCGTTTAACCAATATCAGTTGACCAACTTCCAACTTTGGTAGCACCTTAACTGAGCGATCATAATGAAATTTTGCTGTTTGTCGGTTAATTTCGACTTGTTCCTTTACTCCTTCTTGAATTGTTGGAATATACTGCACTTCTGCCATTGTAACATCAAAACGATTGTGACGGTTGAACATTCGTTGAACATTTCCAAAACTCTGCAATTATTTCCAGAGGTGTCTTCAGCATACGTTTGGCAATTTTAACGGCTGCTTCTGCCTTACCATTCCCTAGTTGATGGTGAGGGACCGAAACAGTATGCTGGAACTCCAATTCCTCAGCGAGCTTTTCGAATTCGAAACCGGTGAACTGCGGTCCTCCGTCTGAGGTTACGTCCATAGGAGTACTTTGGGAGCTGTCATGTCCCCTGAGAGCTCATCAACTTCAATGAAATGTGTACTTCAGAAATGTGATGCATTTTTGAACTCGGTGGCGAATTTGTTGTTCTCTGATATGCAGCGCAAGTTCAACGACCTCGCCGAAAGCTCCTCTGCGGCGGGTCTCACTATCAACGTCAACAAGACTAAATCGTTTGATGTCAACACGGGCAATCCTCATCAGACACATCAGACGGCGGAACCAGGAGAATACAAAAAAGCGGCAGGTCTTCATCAACCGATGCCTGCGGTATCTCAAATGCTGAGCTCCATCGTCGATGCCAACAGAAACCGATATCAGTGGAAATTCGAGAACGAAAGTGGAGGTGGGTCGGCCACACACTACGAAGGAGCGGAAACGAAATCTGCAAACAAGCGCTGGGTTGGAACCAAGCAGGACATCGCAGCAGAGGCAGACCCAGGGGTTCGAGGCGTCGACGCCTCAATAAGGATATCAGGAAGTCGATCGAAATCTGACCTGGGCCCAGGTTGAGGTTAAAGCGAGCAGTCGCCCAGGATGGAAGTCTTTCACGTTGGCCCTATGCAACCCTAGGGAGGGAGGGGAGACATAAGTACGTAAGTGACGACTTTGTTCGTTGATTCCCGACCAGAACACTGTGTCACGCGCCAGCTTCATTGTATTCCAGACGTTCTAGTATCTATGATCGAATTTTTGTTGGGAGCGGTATATTCTGCACACCAACCCGTTTTGTGTGTTCAAGTCTTCTTTATACTTCCAAAATACCTTCAATTGATCCGGCAATTAACTGCTCACATCTGGCCAGCTCTCGATAATGAATTGGATTAACAATTGGATGATTGGATAGTCTAATGATTCTCGTCGAATCTGTTCCAAGCGTTAACTGAGACTGGTATATATTCCACCACATTGACTTGTTCGAAATCCTCAAAAGTGAAGTCCATATCGATAATGCAGATGTGATGCATAAATCCCTTTTTCTGTCTTGACATCTTCAGCTAAGGCTCTCGATAACATATCCGCAATAACTATGTTCCGAAGACGTTCCTTCCCAGAGCTTGAACTGCAGCTTTATTTTGTATATTTGGAGACCTATCAGCATAAGCTGGAGACGCATCGGTACTTCACATAATGGCTTTTTAAAATTCCTTAGCAAAGGAAGGTGATCCGTTTGAGCCAATACTTCTTTTCCAACTATGTGAAGTTCAAACTTCCTGCACGCAAATTATATCGCTGCGTACCGCGTCTTTCTGTAGGTGAAAGACTTTTCGATGCATTGCAGACCGGTTGAGCATTTTGCAACAAAACGGCACCAAGTCCAGTACTGCTACTGTCGCACTGAATTACAGCATCTTTCCGTACGTAGACGGATTTTCAAACAGGAGATTCAGTTATCATCACTGATGTCATAGGCCAGCTGTAGTTCACCGATCCATGAAAAAGGAACATTTTTAACTGTCACTTTCGTAGAGGTCTGCGATCGCCGAAAGCTTGGGTAGATAGTTGCGAATAAGTTATTATACCAAGAAATCCAAGACAGCAGTTATATGTCCAAAAATTTAACTGTGGATGGCAGTGTCAAATCTTGTGCTTGTTCAGTTTTCTATTTTTCTCACTCCTACGCTTCAGAAAGCTGTTGGTGTTTTAGTTATGGTCCTTCAAAGCTGCTTCATTCTAATCGCCACAACCGAAAATGATCACATCGTTTACCAGAACCCGCACCCATTCAAACCTTCTAGTGCTTCGTGTAGGTTTCGTTGTAAATTTACTGGGGCAGGCGAGATTCAAAAAGCATTCCAGCAACGATATCGACCATATGGAGTCAAAATGTAGTAAGCTTTACCTGCCAGAATACCGATTTTGCGTCAATTGTAGATTTTTTTTTCTAAGTTCTGGCAAACTTGTTTACAGTGTGCCCGTTTAGGAGCAGAATATCTATAACAAAGTTACTCGCCCATTCGGTCGGTTCGTTCATCTTAGCTACAACGTTTAGCTTCTCTATTCTCTATCATCTAACTGTTGTTTCAACTCATCTCGCAATGTTACAGGAATACGACGTGCTGGTTGAATGGTTGAATCACGGGTTCAACGGATGGGTCTACCTCCATGTGAACTTCACCTTGAACTTCTCCGATGCCTTGAAAAACTCCTGGATATCTGGACACAATATTCTCGGCTGCCATGTTCAATTCTTTGTTAACAGGCAGCTAAAATTTTAATAGCTCCAGCTTTTGACAAGAATACAGCGACAGAATCGGCATTTGCGCTTATAGCATTTGCCTCCGAAACCTTTTAGGCGTTTTTGCGACAGCACACGACAGTAACATATTTAAATCGCAGCAAGCCGTTCTTTGAAACTGACGTGTTTTGTTTTTGCTGCGTCGTTTTCGCGAAAAAAAAAATCAAACAATAAATCGTAATTTAACTTTAACTAACAGTGAAATCATAAAATATCCGCGTGCTTTGGGAAACCTGTAGTGAATACAATCGATTTCCACCCAAAATGTGTGAGTGTCGGTAATATTTCCACATTTTGTGGTTTTTGGTGCTGCGCCATCGCACCCGGAAGAGGAGTTACATCAGCTTAGTTTTGCTTATTAGTGGTAGTATTGAGACATCCGGACATTATTAGGTTTGAGCATTTTTCCGATTTGTCGCGAGTGAATCGATGATTATTAGCAGTTTAGAAGTTCGATATAGAGTGGCCTCGTAGCAGGCATGAAAAAAAAGAAGACCAGTGCGTGTAGAAAACGGCCGTTTGCTTATCAGAAGCAACAAACGAAGACAAGGCGCATGCGTGCGGATGAGGCTGCCACATAATTTCAGATGCGTTCACCATGTGGTGTACAGAGTTTTCTTATGCAGCCCGCATAACGAAAAACAATTTGCTATATAGTCGAAACTATATTTCGGATTTAAGATATATTATCACATTTTATGTTATTGTTATCGATCAGTTTAATCTCATTTTCACCATACAACCTCTACATTAACACATATTGTTAATGTTTGCCATATTGCCAGTGAAAGGTTTATGATTGTCTGCACTCAGTCTGGATTATATACCAACTGTTTGAGATAGAGTACAGCAAAAATTTTGTTCGTGAAAATTGCCATTTTTTTATGGTAACCTAACTTAACCGCCTATTCAGCATATTGTTATTTGGCCTTTTACCATCTGACATATTGTTAAAACTATATAGGAGATTGTTAGTTTATAGTTTTCAACTATAACGGTAAATGTCGGAACGATAACGGAAGCGGTCGTCAACAATATGGAAAATGGTCCAGGAATGGTTTGTGATTATGCGGGAGGTTAGATATATAACGGGCGGTTTGGCCACGTTAATTTTTGCGCTTATTTTATCGGGAGTGCATGAAATTAATTACGAGGCTGTTATGTTTACGAATGAACAAGAGAGTTTAACGAAGGAAGCGGCAATTGGTGAGATGTATCTGACTAGAACTATATAACGTCAACCTTATTTTTAAATAATACCAAATACGTGCCTGGTTTGGAAATTTTAGATTTCCAAATCTGGAAGTGTGTTGCAGTGCCCTTATCCAAATGATAACGGTAATGTTTACATGTGGGGCTTATTGTATGTGAAAGTAACCTCGGAATGGGCGTGACTCTCCAGACATTCTGAAATGGGTTGCTGGATCTGCAGTAGAGCTATCACTTTCTAGCTCTCGGATTAAAGCTGCTTGCAATGGTCACTTGAGGGATTGCTGTAAACAGATTTCTTCCATAATACAATTGCCGGCCAATGAGTGTTAGATTGTACACACACACACACAGCACTCGACAGTAACAGATTTTGGATTATGGAGATAACACGCTGTGTGTAGATTGCTTCGGCCCAATACTTGTTCGGCATTCAGGCCTCATCTTCATTAATGAACGATTTTTGTTTTCAGATACTCCGTTCTGCTGCGGCGCCTGACTGGTGTTGAACTGCTGTTGGGTTCCCTCCTGATGGCAAAACCTCTCCAGTTTCAGGACGTACTACTTGATAAAGTCTGCTACTTGCGATTTCCGACGAAGAAAATAGACCACCGAATAACGACCGAATGTTTATCCAGAGCCGAGTCAGTATGATGGTATTAGTTGAAAACGTAAACATAAAAAACATAAACATTTCGTTTTGACAGCTCATGTTTGTATGTATTGGTGAATCCAGGTTGGACCTCGAAAAAAGTTGAGAGCAAACCTCATCGATGTTGGGTAAATCGGAAGAGTTACGTCATTTTCGGTTATTGCCAGTGCGGAACTGGGTTCGCACTCAATCGGGTCGGATTTGGATCCGCACTGCATCCGACCCAACATAGATGAGGTTCGCTCTCAACTTTTATCGAAGGTCAACAGGAATTCACCAATACACAAACTTGAACTGTCAAAATAGAAGGTTTATGTTTGTTTATGTTTAAGTTTTGCACTAACACCATCATACAGACTCCACTCTGGATCCGTTTTCGTTTGGTAATTACGAGTCGGAGTTAGACCTGACCCAGTTGAGCAGTTGAGTATAAACCGGGCAGTAAAGGCAATAAAGCCAATAATTTGCTGTGCAATAAAGGCAATAATTTGCTGTGTAAATAAGTATTCCGAAATTTGCATATCCAAGGCCGGCGTCGGTGGTGTAGTGGTAAGCGTGACTGCTACTGGCACCCCAGTGGGTCTGGGTTCAATCCCAGTCGACGTCGGTGGTTTTTCTGAGGCGAAAAAATCTTGGTCACGTCTTCCTTCGGAAGGGAAGTAAAGCCGTTGGTCCCGGTTCATAGTCATGAGTCGTTAGGTAGGGTCCAGGTGGTGGAGTCGTCTCCCTGGCGTCGGTGATTGTCACCATGTGAGGAAATAGGCCGACGGAAAATAAATAATTAAAAAAAAAAAAAAATAACGCATATCCCAGTTTCTTCACGATGGAAGCCTTCGAAGTGAGCGGCGTACGCTCGAAGTTCAGCCTGTCCCATGCTTCATTTGACGTAGCTGTGTCCTGAATCAGATTTCGTTAGCCATCGTCGACTTTAAGGCCATCAGCCTTATTCTGCGTGGCGGGTGAGTCGACACGACTCGCTCTCACATGCGAGGTGACAATTCGACAAAGATTTTTCATTAGGGCCTAACTGACAAACGTAAACAATGGCTTCTTCCGTGAATTTCTCGTGACACAGAGGTTTCTCAAATAAACCTCCAATGCTATCGGATAGGTGAATTCTTCCTCTTTGAAATAGCCGTAGTAGATTGATTAGGCGAGTTTTTATTGACAAGAAATTCGCGGTAAAAGCCATTGCTTACGTTTGTCAATTAAGCCCTAATGAAAAATCTGTGTCGAATTGTCGCCTCGGGTGAGGCGACTCTCTGTGCAATTCAAATGGAGAGCCACCTCACATGAGGCGACAATTGTCACCTCGTATGTGAGAGCGAGTCGTGTCGACTCACCCGCCACGCAGAATAAGGCCTACACATGCAGCCTAGGGCCTTTCTGGTCACATTCCTTCCACGCCGCTACAACTGCTGCATTCACTTACGTATACACTGGGCATGTACCAGTCACGTATTTCCAAAGATCCTCTCCAATCAGCAAAAGCTCAACTTTGAACTTCCAGCTGCTGTAGTTGCTTGCGTTCAACCTCGGGATACCCTGCGGGAAACGGCGGAACCGTCCCGAACGCAACTGACTTACGGACAACGATGAAAAAAATCACTTTGTTTACCGGTTGCTATAGAAACTTACGCAGGCCCATAACCTCTTAGGGTGCTGACATAGTACGGAGGGGCGTCAAGCAAAGCGTGTTGATCGCTTGAGGTGAAGCTTTTGGAAGCGTCAAAAAAGGCGTGCTATGACATAGTGTAGCGGTTTTGTATGCTGTGACTTCTACCGAAACATGTAAAAGGAGCCTATAGCCATGATAATGCAATGTTAATTATTTTTGTTTTTGATATTTCACACAATTATACTCAGCCGCATTCTTGCTAACGATCAAACACAACATTTGATCGAGTCGTTTTTGAACGAATCCACCGCCGAGTGGGTTTTGGGTGGCACATAAACACAATCTAGGTCCTCTACGCACTATTAGCTATGTTCTTTATGTGACTATAGAACTGCATTAATGCCACTTTTGCGGCTTAGTGGTTGAAAATGCCACATCCAGGGGTTAAAATTAAGGCGAACCGATGTTCAGCTTAATGCAATTTTGTTTAGCTTACCATGTTTGTGTTACGAGCGACATTAAAGTTTCAACGTCCATTTCAATTGAACTCGGTGGCTAAAGCGGGTGCACGCGCGTGGAAACACTTGACAGAATGGCTTGACTTAAAATGAACGCTTCCCAACGCGCTTACTATGACGGGTGTAAGCGTTTTTCCAAGCATTCTGTACTCACACCTACTACAACGGCTCGCACGCCCACGCACACTCTTCCCTTCCCTCCTTACTATGTCGTCGCCGTTAGGGGGAATAGAGCGAAGTGAAAAGCCAACCGCTCCAACCGCGACTTCAAACAAGAAACGGATTTTATTTGAAATTTTTCATGGCCAACTTAGGCCGTTCCCAACGCTGAGTTCATGTTTGTTGCAAACTGCTTGCCAGTTTTAAATTTTGGAACTGTCAAAAATAAAACAAAAACACGTTAATTGCAATGCCATGTTTTAAAAGTATTGGTTGCTCATAATTACACGTTAAAAAAAACACTTGCAAAACAAACAAAAAACACTTATTTGACAGTCATCAGTCATAACACAGCTGGTATAACTACAAATACAATGTAACATCTGTGTTTCAAATCGCAGTGAAAATAGAACAGAGCAATCGAGCAGTTGTAAATCCGTTGCAATAATTTGCTCGAAAAGTAGAACTCCAACACAGCATTGGGAATGGCTTGTTTCCGTTCTAGTTTTAAACTAAAACAGCCCATACAAAGTAGAACAGCGTTGTGATCGGTCTTAGGCTGTGTTCCAATGCACGTTTCAAATTTGATTTTACTTAGTCTGTGTCCCAATTCAAGAAATTTTAAATATCATTTTAACTTGACAGATGGAAAATAATCGATTAAGTTTACTACTCGAGCTGACTTACTTTTGCCAGACAAGAACTCAATTTTGACAGATATCTAATCGAAAGTTTGTTGATCAATGTCAAAGGGATTTTAATAGATTAATCGATTATTTTCCATCTGTCAAGTTTAAGTAAAAATTTTACTTAAACTTGACAGATGGAAAATAATCGATTAATTTAATTAAAATTAATTCGCGAATTGGTACACAGCCTTATAGTACGTTAACACTATAGCTTATATTACGTGATATAGAGTATCTTGATATCAAATGACATGTACATTATTTCCAGTGAAAACTAGATGTATAGCTGCTGATATCAAGATACTCTATATCACGTAATATAAGCAGTAGTGTGAACGTACTATTAGGCTGTGTTCCAACTCGCGAATTAATTTTAATTTTCTGATTTATTTCTGACAGACGGTAACTCAATTTTTGCAGAACATCCTTAATCCTCAGAGCAAAGTTCGTTTTCCAATGCGATTAATAACATGTAGATTGATTTTAATCGATTAATAGATTATTTTCCATCTGTCAAGTTTAAGAAAAATTGAAATGAATTAGCGAATTAGAAAACAGCCTTAAACTTGACAGATGGAAAATAATCGATTAATCGATTAAAATCCCTTTGTGATTGATCAACAAACTTTCGATAAGTAGTCGATCTAAATTGAGTTCTCGTCTGTCAGAAATAAGTCAGCTCGAGTAGCTGACTTAATCGATTATTTTCCATCTGTCAAGTTTAAGTGATCATTGAAATTAATTCTAGCTGAACAATGCATTAGATCCTAAGTAACATTGGGAGACATTCATCGTCGAATTTCTGTTTGCGTTCCTACGGCTATGTAAAAACATGTTCAAGTGTTTTCAACACACAGTATGGTAATATATAGAGTACAATTAAGATTCCAATACCCCAAACACGTCAGAGAATCGTTTAATACACACTACGAAAATGTCATGTAAATTTCCGAGACCGACACATGCAAGGACGCTTGCACATACGAATGAGTTGTAAGAGATGAAAAATTAAATTCAATCAAACACATCTTTCGTCGAATTGCGTATGTGTCAGTTTCAGGAGACATAATTTTACATGAATTCTTTGTTTACGTTCCTCGGCTTTTTACAAACACGAATTACGTCTCATGTAATATTAATAATTTCTAAGTGTGTAGACAAACTACACTAGTTTACAGCATTTATGAACGCGGTAAGCTGATCATCGTTTGTAATGTGAAATGTTATGCAGAATTCAAAAATGCCGTAAAAATAAAAGATATGGATATGGATATGGATAAAAGTTGATTTTTTAATAAATGAACAAAAACACTTTTATTCAAAATGGAATATCTCCAACGCGTGTGGTCTATTTCAAATATTTTATCATCAAATAAAACAAAATTAAATTTACCACCGATCTTCTGAACATTGCAATATTCTAGAAGTAATAGTTGTGACGCTTTTTATATAAGTATATATAATTCTTAGCGATTTTTTTTTTGGAGATTTGTAGAAAAAAATGTTTAGCCCATATGATTAATACCAAAAAACGCCAACGAAAAATAAATTGCATATGTAGCTTAAAGCCAAAGAAAAAAAGAAGAAAAAAAGGGCTCAATGGTAAAAATTGGTTGAAAAATGAGAAAGTTATGCTGATTTTTGGAAAAAGTGCAGAAACACGTGAAAAAAGGAATAAAAATACGCCCATCTCTCTCTCTCTCTCTCTCTCTCTCTCTCTCTCTCTCTCTCTCTCTCTTACACACACACACACACACACACACACACACACACACACACACACACACACCGTTTTTTTGTCATTCTTGAGCACTATAGCAAAATTCTTTCAAATAAGTACCAATAAGTTTCAATAAGAAACCAACAGTAGTCACCCAGCATTGATTCGTCCCAAAAGCCAAAAAATACACCGTGAACCGAATCCCGTTATCAGGAACTAGATCATGTCAGGTAAAATGCATTTTTGGGAACGCTTTTGCTTCTGGGCATACGCCGCTTCCGTAGTAGCTCTGATCAATTGAGGAAATCCAAATTAATTCTGATAAAGTAAACAAACAAGCACGCGTGATACTTCAGTTCCCAAGTAATGAAATGCTTAGACATCCTCGTTCCATGATGACTCCTCCTTCTCACAAATCCCGTATTATCACGCACATTCTTCTTCTCCTTCCCAATCGCTTGAATTCGCACCAGCTAACCAAAAAGAAGGTAGTTCGACTTTTACTAACTTTTATAACAGTAGTTCTTTCGTCTCTTTTGAAGTCTTTAACGTTCTCCTGCATTATAAATAGAGTGCTTTCGAGTTGTTGTACACAAGACTATTCGCGCTTGCTCCTAACGAGGTGATTTTCTTATCTCGCCTCAATTTTTTTCTCTTTCTCTACTAATTAACGATGGCATCTTGTTTGTTTCTTTTTCCCTAACTCGTTGTTATTTTTCTCTTTCTCGCTCTCTCTCGCTTTTTCTTACTTGGAACGTTTATAAGCCAATTTAACAGGTATCTTTTTCTTCTTTTTCTTGTTTTTGAAAATAAAAAATCATCTTGTTCGTCTCCGCGACCAACAGAAGGGGGGAAACCTACACACATCTACTTCTGGGATTTTTTTTGTTTGCCACTAGAGTAATGTATCTACGAACATCTATTCGGTAGCGATTATGCATTTCATGCCATTTGAATTTATTCTTGTTATTCGGTAGTGATAGTGTTTTGATTATTATGTTTAAACTCTTTTTTTTTTACTTTTCTTTTCTGTTGCTCAGTTTGCTTCAATACATCAAATACATACACGATTATCTAGAATACACTCTCTACAATGTATGTGTTTATCGCTAAATGTTCCATAACCATAGAAGAATAAATTAAATAACTGTACTTGCCTTACGAACTAAGAGATGAAAAAAAATATATAAGAATGTTGCATTACCGTGTTCAGTGTTTGGATTAAATATCGCGCTTTGTTGGAGTGTGTTTGTCGAACCAACCCGAGGACTCGAGAAAATAAATAAACTGCGACGGCAAGTGTGTGTTGGTGTTGAGTTTAGCTGTCCATGCCGTGCGCTCTCCGGGTTCTCCGTCGGTTTTAAACATTATTTCGATCGGTGTTTTCATATCCTATATCGTATCTTCTCGCTCTTTCTCTCAACACCTTCAATCGGTTAGTTTTCGCTTTTGTGGTTTGTTGTTTTTTTTGTTTGTTTGTTTGTGTTGTTATCATTTGCATACTTTGCACATTATCACAGATCTAATTTGTTGCGTTAAGGAATTGTTGTTATGTTCTTTGTTGTTTGTTTGTTTGTTTGTTGGTTTGCTAGTCGCATCATACATTTGCTTAATTGTAACACATTTTTGTTTCATTCGGTTCTTGTTGTTGTTGTTGGTTTGATTTTACTAGCTTCTCTCTAAATTCGCTTTTAGGCACGCCGTTTGTAAGATCTTCTTGGTTTGCTTTTGATCCCTTCTGATGTTTTGGTTTGTATTTCTAACATTGTTGTTTCTATCAAAAAGATCGATCATTTCCGGGAAGGGACGGTTTTAGCATTTAAAAAAATTTCATCGCCGGCTCTGTATCGGTGTTATTTTGTATCTTTGGCTAAAGCGTACCGACTTACCTACGTACTTATAACACGATGGGATACCAGTTCGTTTTGTTTCATTTGTTAATGTTTCTATAGCTTTTTCGTTCTACCTTTTTGCTCTTCGCGCAATGTGTTAGTCCTTAATTAAGCATTCCTTAACTCTGATTTGTATTTCGTTTTTTTCCCTTGCTGATATATACTTCTTGTTGGTTATAAGTTCTAGATTTCTTACCTTTAAAAACCCATCTTTAGATCTGGCTCTTTTGCTGACTAGGAAAGTAACGGGTGTCCTGTTGTTGCACGAAAAAAATTGTAAACTTAATGATCAGTTCCGAGACAGGTTTATAAGTATAAAAATTACCTCCTTATATACAGTACAGTGTGATCGTTCAGAAGCCTTTATCGATTTCTATTCCTTGTTTTTATAAGTTTAGCGATTGTTATTTCTTTTGACAACAAATTCTCCTTATATTCTCGCCGTAATAAGGTACACAGAACGTTTCTTCGACTATTACTTAAACGCTAATCACTCTTAGCTTTCAACAGAGCTTCACTATAGGTATGTTCGATAAAATACCGTTTTGGGGTTGCATGCTGTTGGAATTTCCCTTCGTTTTGATTTGTTGCCTCCCTCATCTCGGATAGTAGACATCACTTCGTTTCGTGGATGTTCTCCCTCCTCAGTTCTGTAAGATTTCTTCTCCTCTTTTGTATTGTGTGTTTCTTAAAATATGATCTATAGTCTTTTGGAAATAAATATTTTAGATTCGCTAACGACAGTTTTCAGTTTTGCATACTTTTCGGTTTTTTGTTGTATTTCAACTGATAATCACATTTTCTTTCAGTTTTTGTAACGCATGTTTAATAAATTCAGATTACTAGTATTCAGAGAGATGTTGTTTGCGGAAGGTTTGGTAAACTGTTTAGTAACTTTGCGGTCGACCGATGGTTAGGTTGATGAAGTGAACTTGAATTTGGTGGGATCTCTGGTGATGTGTTATAGTCCGTGAAAATAGAAGTGATCTAATTTGTTGTTCGTGTAATTTGCCATTTGATTTGAATAAAAAGAATATTGCTAATCGAGTTTTACCAGCAATTTAAGAGATTTTTGACATAAGGCTAGTGTCATACACAGACAAAAAATGAATTTTAACAGACACGTTAAATTTCCCCTCGTTTAATTCCAAGCGAAATGAGGCATAAACAACGAAATTATTTGCAATCTTTCATGCGCCATACAACAATGTGTGCAATCTTTCATGCAACAAGCTAGATTCAGGCGTTATCTGACTTAGATTAACATGAAATATTCCATTATTTTCAGCCAAATCGAGCATTCCCTTTATGTGCATTAGATAACGCAGAAAATCCAATGCTTCTTTTTATCTGTGTATGGCATGTAAAAGTACTTAACCATTTTGACAATGTTTACGTCTGACGAAACAAATTATATGTTCATATCTCTAATATTCTATCATAATCCATAATTAATCTGGGAGCAGGAATAATTACTGTCCATGAGGACGCCGGTGATGTGCATGGTTGCCTCTCACCACAGTCGATCTGGTATCAATCCAGTTGGCGCCATCGACATTTTCTAAGACGAAAATCTCTAATCACGTCTTTGGAAGGGAAATAAAGCCGTTGGTCCCAGCCTGGGTGTAGATGGGTTCGACATGAACTCTGAGAAAAATTTGATGGTCAATTTTACCATTATTGGGGGTTGGGATGACTATGGCAGTATAGTGATTTTCAACCGACTGTGATCATAGTCAAAACAAGTTGATTCAACATTTACTATAATTTCGGAATAGCCCTTGTTACCATGACCATAGTCAAGCATGCCATGAACCCGGTGAACTCAACCATTTCTATGGTAATTGTAACCGTTGTATGCAATAGTCATCTTCATTTAATTGTCGGTACAACGATGGAATTTTTCTCAGAGTAGGGTCCAAGTCCAAACCACCAGACTGTAAATCTCAACGCTACTAATCTAGCTCCCCGTGGTGGTCCAAATATCAGTGGTGCAAATAGAAAATCACCGTTTTCCAACAGATAGCGCCACAGGAAATATTAGTGAACAGTGCCGAATCGAAAACGCCTCAGACTAGGCATCTGTCAACAACTCCGCTTCATTGCATTTTTGTTTATTTTTGTTGGACACTATCATAGTAGTCGGACAACAAGCAACTACAGTTAACGCGGACAACCTGGCAACGCGTAGCAACCGGACAAATAATAGGCAGTCAACAAACTACCAATGTTTCAGACTATCGAAGCCATCGGAGTCGAAGTCGAAACTGCCGTCGGCCCAATCACCATCATCGCGGCCTATTGTCCCAAGCAACCCAGTACCAACAACGGAACAACAACGGCCCTGCGAACAAAATCCGTAAGCTAACTCGGAGAGCAGTGGCAGTTCATCATCGCCGGCGACCTGAAATGCGAAACACGAAGCCTGGGAGAACACCCGGCGGAATCGGAACGGTAGTATCCTACAGGAAGACCTGCGAAGAGGGACATTACACCGTCCTGGGCCCGGATACTCCCACCCGGTTGAGCCGATCCGGAGTCCATTCGACAATCGACATCTTCCTCACCAACATAGGGAACAACATCCGCCCAGCCGGTAGTGCACCAGGAGCTCAGTTCGGACCACTATCCGGTGGTGGCCGAAGTTGGTCCTCGGTCAACCGGCATCGGATCACCAGACGGAACTATCATCGTGCCAGATGGGAGAGGTTCAGACAACATGTCGACGACACGGTCGATTTCAACGTGCACCTTGATTCGGTTGATGACATCGAACGGCAGGTGCAGAGCATCGAGCAAGCGATCTCCAGGCTCGGGAACAACATGTACCGGTGATTGATCAGGTGAGTGACTCTGTACCCATTGATAGACCCACTAAAGAACTTATTCAATTGCGCAACGCCATTCGAAGGCAATACCAGCGAACTGGTTTGCCAACGCTCAAACGTCACTGCAATCGAGTGACAAAAATTATTAAGGCCAGAATGGTGGACCTCAGAAACAACAATTTTGCCGACAAGATCCGCTCTCTCCCAGATTGTGCAAAGCCGTTCTGGAAGATGACAAAAATTTTGAAAACCAAGCCAAGGCCCATTCCACCGCTGATCCCACTGGACGTCAATGACTCAAGGGATCGGTTGATAACACCTGCAGAGAAGGCTGATGAGATAAGTCAACACTTCGTCAGCTCTCACAATCTCGGTCAAAACATCGTCAGTCCACACGAAGCTGCCGTTAGCGGGCTTATAACTAACATCGACCAAAGTCCTAACGACTTCTCCGAAGATTTGGAGATCTCAGCTGACGAATTGTTGACTTATATCAAGACCTCTAAGAACATGAAGGCCCCAGGTTTCGACAACATCATGAACTTGGAGCTCAAGCAATTGAGCCCCCAGTTCTACAACCATCTGGCGGTGGTGTTTAACCAATGCCTCCGTCTTGGCTACTTCCCATCGTGCTGGAAGTCAGCCAAAGCCATCCCCATTCGGAAACCCGGGAAAAATCCTTCATGTTCCAGAAGCTACAGACCAATCAGCCTTCTCTCAGGTCTTTCTAAACTGTTTGAGAAAGCGATCTACCGTCGGCTTCTAACATCTGCTGACGAGCTCAATATCCTGTTGGATGAGCAGTTCGGTTTCCGGCAAGGTCGCTCTACAGTCCATCAACTTAATCGAGTCATGAACATCCTCAGGCGGAACAAGTCTGTTTCGAAAACATCCGCTATGGCCCTTCTCGATATCGAGAAGGCCTTCGATAATGTGTGTCATGATGGCTTGGTGTACAAGCTCAAGCGATACAATCTTCCAATCTTCCTGGTGAAGATTATTAAAAATTATCTCTCTGACAGGACATTCCGTGTTTCGTTGCATGGTGCAGTTTCCGGTAGTCAGGAGATCTCCGCCGGTGTTCCGCAGGGAAGTATAGTAGGTCCACTTCTGTTCAATCTATTCACCACGGATATACCCCGCTCCCTGAAAAATGGATCTCTGTCGTTGTTCGCCGATGATACCGCAGTCGTCCACAATGGTAGGGTAATAAGAGCGCTTGCCGCGAAACTGCAGCGAAGCCTGAATGTTCTGTCAGAATACTTCACTGAATGGAAGATTTGTATCAACGCAGCGAAAACCCAGGTCATCCTGTTTCCACATTCTAATTCTCCCAGACTTGTCCCGCCTGAGAATTGTAAAATAAGCCTGAACAACACAACGGTGGAATGGACCAAATCAGCTGTCTATCTTGGTGTCACTCTAGACAGCAAGCTTATTTTCAGGGATCAGGTTGACAAAACTGTCACAAAATGTAATACTCTGTTGAAACTACTGAACCCATTGATCAACAGAAGGTCTACATTATCCCTTAAAAATAAGCTTGCTGTCTACAAGCAAATTATAATTCCGGTCATCGAGTATGCAATGCCAATCTGGGAGATTTGTGCAAAAACACATCTCCTGAAATCCATCTTCATCGTTTACTGACGTCTTTAACTGCTGAGCGAAGTCCGTTTCTGCGTTCTGATGACCATACGTCCGATGATACCATTCGATGACCAGCTTCGCAATGTGGTGGCTCTTCTGTAGTATTATCGGGTATTTTGCAAACGGTGAAGTTTCAATCCTGCCATCCGAGTTCCTTAATGCACTGCTTAGTTCAAATTTCATTGCTGTTTCATCCGGAGCTGCTTGATGTTTCTTCAACACGAAAATCTCATCCGCATACTCAACTGCTTGCGCTTCACGCCAGAGAACCTGCTCAGTGTGCTCGAAATCTTCTCGAACAAGTAGTGCTACTTCAGGAAGTGGTATTTCATTCCTCACCTTTCGACAGATATCGATGAAATTGGACAACGTACGCTAGCGAACGTTGCAGTCGCTCCGACTTGGAAAATCTGCTACAATTGACAATTCCAGACCGGATGACCTCCCGATGTACGTGAACTGGACGTAGCTTTTCTACCGGATCTTGCAGTTTTTTGGTTGGCCAAAACTCTGCAGATTGCGAAAGGAATTTAGGTGCATTGAACCATTGAGCAGTTGACCTCAAATTTGGACCGTTTTTCCACTTTGTGCCTTCGTTTGCAATATTCTGTTTCCCAGGAACAAACTTCCATTCGTCGACGCTAGTTTTCTCCAGGATCTCTCCTACTCTAACTGCTACTTACTGACGATATCTGCGGGCATCTGAACGGATGCAGGACAATACCGTGCTGGAATTACTGCATTTGAATCGATGGACTGCACGAAGCGTATGATTCTCCTCAATGGATTACAGCAAACGGACACCCATTACTGCGGCTTGCATCTCTAGACGGGGAATTGACAACGGCTTCAATGGAGCAACCTTAGCTATCGACGAAACAAGGACGTAGCGTGCTTGGCCCAGATCAATAATACGAAAGAAGCTTGCACAGGCAAAAGTTTACCAATCAATTTCTCCCAAAGTATCATAATGCCTTTTGGTACAGCAGCATCCCATCCAACACCACTTCGCCAAAGCTCTTGGATAATTATTTTACCGTGTATCAGCAGATGAGAAATAAGACCGAGTGGATCAATCAGGCTCATAACGGTCGATTCGAGTTTGTCTTGAACGTCGGCTGGATTCGAAGCCGGAATTGCGCATTTAAGTGCAGGAACTCATCGAGGATGTACAGGTCAAAGGATACCGGTGAAGGCATTTGCCGATCAGGGTCGTCTCAAACAAGGCCTGTCTTATTGTTTACTGTTTCTTTCTCCGCAGTTTTCATCCGAATTTTTGTATTGTTTTCCAAGTCGATAATTGCCGGTCGTTGTTGAAAGTGTGCCTGTATGCCAACGGCTTCATTCATACAGTGCAGTGTTGTGCTTTAGTGCATCTGTGATCTGGTTCCACACCTTTGTGCAAATCGACACTGTATACGTACATACCCGCTTGCTGTCTCTCACCCAAAGCGCCATCTTGAAGCAAATATTGAAAGCAACAACGTTACGCTCACTAGAGCATAGCCTACTGGTAGGCGCTTTGCTCGTAATCACATCTACCGTAGTTTTGCGGAGTATTGGAACATTGCGGACATCGGATCTGCAAAATGGATACGTGCCATGCTTGTTCGCAATCGTTGAGTACCGGCAAAATAATAACTTGCAATGGCTCGTGTGGTCTAGTCCTTCATCACAGCTGTGCGGGATTAACTAAAGTTCAATAATCAGCTTGGACAGCAGCCGTTAACCTGTATTGGTTCTGCGATAGTTGTCGGTTGAATTTCAATCCTGCTGCGCATGATCGAGATAAAACGATTATGAAAGCTTTGCGGGAACTGTTGATTCGTACAGACTCCATGGACACACGCCTAGGCAACTACCGTGACAATCTTCGAGCCATAAACAGAACGCTTTATAGTACACAACAGTTCAAACCAGCAAACCAATTTATCGACCAACTGAACTTTAACGACACTACAGATCCTATCAACCATTCGAGGTCCTGTGATGAGACATCCTCCTTTGAAGTACTGGATGAAGTCAATACGCCGAAAACTTCTACTACGACTTCAACAAAGCTGACTTCGAGGGAATGGAAATCTTCATTGCTAGAGTGGACTGGAATGAGACGCTCGGTAACGGGGATGTAAACTTCGCTGCCTCAACTATGTGTAGCGTTTTGCTTTACGCTATCGACCAGTTCGTGCCGAAAAAATCAACCGTATGCCTACGAAACCTGCTCGGTTAAATTCCAAGCTCAAACACTTGAAACGACTGAAAAGAGCTGCCCTGCAGAAACATAGCAAATATCATACAGATTAGATTGTACAAAGGCTGACTACGAGCTTGCCAATAACAACTACGAATGCCTTAATAACTGCTTGTATAATGCCCATCAGAATCAGCTACAGGGTCGTCTCAAAGCGAATCCTATGAGTTGCTGGCGCCAGGTTAACGAGCAACGGAAAGAAACGGGATATGACGAATGGTGACTTAATCGAAGATATCGCTGATTTATTTCGCACGCAATTCAGCAGTGTTTTTTCGAAACCCAAATTCTTAATGAACAGGATATTGCAGCTGCCACGAGTAACGTTCCTCGTATGTCTCTATTTTGAACTCCATTTTTGACAAAATGAACCAACATTTTCAATTTGTCATTGTCTTCAGGCGTTTCCCTGACTGTTGAAGGAATCTTTCGTTTGCCCTGTTCACAAAAAAGGATGCAAACGAACTGTCACTAATTACCGTGGAATTGCTGCGTTGAGTGCCATCTCTAAACTCTTCGAACTAATTGTTCTGAAAAAGCTGGTTCAGGACTGCACGCATATGATTTCGCAGGATCAACACGGATTTATGCCAAAGCGATCCACAACGACTAATCTAACTGCCTTTACTTCGTTCATTATTCGTGAGATTGAACTTGGCCATCAAGCCAAATACACCGACCTCTCCGCTGCTTTTGATTAAGTGAACCATGAGATTGTCATTGCGAAATACGACACAATGGGCATCCACGATAATCTTCTTGTTTGGATTCGTTCCCACCTGATTGGCAGGTCTACGGCTGTGACGATTGGCGAAAATGTTTCATCACCTTTCCCCGTTACCTCTGGAGTTCCTCAAGGCAACCACTTGGGGCCATTCCTTTTTCTGCTGTATATGAACGACGTGAACATAATCCTCAAATGCGTCAAGCTCTCATATGCGGATGACCTGAAGCTCTACTGCATAATAAATGGCCGTCATGACGCTCACTTTCTGCAACATGAGTTAAGAGCATCCGACGATTGGTGCAGGCTCAACAGGATGGCAGTAAATGTGTTCCACTAATTTCTAACAACAACGCCGTGTTTGTCAGTTTATGATACCACCGTTGGAACTTTAGAAGTCTGTTGGTGTTGATTTTTAAATAAATTAATTAAATTCAACACTTGTCTTCCTCATGCTTCGTTCGGAAATGGTTGCAGCTGATGCGTACCCGATAACTTGTGTTAGTAAACAACCCACGATTTCATTCCATGGCAACCACGATGCAGAAAATATGACTAAAAAAATCGACCGAAAAGTTACTAAACAATCTCCAACCTCCGCATTTGTTGATTCATATTCCTAAACTAATGTCCAATAAATATTTAAGAAAACGGAAAACAAATATAAACAAAAAAAAAATACTAATCGATGTTGTAAACACACCTGAATAAGACAAAAAAAAAATGATGAATAAATCCCCAAAATACATAAATAATTTAACCGCAAAAAATATAAATCACAGATCCGTTGTTATTGTTTTCACATCTTATCCACCTACACACGTACGTTGTTCTTCCTCTGTGGCCATTTTTAAACATATTAGCACTCGCTGGCCGTTTCTGGGCGATTCGTTTCTCTTCTCTAAGATATATGCGATAGTAAATCTCTCTCATCCTAGTACTTATTAAATCCTAACCTTCGCTAACAACTATCCCTTCACTTTAAATAAATTCATCTACAATACACGGTTCGTTTTGCTTCCTTTCCCGAATCCTTTCCTTTGCTAAAACAATTAAAAAGAATCATCCGTGAATGCAACGTGGTGTTTTACACTTTTAAAACAAAAATTGCACTATATTCCTATGAGCGTGATTCTTCTCCTACGTCGATCTTTTCAACGTTGTGGCATGAAAGGGAGGGAAAATGCAACCCTTTTTGCTGTTCCGGTTCGATCTTGTTCTCTCCCTCATTTGAGCTAGACAGGGTCAAACTTTATGTTCGTTTGTTGTTTGTTTTGTTTGTTTTCGTCTCTTCCTTAAAATATCTAAACATATACCTATAAAAATATAATGAACAATAATGATGACTTTTCTCTTCGCTTTGAGTACTTTTCTGCGCCGTTGCTGGTCGGTTTGGGTAATTTCCTACTGGTAAAGCAAGGCTATTTTCTGTGAATGTTTTGGGTGTCCTGAACTAGAGCGAACTGATGATGATGGTTCGACGGTTGATCTGGTTGTTTCCGTCTTTTCAACAATTGCAGCAACTAGCGCTCTATTGCAGAACATTCTATGTGGCGTGGGGGGTGTACTTACTTGGTGGCTCACTTAAGAAGCAATGCTGCTGCGGATGTACTGGAGAATGTACTGGTCGCGGACTTCGTCCGCCACCGGATAGTATCCGAGGGCGGGCGGTAGGGTCTTCTGTTCCAATGGAGCCCACTTTTGGCCAAGTTGGGTGCTTATTTCCTGTTGGGGGGGAGAGAAAGTGGTATTGTATTTAAGCTTGTTCAAATTGTATAATTTCTGGATTACGACTCAACTCGACTTTCCACTCATTCTATTTTTACAGTGTGGAAGAAACGTCAAATCAACTGTTAAAAGTGGTTTATTTTTCAGTTGAAATCGCTGATGAAGTAACTTCATTGTGTGTCGTAATTGTTCAAGTAACTCCCCAAGTAACAGCAGAAACTATTAGTCATAGTAACCCTTGTATTGTTAATGAAGATATAAACTAATCTAGTTTGTCTTATTGTTGCAACCAGGCGTCTTTCCATTAGGTTATGGGCCCAGTCTGGCACCATAGCAACAAACAAACATTTGAAGAAAAAATTTAGAAGAAATACTTCAAGATTTGATAAGCAGAGGAAATGTCGGTTCGGAGATCTCCAGAACGTGGTTCCAACGGTGGTAATGCAGGTGAAGTTCCAGGTGTCGAAGCTACGACCGGATCAAGTGCAGCAGTAGGAAACCAGCGTGCGAATTTCAATGGACCGACCAGAATTCTACCAGCAGGAGATAGTGTATCTCTGTCCTTGGCGAAGCGATTGCGTGGCCAGGAAAACTATAGCTCCTGGGCCTTTGCGATTAAGATGGTAATGATTCGAAAAGGTACGTGGGCAGCCATCAAAACGGCGAATCCATCGGACGAGCTTTCGGAACGTGCACTAGCAACCATTTATTTGAGCATTGATCCGCTGAGCTACAGCCTAGTTCAGAATCCGATAGGCGGCATTCCAAGACAGCGAATACATTCGGGAGTTCGGACTACTTCGGCAGCTGACTGGAGTAAAGCTCGTTGACTGTGTTACTGATGGGTTTGCCGAAGACCTACGAACCCATGATTATGGGTCTGGAAGCATCAGGAATCCAGATGCGAGCGGACACGATACGGGCAAAGATTTTGCAGGATGTCAAGTGGCCTGATGAATTTACAGGAAGTGATTCCGGACGAGCTTTCTATGGCCAATCCAAAGCGAAAGGTAAACCAACGGAACCGGACAAAACGCATGTGCAATGCTTCCAGTGCAAGCAAATGGGTCATTACGCCTCGGAATGCCAGCGAGAAGTCAAGCCAGAGCAACACGGCCATAGAAGAGGAAACCAGCAGTCTTCGAAGAAGTTTGATAGGAACACTGCCTTCGTGGCTCAGTATCAACGTAGGCGTGCGGATCAGTGGATCTTCGATACAGGTACGTCGTCCCACATGTGCAGAGAAAAGAAGATGCTAAAAGAGACAAAAGTGGTTAGTGACAGTGTCGTAGTTGCGAGCAGCATAGAGACACCGGTGCTTGACAAGGGCAATGTGACGAGCGAAGCAAATGTAGACGGTTCAACGAAAGTGATTGACGTTTTGGATGTACATTGCATTCCGGAACTTGCCATGAACCTGCTATCAGTGCATAAAATTTGCAGTCGTGGTAAACACTTGGACCGCTGCTGTTTGTTCTATACTTCAACGACGTATTGCTTCTACTAGGAGATGGCTGCAGGCTTGCGTATGCTGATGATCTAAAGCGTTTGTTTGTGGTACGGACTGCCGAGGATTGTACTCGTCTTCAATCTTTATTGGATCGATTCACTGATTGGTGCCGGCGGAATAAATTTATGATCAGCATTCCAAAGTGTATGGTAATGTCGTATTACCGCATCAAGCAGCCGATTGTTTTCGACTATACCATCAAAGGCGTCGTTCTACATAGAACCGACCAGTTCAGCGATTTAGGAGTTCTACTGGATCATAAATTATCGTTTAACCTCCACCGCTCTGCTGTGATCTCTACGGTTAATCGCCAGCTAGGGTTTGTGTAAAAAATATCAAGAGACTTCACTGACCCGTTCCTGAAAGTTCAAATCAACAAGCGGTTTTTGTTGCTAAACTTTTGAATGGAGAGGTCGACTGCTCGAGGTAGGCTGCTCTCAAAACTGAACATCCGAGTTCCTCCGAGAGCATTACGAAGTGGTACTCTTCTCCAACCCCGATTCCATCGAACAGCGTTTGACAAACAACGAACCTCTAACAGCTATGATGGGAGCGTTTACGACTGCCGAAGAATTGTTTGAATTTGGCGAATCTTCAGCTCACTTTTTGGCTCGTACTTGTAATACTCGTTTTATTTAGTTTTAAGTTTGTGTCATGTCGGACAATAAGTCCGATGAACTAAGTTGATTAAATAAATAAATAAATAATATACCTGAATGAACGGTGCCGCCATGGCGGATGGCATCGAAATGTCGAGCCGGGCAACCTCCAGCACCTTCAGATTCTTGCCCCGTAGGCGCGAAATTCCAACCAGGTTATGTGGATCCAGCACATAACCGTGAATGACGATCTCCTCGAGCTTTTTGCAGCGCCAGGCCATCATCACCAGCGGGTCTTGATTGGTACGGACCACCAATTCCATGATATTGCGGTACTCTTGGATACGCTGCAAAAATAAACGACTTGGTTAGCTGTATGTTTCTGGATACGATATTTCACGAACGTACGCTCGTCATGGAATCAACCCAAATCATGCTCTTCAGCGTTTCCTTATAGTTATGGGAGAGATATTCCAGCGCATCGCAGTTGATCTGTGGAAGAATAGGGAGATCCAATCAGTACGCAGTTTTTTACGGCAGTTCCGACAGTTATGAATTACCCTCTCGCAGAAGAGCACCTTCAGGTGGGACAGCGGCATCGATGGGCGCAAAAAGTGGGAGTGCAATTGGTCCACCGCCTCATAGGCACAAACCAGAGTTAGGTGCAGCTCTGCCTGCGGGTTCCTGATCCTAAAACTTCCCCAGGCGGATTCCGTAAGGCCTGGATGTTCCTTGTCCAGTCCGTGGACGTGAATTACCAGCCGCTTGAGGGGCAGCAGTTGCAGAGTTTGTAAAAACTCATCGCACATGATGTCGTAATCCAGCGACAAATACTGCAGGGCATTACATTTCTCGAGCAGGTTCGGTTCGATTGTGCTTAGCGCGTAGTTGCCCGGGTCTTGCTTGACCGAGGCAAAGCCCAGCTGCCTCAGGAGCTGCGGCCGAGGGCAACACTACGGGATAAGAATTGTCAATTTCGCCACGCAGAAGCTACCCAAAAGATACTCACATTTAGAATTCGACAGCATGTAAAGTCAAAATCTCGGAACAACCCAAATCCAGTTCCCTGAGCGGTGGATTTTTGCGCCCCATTAAAGCCTTGATAGGTTCAACAAACAATCTTAAAAACACACAAACATAGAACACATTCAGGTTAACGATCAGCTATTTCAAAAGAAATAACAATCATACTTGTAGATATAGTTCCATTCTTCCTCGGAGCTGAATCGTCCTGGCGTGACCAGGGTGGCAAACTTCGGCTGCAATGACAGACTTACTAAACAGGAGCTTTTGCTGAGTCTGCAGATAAAACAAATTCTTCAATTTCCCCCGTCCCAGAAGAAACAATCATAAAAGCAACCTACTTGTAGAGGATTTCCGTGGTTAGATCCACATCGTACAGGTTGCAGGAATCGAAGGAAATCTTCGCCTCACTAACGATGTGCGCCAAAGACTGCAGAAGGAAATTGTTCTTCCTATTGTTCTCCCGAGCCACTTCGAAGTGAATCCCTTTGAAAAATCTATTGAAAAAAAAATTAAAATTCAAAATCCGAAACCCCCACATCTCCTACGGATTTAAAAGGCGTCCGAACACATAAACAAACTTCATGTGAGAAATTTGCATGCAATAACAACAAACATTGGCGACGACGACGACGCAAGCAAATAGAAAATGCATTTTTTTTCCATTCAATGAGCGACTCACCTCGGTTGAAAGATAACAGATCGCCAGTGCCAGCATACGGACGAGGCCTGCAAGCGGTCATGGTAGGGCAAATACTGGAACACGTCCGTCAGGACGAGGGCAGGAAGCTCGCCCCAGCTTGGGCCGATCGCATTCATGTTGACTGCTGGCTGGCTGCTGCGGAGCTTTCGTAACAATAACGACGCAAAAGATAGATCAGGGAGCGGACCGCGGGGACGGCGCTATTTTCACCTTTGAAATAGCTTCGATTTCTTTTTCTTCAGCTGATCGCCTCTAGGATATGGATTTTTTCTTCTCCTTTGTTATGTTGAGGGGTGATGACTTTCTTTTTTTTCCTTCGACTAGTTTGCAGGATCGAGGGGGTTGAAATTTGCAATCTTCAACAATTTCAACGAGAGACTTACCTCCTGCAGGAAATCAGCACAGTTTCAATGGAAAATAGGTTTTAATTTGTTAAAATTTTGAGTTTTTATCGATGAGTTGCGGAATAAATACGTTTTGTTTTTGTTACGTCTGTCATTGTTGTGGAGAAAATCACTTTCTGTCGTCGTCGTCCCTTCTCGTCAGTGGTGTCAGACTCAGACATACAGCCGTTTCTTTTCCGAAACGTTCCGCTCATGCAAGGGACTGGCGGGCAGCCAGGTTTGTGATGCTAACCTTCTCTGCCCCCACTCGCAAATCAGTCCCATTTGGAAAATCACGATTTCGAGAAAATTGCGATCAAATCAGCGCCAACATTAGATTAGGGCGAATCTGCTTTTGTAAACAATGGCTTTCGTAGTCATTTTCTCTTGAACAAAAGGTCACAAATACAAATTAAGCACTTCTTAAGGAAGAGGAGCTTTATCTCTATCCACTGATATGCTCAATTTCTAGAAATTGTATTCGAGTTCTGATAAATTAGAAGACAAAGTGTTTGTTTACAAAAGCAGATTCGCCCTAATCAAATGTTGGCGCCGAAATATTTTAACATAAATTGATTTTTGTCGCTCTCGCAGTCAATAAATCTTGCAGTGGTGCAACAAAAATATTTCGTTGATGTTTGGAATATTCTTCAAACACTAACGGAGGAATAAAAGTACTCAGAAATGGGTGTTTTTTCACCCACCTTGGAAATAAGTGGTCTAACCCACAATTTGGGTAAAAAGTGTTTTACCCATAAGTACGTTGATGAACATAGGTCACGCAAAATGGTTATGTTTCACTTCTTTCTCCCATCTTCTCGAAGCCAGCGATTTTGATGGAAGGGTTAAAAGTACCCATAAAATCAAAGTCGATTAAAGACTTACAGTACGTTCGCACTACACAGTATAGCAAATGATATAGCTCGATTCGTGATATAGTGCCTATATCACCTTCTACACAGAGAACAGACATCCAAGTCAAATTCAAAAACTGTGTAAGAAATTTAACGGCCATTTCATAATCGCAATGAACTAGCAAAAGCGTGGCGGCGCTGGCATCGCCACCCATTGACCAGCTTGAAATCTCATTCATCAACTAAATTTTTTTGGCAGCTCAGTTCCTTCACCGCACGGTCAACGAATCTTACCCATGTTCGATTAAAAATCGCAAGTGGCCACAGCCCGAGAGATGGCAATAGTGTTTTAACGTATTTTAATTTGAATCCTTACACAAGTTTTTTTGAGAAATATATTCTAGTTTGGATGTCTGTTCTCTGTGCCTTCTATATCATGTAATATCTCATATAACCGTGCTATCATTGTATATCACAATGCGAACATGATATAGTTCATATCACGTTCCAATCGTAATATAAATCTAAAAAGCAGCAGCTGGCAACACGATCAATTCTATAGATCATTGCACGGAATGTATTAACCTCACTTTTTTGACAGTTCAGGGAGCTTGTTTGCAAGGTGTTAGAATTTGAACCACTCAAACAATATTCCACATCGGCTTTTTCCGGATTCTGTACGATTGGATCCAAGAAATGATGTAAAAATAAGTACTCTTGTATGGTTTCCGGCTATTTTAATTCAATCGTAATAAATTTAGAGCACAAAATCCCAAACCGATCTTACCGAAAATATTCTAAGTCCACGTAAACAAGCTCCCTGAAGTGTCAAAACTACATTGAGAACGCCATCGTGCAATGATCTATTAAACGTCATTTGTTGCATTTATGTCATTTCACACAGCCAACAAACATTTGCCGCTTTTTTGTAAATCTGATCTGCTGTTATCAGATTTTGTTATTGTTTCGCTATTTTGAAGTCAACCAACCGGTAGTCCGTATTCGTCCAGTTTTTTATTGATCCACTGAATTCCGTTCTTTTCGACGTCCTGATCCATTCCGTGCAAGGTATGTTCCGGAAATACGTTTTCAATTCAGGTTTCAACCAGACTAACGAAAATTAGTTTGGTTTCTCAGGCATCCAATGCTGTGTTGCAGAATCATCAGGAATCGGTTGTTTTGAAGGAAATTGTTCAGTGGGCCAGAATTGTGTTTCATTTCTGGAAACAAAATGGCATCAACCCAAAAACGGAAGCGAAATATCTGGCCTACACACCAAATGGACCTTTTATTTGAAGTGTGGGAAGACAAAATTCAGCATCTACGGGGAAGCCGCAAGAACAGTCACGTTTTGAAGGAAATGCGTCTTATATTTTCAGAGCACAATTTTACCGTTTCCACGGGTGAAATAAAAGTTCGCATTCACAATCTGACGGCCAGGTACCAGTAAGTACATTTTACATAGATTTTTTACTACACTTATTTACTTTGTTTTCTCGTTCAGGAAAGAAAAACGCGCTATTGGCCCATCCGGAGGGTCACCATCTACATGGCCATACTGCGATGGGGTCCACAGAATTTTAGGATCTTTCAGAATCCACAACGTAGATGATGTTGTGGAAGAAAGCATTTCAGATGATGATGGTGAGTTTGATTTACTAAATAAGCTCTTCTTCCTCTTCCTCGTCCATTTCAATTTCTTCTTCATCGTCATTAAAAAGTTCGAATAAGCCGGTTTACATACGCATTGCTTTCTTCCATGTTGGTATAGTAATTGCTTCCAAAACTTATTTCACTCAATGCTGAGGCAGTGAGCTGAGATTCCGATCCCACCGTTCGGTGCGCTATAGTTCCACAACCAGACTACGAACACATTCTCGCGATGTTCGTGCTAGGACTTCCTTTTCTACTGAAGAACTCCATACTATTAGTTCATTTATCAATCTATACTGATGCACCGGATACCGGTCGCCTTCTACCAGGAGCAACGAGTGCTGCTTGTGTCGAAGATAATGTTTTTTTTGTGCGATTATGTGCAACATTGTTCAGTGATCCGATTGTGATTCTGGCGGTGACTAAAAATAATTGTTCATATGATTTATCATATGATTTTTTCCCCGAATATTTTACAGGGATAATCGAAATGATCGAGGTAAAGAGGGGGGGGGGTGATTGAGAACTGATTGTATATGGATTGAAATGACTAAGAGAGTATAGAACAACGCGACATGAAAGGTTGAGTATATTCTATTTCAATCAAAATTATTAATACGCTTCATGAGAAAAAAAAACTTAAATGTTGTTTTAAATAGCAATGTCAAATGATCAAATAAGCATACTAGTTATAACCTAAACTATGCCTTATTTTAAATAATCTATTTTAGGAATCCACGAAGAATGGTTGATCGAAACAATATCGTCACCAAATTACATCCTAAATGACGAAGAGGGCCTCAATGGATCCAAAACTCCAGTGACATCACCGTCATCATCATCATCATCATCATCATCATCATCATCATCATCATCTCGAAGATCAGCTGCAAAAAACAGGAGCGTCATTAATGTTCAGCAGGAAATGCTGATTGAATTTAAAAAGATGAATTTCTGGAAACTGAACTCGTGCAACTACGAGAGACTGACGAAAAATTAATTATTTTGGAGCAAGAAAGAAACCAACTTCTACGAGAGATGACTGAAAGCACACAAGAATTCAATGAAGCGTTAATCAAATTTCTTAACATATAAACACTAATAGTAACAATTTTACTTCTTTAAAATAAATTTTGCTATGTTTCTTTGAAAATAAATAACTGAATAAAACCTACAACAACATTTGAATTTACTCACACAAGTAATTGGCAATTGTTTCTCTTACTGATTTCGCAGTTGGATCCATATCCGTTATGGTAACTACTTGTTCCGGTTGTTGCCTCGGAATTATACTTCCCATTTCATGCAACTGTTTGATTCAGTTGGTGTTAATCGCATCGTTTTGGCAGTTCAAAAAGTTGTGTGTAATGCAACACTTTTAACAATAAGCGGTACATTTGCAATATCGTTATCGATTCCTTTGCCAATACGCCTGAACCTTGCCTTTAAGTGACCAAAGGCATTTTCTACAACCCTCCGCGCTTTTGAAAGCGCATAATTAAAGTTCCTCTCATTAGGTAGTGCATCAGCCCGGAAAGAATACGGCTTCATAACGTTGGTTTGCAATCGAAACGCCGAGTCTCCAATCAAGAGAATTGGTACATCTATGCCATTTATTTGTGTAGCATGCTGTCGAAGGTCAAAAGAATTAATTTCCCGTTTCAGTTTTGAATTCTCAAAAATTTGCGAGTAGTTGCACCTTCCTGGACTTCCAATGTTAAAATATTGAAAACGGTATCTATAAAAAATATTTAAATTAGACATTGGTACTAAGAGGATGAGTAGTTTTTTCTTCCTCAATAAACAGCTTTAATTATGCATGTACATACCTGTAGTCCACACAAGCAAAGAGCACCATAGAGTACCATCCTATATAATTATGGTAATCTACCGCGTCGTCTGCCCCGGGACGTACTTCAATGTGGCATCCGTCTGAAATAATAGAATGAAATATATACTATACTGAAAATAAAACTTAAAAGAGAACTTACCGATTGCACCGTAGCACTGTGGAAATCCGAGTTGCTGAATTCCATTAACACATTCTTTGACGCGATCATTAGTTAGCGGAAACGCATCTAAATACTCTTCGCGCATTGTGGTCCATATCGCCTGGCAAAACTCAAGCAGAATTTCGCAAACTGTTGATTTGCCTACTCCAAACAAATTGGCAACGGTTCTATATTCACTTGAGGACCCAAGTGCATAGAGTTCAATTGCCACTCTTTTTCATAGTGGAATACACTTTCGTAGCGTGGGATCCTGCCGCGCCATACTTTGAACTTTAACGCATATTGTATCGAAGTTCATACGCGTCAAACGGAAGTTTTCTTTAAAGAAAACCTCTCCGTTTTTTTGAGCATCCTCTTCAAAAAAGCGACAAGTACGATTCTGTAATAATTAGAGACATATTTACAAACATAAAACGTAAACTGAAATTTTGAACGTTAGACCAGCGTTTAGACTAACAAGAGCCTATCTGCTATATTCAGTTAAGTTTTGTCTTAAGCTAATGATTTTTTTTACGGGAATATATACCTTCTTCCATATTGATTTGATCCCACGATTCCGTGTCAACTGAACAGATAATGCAACCGCTTTCTTTTGAAGCTTTATGATCCTCAATATGTGTTGCCGCCGCTTCCGTTTATTAAACGATTCTCGCAAAAAAATCATCCGACACAAATCTCTCATAACGTTAAGTCGTTTCACGTGTTGCGTAAGAATTATTCTTAAATTTTGTTTACTAACTTTCATTTTTAATCTCTTATAGTTCTCAAATAAATACGATGCTTACAATGTTCACCTCACACACGTCAGCAAGGTACTGACACGAGCGGTTACGTTTTTTCACCCACGGTTTATTTTCGATTTGTTGTGCTTTTTATCGAGCTATCGGAGATGATAATTATCGGTATTTGATCGCAGAGCCAACGGGGAATCGCCACATAGTGGAATTCGGTCGGCTAACCTCCGGAGTGAGTGAAATATTCTTTATTAAGTGCAGTGAAACAGTGTAAACAAAGCAAAAAGAAGCTACAGCATACCACCATTGTGATAGGAGAAATCCAACTGACTTGCAAACAAGTGTGCCTCCATTAGCTTGAGTGGCTGTATACTGACAAAGTTAATTTAAATCGACGGTTGAACTTTCTCGCGCAGGGTGTGAACGGATTTCGTACGCCGAGTCGCAACTAACCGCAAATTTCTTCTAAAGTGCTGATCCCGAGTGTCGTATTGGAGTGAATTAGAGTACGAGTCGTTTTTTTGTCGATCTATTCTTTGGTGTTTCGAATCCGTGGACCAGTCGCGTAAGCAGTGTTACTCACGCTTCGACCGCCCCACCAGCCATGGCGCTGAGTGTGGGCTTCCCACCCCAAGCTTCCCACAACATCGAGTTGACCCCTACAGTCATACTTACCATCAGTGGAACCACCCGGCCAGAATTTATCGACGTCGGATATCAACGTATCAGGACCCGCCCGTACTATCCCGCCCCCATGCTCTGCTACCAATGTTACCAATTCGGGCACACTAGGCAGAGATGTAAGGAAAAGGAAGAAACATGCGGACATTGTAGCAAAAAGCATGAGATTGTCAAAGGAGTACGATGCGATAACCCAACATTTTGCCCCCGCTGTCAATCCGCCAATCACCCGATAGGAGTATATATAGGAGAACGAGATCCAACACATCCGTGTGGACAATGGAATCGAATACCCGGAAGCCCGACGACTGTACAACGCGAACCACAGCCAACGTTCCTTCGCAAACATCACGGTTCACAGCAAAGATACTACGATTGATCAATGGTCGGCCAAATGCCAAATATTGACTGGTCAGTTAGCAGAAAGAGATGCGAGGATAGCAGAACTTGAAAAGAATGAAGCCACCGGGCCCAACAACAATAACAACAGCAGCGAGGAATTCAATGCCCTGAAGAAACTTGTCGAGGCTCTCCAAGCCGACGTAGCGAAAAAAATCAACGCATACAGTTGTTGGAGGAAGCGAATCAGGGGGTAAATGTAAGGTTGGACATAGTCAGAAAACATGGCAGCATCGAGGACATAGCCGCAAGGCTATCCGCACTGGAGGAAACGACAGCAAGAAAGGACGAAGAAATTCTGGCACTCCGAAAGGAAAACGAAATGTACAAGAAGCTATTGGGTAACAAACTTGCCAAACGCCAACAGTCCACAAA
The DNA here is from genome assembly GCA_034211315.2 of Aedes japonicus. Lineage (NCBI taxonomy): Eukaryota > Metazoa > Arthropoda > Insecta > Diptera > Culicidae > Aedes > Aedes japonicus. The sequence continues at coordinate 79,136 of JASCZW010000828.1, read as the reverse complement.
GGATAAAACAACACTCACAGCAACAACCAACTCAAAAACCAGTTTGGTAAGCCACAGGCCGAATAAATCCAGACCAGATACCACAGGAAACAATCGGTCGACCACCCCGGTGACGCCGATAGTAAATGAAACCACCAACGAAACGGCATCCAACGGAATACCCGAACCTAATAACACGAGGAAGAAACCGAAAGAAAAAAAATCTTCAAAAATCACGAACAGCGAACCTGATTCAAAGCGAACAAGAGAAGAATACACCCCCATGTACATCTCCGACACCGAAGAACCAATGACAAGCAGTTGCGAACATCTGACATCAGACAAGATAAAAGAACCTCCAACCAACATCGAATCCAGCAATATCTCTCCCGAGTCACCTCTTCTAACAGAATTTGTCGACATTTCCGACGACGGAATGGGACACGAAGTCGAAGCAGAGATATTTCCTTGGAAACCTTCCCAATCACCTTTCCAATACCTCTGTCGTGCCCATCTCACTACAGTAAACCCACAACCCTTCCCAATGTCCCCAACACCCCAACAAAATGATATAAACAATCCCAAAAGACCAGATAACATAGGACATCGTCATCCAAGAACGGATTCGAAAACAAATGCCGAACCTGAACCACCCTACTCACCCAGAATAAGCGAGATTGCAACAATCCCGCTCACAGAATACCACATCAACTCGAACATCAGCTCTACAACCGCAATGGATAAGGCTTCGGGTAGCTTAGGACGCCCTCGGCTCTCGTTGGCCACCTCCGGAGGTCATATTGATAATACGTCGTACCTGGAATGCCCAGTGGAGCAGCGGAGCAGGAGAGGCCCCGCCAGTGCGGAAGCCCTCTCCTCACCGGAACTGGCGGACAACCCTCGACCCTCCGTTGCACCTGGAAGAGGGACGGAAAAGCGGGTTCCCCCGTAACCCCCTTATGGACATCGAGGTCAAGACCATCAAAATCAAGGAATACGAGACGGACAAGCGGGTTTCCCCGTATCCCTCGTTGGACTTCGTGGGAGACAAGCTACACAATATTGTCCCCCAACACACTGTTGACGAGGTCGACCCTATTCAAGCCTCTTTCAGACAATCAGCCCCCCTCATGAGGGGAAATGCCATCCCTCCGAATGCACTTACAAATGCTAGACAGTATGACCTGTGGAGGGCGGGGATCGGCAATTCTTTCCAGCCAGTGGCCGGCCCTTCGCAGCGATCATCCTTATTCCCAGTGGCTCCCGCATCTCTGCCGACAGCGGGGTCCTTGCCGTCTACTTCTGTCGGTGGAGCTCTGTGGGGGTCCACTCCCAAGAACAGTACGCGATTTAAGACGACACCGCAAGCTGCTAAAAGTCCAAACAGTCCCCTCAAAACGGTCACTAGGACGTTCAACACTAAGCATTCAACGCTAGCACTGCAATGGAATATGAACGGCTTTTTTAATAACCTCGCAGATTTGCAATTGATAATAGCAGACTCTACACCTGTCGTAATTGCCATTCAGGAGTTTCACAGGGCGGATACCACTACAATGGGTAAAAGTCTCCAGAGTCAATATAACTGGATCCTGAAAGGCGGAGTAAACTCTTATCAGTCTGCAGCACTCGGCATCCACAAATCGTCAACCTACATCGATATTACTCCTCCTTCCGATCTGATCGCTGTAGCAGCCAGAATCGAGTTTCCTTTTCCGATAACTGTAGTCAGCATTTACGTACCAACACCAGATTGTAACAACCTTCAGAAGCGGCTGTGTAAATTCCTTGACCAAATCTCCACACCCCACCTAGTCATGGGAGACTTCAACGCGCATCATACCAGTTGGGGCTCACGAAGAAGTAACGCCAAGGGCGCTGATATTCTCCGGGCCTCGGAAATGAGTAATCTTCGTGTATTGAACGACGGCTCCCCCACTTTCACGCGACCGCATATCAGTTCGGCCATTGACGTATCCTTTACCAGCGATCACCTCATCGGCTGCCTCCAGTGGTCGATTGCCGACGACCCTTTGGGTAGTGATCACCACCCAATATCAATTTACTGTAGTTTTACCGCACCAGAAACAACCAGACGTCCCCGGTGGCAATATGAGCTAGCCGACTGGAAACTTTTTGAAAACATTATCGAAAGAAGCCCAGTCGAAGATGATATGCAATTCGAAGATTTCATCAGCACCATCTTTGATGCAGCCTCAGAAGCTATTCCCAGAACATGTCCAACCGCTGGACGCCGAGCGCTAAGGTGGTGGTCTCCAGAAACAAAGGACGCTATCAAGTCGAGGAGAAAAGCCCTCAGGAGATTGAAACGAACCCCAAAGACCACTGTGAAGCCGAGGCCGTAGCTGCCGAATATCGGTTAAAACGCAATGCCTGCCGGGACACAATCCGTTCCGCAAAACGTAAAACATGGGACGACTTTCTGAACGAAATAAGCAGCGATAGTACAACTTCTAAACTGTGGAAAAGTGTAAATGCATTACAAAGGGAAACGCAGGACCAACGGAATCACCATCAATACTGAATACGGCATCACTAGGGACCCACAAGAAATTGCAAACATCCTCGGTGACTCCTTTGCGAAACTCAGCGCTCGCAACGGTTACAACAACGAGTTTACTAGGATCAATGCTTCCTCGGTCACCATTGACTCCATCCAACCCCGAGATACTATGCCTGGTGATCCATTAAACAAACCATTCTCTCCTACCGAATTGTCATTCGCGCTAGCTAACGGGAAAGGAAAATCAGCTGGACCTGACGACATTGGGTATCCACTTCTTCCGTCACCTACCACCCATCGGAAGAAGGATCTTGCTGAAACATTATAACAGAATTTGGGCAAATGGAACCTTTCCCACTCAGTGGAGACACAGCCTCGTCATTCCATCCCTAAAAGGATTCAGTGTGGACTGAACCGAGTGGATACCGTCCTATCTCCCTGACCAGTTGCTGCAGCAAGACCATGGAACGAATGGTGAATCGAAGATTAACTCAATTCATCCGGGACAATGAACTACTCGATCACCGCCAACATGCCTTTCGCCAAGGATGCGGCACAAGCACTTACTTCGCAACTCTTGGACAAGTTCTGGACGACGCCCTCGAGAATGGCCTCCACGTGGACTTGGCAACGCTGGACCTTTCGAAGGCGTACAACCGCACTTGGACTCCTGGAGTACTGGCTACCCTGGCCAGCTGGGGCATCGGCGGTCACACCTTTACTTTTATCCGTAATTTTCTCACGAACAGAACCTTCCAGGTATGTATCGGAAATACAAAGTCAAACGCTTTCCCAGAGGAAACCGGAGTTCCACAAGGCTCCGTGTTGGCGGTTACCCTTTCCTCATCGCCATGAATGGAGTTTTTGCATGTTTACCAAAAGGCGTCTTCATCTTTCGTCTTTGCGGATGACATAGTTATTGTCGTCGCAGGACATAAACCTACCTTGATCCGCAGAAAACTCCAAAGCGCCATCGAATCAGTGCATGCGTGGGCAGCATCAGTTGGATTTGAACTGTCACCACAAAAAAGCCAATTTTCACACGTATGCTCAGGAAAACACCGCTCGAAAAAGAATCCTCCCAAGATCGGTGAAGAAGAAATCCCTTTAAGTCTACGCTCCGAGTCCTCGGAGTGTACATAGACCGCCACCTGAGTTTTCAGTCCCACTGTGATCAAGTAAAGAAGCAGTGCCAAAGCCGATTGAGCCTACTTCGAATAATATCCAGCAAACACACCAGAAACAACCGCGATGTAGGACTGCGGATCACGAAGGCCTTGATTTGCAGCAAACTAATCTACGGTGCTGAGATACTGTGCAGAAGTTTCAAAACGGTACTTGACAAACTTGGGCCAACTTTTAACCGGTGCATTCGCAGTGTGTCTGGCCTACTCCCATGCACCCCTGCTGCTTCCGCGTGCGTTGAAGCCGGAATCCTTCCCTTTCGACACATTTTCGCAATAGCCATATGCTGCAAAGCCGCCAGTTTTCTAGAAAAGACGACCGGGGACGACGAAGGAGTGTTCCTCCTAAAAGAGGCCAACAAGCTCCTCGTAGAACTTGCCCACCAGATCCTCCCTCCAGTGTACATGATCCACTGGGTCGGAGACGAAGCGTGGGACTCCTCTCCACCCAGGATTATATGGACCTTAAACAAACCAACCAAAGATTATCTTAACCTTCATACCGTGGTCCCACGCTTTAACTAACTTGTTAGGACAAAACTCAATGGATACGAACTCATCTATACCGACGGCTCGAAAACCGCCAGTGAAGTCGGTTTCGGTGTGTACGGCCCCAATTTCACTATCAGCGGAGGTCTTCCCAACCAAACGTCGATTTTCACGGCTGAGGCAACTGCCATTCTCTCGGCCGTCACAGAGTCCAGCACTAGCTGGAAGGCCATCGTTACGGACTCGGCAAGTGTTCTGAAGGCTCTTGAGAGTCCGAAGAATCGGCACCCACTGGTACAAGCAATTCGAATAGCTTCGAACAGTAACACCATTTATGTGTGGGTTCCCAGTCACTGTGGCATCAGCGGAAACGAGGCAGCGGACAAGCTGGCAGCGTCTGGTCGATCGAAAACCCCAGTGGACCCTAGAAAATACCCGCGGCGGACTTAAAAATATGGATCAAAACGATGATAACTTTGGCATGGGCTATCGAATGGAATAGCACCAGAGACGTTTTACTACGCAAACTAAAGGTGAAACCCACCGCTGGTCTGACAACAAAAACTGGAAGGACCAGAGGGTGCTCTCCAGACTACGCTGCGGCTACACCAGATTCACGCACGATCTCGGATCCCGTGATGGATTCCACAAACAATGTATAGTATGCTCAACCAAGATGTCTGTTGAACATCTCGTTATAAACCGTCCCGCATTTCAAAAACATCCGAGACCAATATGGTATCGGTCTTAGCATCAGAGACGCGCTATCTAACGATCCCGAGAGGAAAAATAGATTAATTGAATACCTCAAAGACACCGGCTACTTCCAATGTACATAAATCAACACAACGAACCATGATATAACAACGGATCATGGACGGCATCCGACAAATACCAACCCCAAATGGAACTGACAACGGACGAACATGAACTCCCTGACATGAAATCCTGAAACTGTGATTAAAAACTCTGTAAACTTTTTCTCTCGGTTCCCCTCTGGAGCCATTCCTGTGCTAAAGAGACGAACCAGCTCAGGGCTGAAAATCTCTATAATAAAGTAACAAAAAAAAAAAAAAAATGTTCACCAAAATCTCAAATGTATGCAAACGGTTCTTTTTTTTTTCATGAATGTCAAAAGATATCATCTCGATGTAGTGTGAACACCTCAACGTAATATCGATATCATCTCGCTATATTACGTGATATAGAGTGTTATGTGAACCTTAACTTTTTAGGTCGATACTGGCCTTAGCCTTGGTTATTCCAAATATAATCGTAAATTGGTGCACCGAGTAAACCGAAAAATCAATCGGCAGCACTGGCCACTTGAATGTTGATTTCCTAACCCGGAACATCGGAAAATGAAACGAATGGTTGTACCACAACAAAAAAAGCAAAAAAGTAAAGTTCATGGAAGTCATCGTCTGTTGGTAGCTGAATCATATATTTTTATTTCTTATCAGTAAGTCATTACTTATATTTCCGTGGATTGAATTTCCAACAAAATCCATATTTTTCCTCACATATAACTGCTCGTCACTCTACAGTCACGCATTGAAGCTTATTAGAAATGATACAGTTTGTGTTGTTGGTATCCCTCTGCCTGTTGGTGCTGAGCGTGGACGGAGCGGACGCTTCCGGCATGGGCTTTGCTGATACGCTAGCACTAATTCTTGGCCTCGCCATAGGTACCGTCGGCATCCTGGCCTGCTTGGGACGCTACGCTCGTCGACTGCGGGCCGAACAGTTCTAATCCGGAACACCATTCGCCATAGGATTAGGATTAATCTAGTTGTTAAGCAAAGTTATTGAAATACCAAATTAAAAAAAAAGAAGTCAATCCCGTTATGAATATTCTGCGTTCAAGTATGAGGCCGGCGATTATGGGTCGTCCACTGGTTCGGCTGGATCGATGGAACCAGTCGAAACGATACCTTTCGATGGAGAGCTCCGTGACGGGTTTGTGGGTTTCGATCTCGAATAGCACTCCCGTGGCTTATTGCCAGCAGGCTTTGGTGGAAATACACGATTTCAGCGGACTGCCATGGTGGGCTTCGGTGGTTCTATCTACTGTCCTGATGAGGACAGTTGTCACGCTACCGCTGGCTATTTATCAGAACAAAATTGTGGCCCGGTTGGAGAAAATAACGTTGGAAATGCCGGACATTGTGAAGGAACTCAAAAAAGAGACGGCGGTGGCCATGAAGAAGTTCCATTGGAGCGAGAAGGAGGCCCGGATTATGTATAATCACTCGGTGAGAGTTTATTGTGCATGTTATATAAAACGCATTCTTATAACAAACTTGCAACAAATTACAGCTGAAGAAGCAATGGAACGATCTGATCGTTCGGGAAAATTGTCATCCTGCGAAAACGATGGTTCTCCTGTGGGGTCAAATTCCGCTGTGGATTATTATGTCGGTGTCGATTCGGAATCTGGTCCACTTGTTGCCCGATCCGAGTTCCATCGATGCTCAGATTACCTTCACCGAGCTGACCCTGGGCGGATTCGGTTGGATACCGAATCTGACGGAGGTGGATCAATCGCTGATCCTGCCTGTGGCGATGGGATTGATCAACTTAACGATCATTGAGGTGAGTGTTGTTGGTTGAATAATTTGTTGAATCTTACTCAAAATTGATCACAACATTAGATCCAAAATGCAACTAGACAACGTGAGCCATCCAGGTTACAGAAAGTGTTCACCAACTTGTTCCGCGGCCTTAGTGTTTTGATGATTCCGGTTGCCGCCACAGTTCCTTCGGTAAGGCATGGAATATATTCGGTTGGTTGAGAATTTAAACCCTTCAATTTGCAGTGCCTCTGTCTGTACTGGGTAACTTCGAGTGCCTACGGATTAGGTCAGAATCTGATGATGATGTCACCGCGCTTCAAACGACTGGTTGGCGTCCCTCTAGTACCCTCGGAAATCGCTCGGCCTTATCATCACATAACAGCAACGTTTTCCACTCGATTCAACGGTTTATTAACAAAAGTAGGGTTAGGTTCGAAATAAAAGGGCGGTGGAAAACAAAAGTCATAGTTGTGTAAAATAATAAAAAAAACTTATTTTTATTCATATAAAAATGGTAACATCCTGTAGGCCTTGTTCTCTACTGAGTACTCCCTATAAATTTGAGTATTTTACTTTGGTATATTAAGGTACATCAATGCCCGGCTACACTCCGTACATGTGCAGTGACTGCTTCAGCTTTTGTTCGATCCAATCCAGGTAATGGGCCACTTTCACGTAGACTCCCGGCTTGTTGGCATAGCCGCAGTGTAGGCCCCAAGAAATTATTCCGTACAGAGTGTGACCGCCTGGAAATCAAAAGAGAAAACGACACTGGTAAAGTCTTTAGCTTGAACAGGGATCAGAAAAGGTTCCTACGTTCACTGTTGCACACCAACGGTCCACCGGAGTCACCTTCACAAGCGTCAACACCTCCATCCAGGGTGCCGGCGCAGAACATGCCCTCGGTGATGTTGTTACCGTATACTTCCGGCTGGTTGCACGTGGCATTCGAAAGCAACGGAACCTTAGCGGCCCTCAGCTCCAGGGAGTGGACTGTAATATTGAAAGGATTGAATTCTAAATGACTAAAACTGCGCAACTCCACTGAAACGGATCTCTCTGTGAGAGCATAATGGAGTCGGATGGTAATTTGATGTCAGTGAAACCCCGAAAGAAATCGTTTCAACGGACTTGATTGAAGTCAGTTCAGATTACCCAACTTCTACCCACCGACTTACCTGACGAGCCGGACTGCGTTGAACCCCATCCGGAAATCGTACAATTCATGCCCTCCTGGTAGGGCTGGTTCTTCATCGGCAAGCAAACTGGCTGAACGTACTCGCTGAATCTGATCGGCGTCTTCAGGAGTACCACAGCGATGTCATTGTTCATGTGATGTCCCACTCGGAAGTTCTCATGAATGTAGTAATCCTCGATGAAGATATCGATCTCCGCTTGCTCCAGCGCATCCGTGTTGTAGTCACCGATACGGATCATGTACGCCCCCTTCGGATAGCCGATCAAGCAGTGAGCTGCCGTCAGGATGTGGTGCCTCGAAATCAACACTGCTCCGCACCAATGTACGGACTTTCCTTGCTTCTTAGCCCTCAAGGCAGCTTGCCACGGATGGTGCCCATAAACCGTTTCTCCGCCATGCACAACCCGTGAACCGTAAGTTGGTTTTACCAGGCTTGGATCGATCTGCAGCTGCCCGCAGCTATCCGGGTAGATTTTGCTGGACTTCTCAACAAAGTCAAACTTGAACGACTTGGCAGATGCTCGAAGTTGTGCCGATGTCGGCCGCGGCGTTTGCGTTAGTCCACACTTAATACCCACATCCTCGCCATGACCACAGTTGTGCTCTCCCCAGTGCCAATGGATGCAATCATCAATTGACGTCTCATTACCGCTGCAGGCCACCTGATCAAGCCAGATTTGACCCGTGCCCTGTTTGTATCGGTTCTTGCGTACTTCTGCCGTCCCGTTGAACCCGAGCTGCCGGCAGATAACCCGTGCTTCATGAATTCCAAAATCATCGTCACAAATGGTGCCCCAGATTCCTCGGTACTTAACCTCAACACGCCCCTCCTGCTTCGTCGGACCATCCATCAATCTCATCTCCAGTGGGGCCTGTGAACAAACGTTAAATTATCACAAAATCTCCTCCATTTCATCCCAAACTACTTACATTACAATGCGTTACACTCTCGTCCGAGCCATCGGCGCAGTCGTTAACATTGTCGCACAGGAAACTCACCGGAACACACTCGGCGGACGTGTCGCAAAGCCAGTAGTCGATCGGGCAGGTCATCACCGGGGTCTTGCAAACCACGCCCAAAACTTCCTCGGCATTGCAATCATGCACACCCCATCCGGAAAAGTCGCATTCCTTCAACGAACTCTCGTTGCCGCTACATCTCACTTCGTCCATGATGAATATCGGAGTGCCATCATTCTTCATCAAAGCGGAATTTGCCGGGTAGAACGAATGCGGTTTTAACTCCAGCGCACCTGCTTCATAGCCCAGCTCTCGGCAAAGCACATTCCCAGCTTCCAAACTAAAATTATCGTCGCAAACGTAGCCCCACTTGTTGAAAACCTTCACTTCCACCCGTCCGTGGTGTTTGTTGGACAGCCGCACTTCGTAGCCAATGTGGCTACAGTTCCCTTCGTCGGCTCGTGTTCCACAGTCGTCCTTACCGTTGCAAACTTTGGCCTGTTCGATGCATCTACCATTACCGCAGAGGAACTTCCCCGCGCATGGATCAGCCGTCGTCGTGGGGCGTTGGGTTGTTGTGATGGTAGCCATCGGTCGCCACTGGGGAGATCCCTCTCCAAAACGGCTTCTAACCGCTGGGGATGGGGTTGTATTCCGCGGTCGGACGGCAGGATAAAATTGTGGTTGTTGCTGTTGTTGGGGTACGAAAGGTGCAGCGGCGTGCTGGCGGTTGTAGTTCGGATTGAAGTACGGGGGTTGGTATGGGACTGGGGGCCTATTGGTTGGCATTCCGTAGACGACAGACTGGTAACCACCTAACTGGGAGTTGATTTCGTATGGTGATGCAATATATGCGGAGGTCTTGGGGCTATGATTGATTCCTAGAACGTTCAGGTCTGTTGGTTGAGTAGACGGAGTTGTGGTCGGTTCAATCTTGGCATGAAGGCCGGTCATGTTCATGCTGACATCCTTGCTACCCATGTACGGCTTGAGAAGCATTTTCAGAGCTTCACTAAGGGGCAGTTCCGTAGAGGCAAGCGATAGGTCGCGGGGATTGGGCGTAACTCTCGATTGGTAGTAGGTTGGATTGAATCTGGTGTTGGCCTGATTCATTCTTGGAGTTGTAGGGGATGCTGTGGTGCTCGGAGGTGCTACGTAGACAGGTCGTATTTCACTAGGAGCCGGTCGCTGATAAATGGGTCTTGATGCTTGGAGAGGAATACTTGGAGCAGAATTTGTCTGTGGCTGTTCGTCTTCCCGGAAACGAACATCAATGTCGTATGTCACATTTTCAACGTCAATCTCTTCCGCATCCGGGTTGGTGGGCTTGGTTGGACCGTGGTGAACTAGATTTTCATTTCTGTTACAGTCTACGTTGTGGATGTGATCGCACACGGAGATCATTGGATTGAAGGCCGTTCCTGGTCCACAGTCCTGAATCACGGTAGCTCCGTTGTTGCAGTTCAAGAACTTTCTGCAATCAGTGGGATGAGCTCGAAGTCCTATTACGTCCGGTGGACAGCGGATCTGAACTGTATTCGAAGGTTGGTAGAATGTATCATAATCTTCCTGTTCGTAGGCGGCCAGCTGAGGATTTTGCGGTTTCCTTTGCCTGGCCAAGGTCTGGTAGTCGTCCATCGTGGAGGATGTGATGCAGTTGACCTTGGAGGGTTGATCGCATTGTCTGGTGTCCGGATTGAATAACGTGCCCGGTGCACAACTCTGTATGTAACCGCGACCTTTCCAACAATTCAAGAACTGTCTACAGTCCATTATGTAGACAAACTGGCCCGACTGTAGAGGTGGACATTGTAATCCAGAGAAGCTATCGCTCGAGTCGGGTGTTTGCTTATTCCTAAGTTTAGGATTGCTAGCATCCAGGATAGCGTTTTCGTTGCCGTAACCGTTGTTCGGAGATTGGAGCTTTTCCGCACGATGCTGTTGAACGGGAGGTTCTGTTCGGGTGGGTGTTGAGGGGGCGGGGACATACACAGGATTGTGTTTGGAAGCAGAAGAATGATAGTGTAGATTGTGGTCACTTCTGGCGTAGTTCGGCTCATATGCGCGAGCTTTGTGAGTGTGCACCTTGCTGTAGTCACCATGTACTTGGGGCATCATGTTTACATTCGGGCCGGAGTTGGTTCGTGGGTCGTAAATCTGTGGGGCAAACAAGTTTTATTATAATTCATTATTCATATTATAATTCATCATATATATTCAGGAATGGTGAGATCTGTCCATTTTTTATTTGTTTATTTTATTTTTTTTTGCTTATCAACAGTCGTGTTTGAAATCTATATGATAAAAACAATCTTAGCGCTAATAAAATCTGTCTTCATATAAAGGTAGTTTCGTGAAATTTTAAAATCAAAACGAAATGACATACAAATGAGAGCAGTGCTGTAAGGGAAACAGTCCTAAACTATAGACACTCAAGTAATAGACCGGACAACGTGCCGCCATGTTGTATCCAAAACGAACATTAACGAAATTTTCCAATACGATTTGACAGTTGTTTTGGATACATCAACTGTGCCAGACTCACGTTGTCCGGTCTATTACTTGAGTGTCTATACGTGAGTCTGGCACAGTTGATGTATCCAAAACAACTTTCAAATCGTATTGGAAAATTTCGTAAATGTTCGTTTTGGATACAACATGGCGGCACGTTGTCCGGTCTATTACTTGAGTGTCTATATCCTAAACTCGTCCTGCATGTAGCTATAGAACTGTAATAACATTTAAAAAGGTATAAATTTGTTTTTGCTGATAACTTTGCTCGGAAACGAATGATTTGGCAAGGAATCTGCAGTTGTGGCCAGAGATGGCATTTCGCACTAATGTTACGCAGGTGCGTGAGAGTTGTACTTTAACAGAAGATGCAAGCATAACTCACCTCAGATGAAGCAAAGTGCTCTTTTATTCGGTGAAAAATAGACAGAGCGAAAGTGTGCGCCTGTGATGGGATTACCTGGAGTGAGCGAACCACACTCTCTTTTAAACGATCGCGCTCACGTGCTCTCATCTGTTTTCGCCCACGTGCTCTCGCCTGCGATCACTGCCGCGTACACTGGGGTGAGGACGCACCAGTGCTCTTTCTGTGATTCGCTGGTGCGATTGAAAGTTAAAACATCGTCGGAGTTGCAGAATATGTCCGAAAAAAGGAAGTGGGAAGAAACATTATTCTTTCTTCCTTTGTTATTTAGCGTCAAAGCAGAAGAGCCCACGCCACTCACAGTGGTCGGAGATGGTCAAATCACGAACTTAATTGTAGGGCGCCTTAAATATTAACATTATCCAAAAAGTGTCTGCAGACGAATGGTTCACATATGTGTTGCACATAGTTTGGTAACTTCAAAAAAAATTGCATCGCCTACTATGAAAAAAATAAAAAAACTAACTTATTTTCCTTAATAGATAGAAAGATATTTTCTTCGACAAAGCTGTAGATCTATTCAAAATATGAAACTTTGTACAAAACGAAAAAAATCTATGTCAAGTAGTTTTGGAGATATAAGTAGTTTTTAATGGCAACCCCTTAAAAAATTTGTTTTTCTTACGTAACTTTTCATATATACATTTTTTATGCAAATTATGTTTTAAACACATGTAAACAACATAAAATCACATGTTTTGGTGAAAACATCATGTAGATCAGTACATTCCTTGCAAAGTTAGAGCACTTTTTAACTTCATTTTACCACAATTTTGACTGTATATAAAGGAGAAGGTGGCAAACCGGGAACCAAGAATAGCTACTTATAATGAAGCTTAAACTTGGTTCTTGAAAGTAGTGAAGGTTTGGTTAGCGCCAATTCATAAATGACTGAGTGCGATCACGTTGAATGATTGCATGTTTTTGACTTTTTCTATACAGAAACGAGCAAGTCACCTAAATTTTGTAAGGCAGCTTGCACATTTGAGAACCAGATATGATCAAATATAGTCAAAACCAGTGAAGAAATGTTTTTGGGGTATTCTTTTATTCGACAAATAACACAATTATTTTGCTACTGCGTATTTTAAAACAATACTATATATTGTACATTAATAGAACCATAATGTCAATACATCGATAATTATTATTCATTATCTGTATTGTTTTCACTGTATGAAAAATCTAGCATATACTGTGCGGAAAACTCTTTTTCCTTCTTTGGCGACTTTACCTGCAAACTGGCAATAAGTGGGTCTGAAGAAACCAATAGCCGACGAATGAGATCACCGTTTGTAATAGCTCGTGATGTTTTCAGGGTGTGTTCTAGCCTGAACCTTTTTATTACTTTATTAAGCGACTCTTGCGCTTCTTCAGACAATTGTCCGATAGGAACACTAAAATGAAGAATTACATGGGCACCGTGCATCAATATTTCATAAAAAAAAAAAGCGGGCAAATAAAACCAAGGATATGCGGATCTATTTTAGACTGCATATGACCATGATCGATGGCAAGGTTGTAAATACTGTGACAAATACGAAATCAGCACAGCGAAGTAATATCTGTAACACCAACCCAAATGAACAACATCACAAACGTTCTTTGCGACTTTTTGCGTTTTTGAAACTCTCTAAAATCTTGAAAAACCTCAAAAGCCTATACCAGCACTTAAGGAAGGTGATACAATTTTGCTCACAAATGCGGAAAAAGCTCAAAAACTTGTTAAGCAGTTTGAGAGCTCCCATAATTTCAGTTTGGGACTTACTAGTCCTATTGAGGAGTATCTGAACATTTTCTCTCAAGAAAATATTTTTGATAATTCTTGGGGAACCGATTTGGATGAAGTAAGAACTATAACTAAAAAATTTCAAAATATGAAAGCACCAGGTGATGATGGAATTTTCTATAGCCTCATCAAAAAACTCCCTGAGAGTACCTTGTCTTTCTTGGTAAAACTATTTAACAGATGTTTTCATCTAGCATACTTTCCAGATAAATGGAAAAATGCAAAAGTCATACCAATTTTGAAGCCAGACAAAAATCCGGCTGAAGCTTCTAGCTACCGACCGATCAGTTTGCTTTCTTCAATAAGTAAGCTGTTTGAAAAAATAATTTTGAATAGAATGATGCTTCACATCAATTCAAACTCAATTTTTCCTGATGAACAGTTTGGATTTCGCCATGGGCATTCAACTACGCATCAACTTTTGAGAGTAACAAATTTAATTCGTTCAAACAAAGCTGAAGGCTGCTCCACTGGAGTTGCTCTTCTAGACATAGAAAAAGCATTCGACAGTGTTTGGCATGAAGGTTTGATTGCGAAACTGAAAAAGTTCAATTTTCCGCTTTATATCATTAAATTAGTTCAAAACTACTTAACTGAGAGAACTTTGCAAGTAAATTATCAGAATTCTAAATTTGTTCAATTGCCCATTAGAGCTGGTGTTCCTCAAGGTAGCATACTTGGGCCAATACTATATAACATTTTCACTTCAGATCTCCCTGATTTACCGCAGGGGTGTCAAAAATCTTGCTTTGCTGATGACACAGGCATTTCCGCTAAAGGAAAAAGTCTTCGTGTTGTATCCAGGAGGCTACAAAAAAGCTTGGATAGTTTTACAAATTATTTTCAAAAATGGAAGATTTCTCCTAATGCTTCCAAAACTCAACTTATTATATTCCCACACAAGCCTAGAGCTGCATTTTTGAATCAAAGTAGGCACCAGCAATGGGTGGACGGGTTTTCTTTTTTCGCTGTCATTTTTTCCGTTGGTTTCTGGAAAAGTATAGTGCAGATAATATACATCACTGACTTATCAAAAAAAAAATCGCTGTGCGTCATGGAGAACAGGATAGTGAAAAAATCGCATTGTTTGATGAATTTTCTGTCGTTGCATATGCTGTCGTTTGTTTAGCTTTTGTGGCGTTACGCCACCCGGAAAAAGACAATACGGTAGCTAGCATTTGACAATATTCTCCAAGTTCAAGTGCACTGTTTCGGTCTCACCGGAATAATTCACGCCTGGACGAGCGGTCGTACGGCAGTTAGCCGGGAGTTTTGGGACCGTTTTCAACTCCTTCTTTGCTTTTCTGTTCACTTCCTTCAAAAGTATGGTCTCAAGTGAAAAATGTAGCAGAGCCATAAGGAGAAGCTACGACAGTGTGAAAAGCTTACCGATACCGTAGGGAAGTGGAAGTGTGCGCTCATGTCACCGTTCGCTTGGAAGACTATCCGGATTTCATCGTCGAACGGAAGTGTAAGTGCTGCTACCGGATCGAGTGGCTGCAGGCAGTTGGAGTTGAGCTTACAGCCAGTAGAGAAGAAGACGGTTCTGAGTGTAATTCAAAAGTGGGGCTTAATTGGCCATTTTCAGCCAGATGGAAAGCTCGGTTTAGCAGCCGGTAAGAAACATCGCCTGTAGTCATTCCGACATGACAAGTTCAAAAAATGATCTACTTCTGCGAGGATCGATATGCCGTCCTGGAATTTGATGCTGATTGGGTGAGATCGTTTCTATATATTCTTTATATTATATCACTTCACCCTTTTATTTTGAACGTACATCAATTATTATTTAATCTGATTATGAATTATATTTATGATCAGTTTTACTAAACACGACCAGGGCATCGTCCGCTGGCTATTGCCGCGGGTATTGTGGGTTTCCCAGATACCCGGTTCAAGCTTTAGTTGATGACAATGGCTCTTCTTGACCTTCTATTCCTGAGTTGTAAGTGTGAATAAGGGCGTCTATGTAATGTTTTGCTGTACCTGTTGTGGACTCCTAGTACCTCCCATTTCCCCAAAAGCTTTGAGAATAACTTGTCGTGCCTCAAAAGTTCTCCTTTTTATTGTATTGGCCTCCATAACAAAAAGGGCACCATTGCAGAGCATATGATTGATCAAATTATTCGCAGTTCTACTCGCCCAACGCCCCCGGTAGGGTGAGGGATAGAGGATGACACACACACACACACAAGCCTAGAGCTGCATTTTTGAAACCAAGTAATAGTCATATGGTCACTATGAACGGAGTTCCAATTTCTTGGTCAAGTCAAGTAAAATATCTTGGACTGATACTTGATCAAAAATTAACTTTTAAAGATCACATTGAGGGCATTCAAGCCAAATGTAATAAGTTCATAAGCTTAGCTTACAAGTTTTATATTTCCAATTCATTTGTCTTACATACTAATTTTTACATTTTAAGTGTTTCAGCCCATTGGGCTCTTCAGCTTTGTTTAATTTTAAATTTTCTGTGTTTGGTGTGTTTAGTGTGCTATGTGTTTTACATTCAATTTTCAGTTCAGCCCTTGGGGCATTGTTAGTTTTAAAATTTGATAACCTACCTAATCTACAACTAAAACTACAATTGGAAAAACCTAGGGGTGGGGAACCAGATTCCGGATGATCTGGTGATCCGATGTCAGGCAGCGTGCCCTGTACCGATTGATAGACTCACTAAAACGATCGTCGAGCATTTTTATCTCGGCCAGACGGTGGACCTCAGATGTTCTTGTCCTCGGAGGGGTGTTCAGGATCATCCTGAGGAACTTATTTTGAACACGCTGAAGTTTCAGGTGATGTGTTTTTGCGCAACTCTCCCAGATTGGCATGCCGTACTCAATGACTGGAAGTATGATTTGCTTGTAGACAGCAAGCTTGTTTTTCAGGGATAATGTAGACCTTCTGTTGATCAATGGGTACAGTAGCTTCAACAGAACGTTACACTTTGTGACAGTTTTGTCAACCTGTTCCCTGAAAATAAGCTTTGCTGTCTATAGTAACGCCAAGATAGACAGCTGATTTGGCCCATTCCACCGTTGTGTTGTTTAGGTTTATTTTACAATCCTCAGGCGGAACAAGTCTAGGAGAGTTGGAGTGTGGAAATAAGATGACCTGGGTCTTCGCCGCAGTGATACAAATCTTCCATTCAGTGAAGTATTCTGACAGAACATTCAGGCTTCGCTGCAGTTTCGCGGCAAGCGCTCTTATTACCCTACCATTGTGGACGACTGCGGTATCATCGGCGAACAACGACAGAGATCCATTTTCAGGGAGCAGGGGTATATCCGAGGTGAATAGATTGAACAGAAGTGGACCTAATATACTTCCTGCGGAACACCGGCAGAGATCTGACTGCCGGAAACTGCACCATGCAACGAAACACGGAATGTCCTGTCCGTCAGATAGTTTTTAATTATCTTCACCAGATAGATGGGAAGATTGTATCGATGTAGCTTGTACGCAGGCCATCATGCCACACGTTATCAAAGGCCTTCTCGATGTCGAGAAGTGCCATGACAGATGATTTCGAAACAGACTTGTTCCGTCTGAGGATGTTACTGACTCGATTAAGTTGGTGGATAGTCGACCGACCACGTCGGAAGCCAAGTTGTTCGTCAAGCAAGATGTTCAGCTCGTCGGCAGATGAAAGAAGCCGACGGTGGATCCTTTCTCAAATAGCTTGGATAATCCTGAGAGAAGGCTGATGGGCCTATAGCTCTTGGAACATGAAGGATCTTCCCGGGTTTCTGGATGGGTATGACTTTGGCTGACTTCCAACACGAGGTAGCCAAGTCGGAGGCAATGATTGAAAACCATCGCCAGATGGATTATAGAACTAGGGGCTCGGTTGGCAGGCTCCAAGTTCAGGATGTTATCGAGACCTGGGGCCTTCATGTTCTTTGAGCGTTTGATATAAGCCAGCAATTCGTCAGCTGAGATCTCCAACTCCTCTGTGAAGTCGTTGGGGCTTAGATGGATGATAGTAATAACGCGCGCTAACGGCAGCTTCATGTGGACTGACGATGTTTTGTCCCAGTTATGGAGAGCTGACGAAGTGTTGACTTATCTCAGCAGCCTTCTCTGCGGGAGTTATCAACCGATCCTTAGAGCTATTGTTGTCTAATGGGATCAACGGTAGAATGGGCGCTTGGCTTAGTTTTTAAAATTTTGGTCAACTTCAGAACGGCTTAGCACAATCTGGGAAGAGCGGATCTTGTCGGCAAAATTGTTATTTTTTAAGGTCCACCATTCTGGCCTTAATAATTTTAGTCGCTCGATTACGGTGACGTTTAAGCGTTGGCAAACCAGTTCGCTGGTATTGCCTTCGAATGGCGTTGCGCAATTGAATAGGATTCTTTAGTGGGTCTATCAATGGGTACAGAGTCGCTCACCTGATCAATCACCGGTACGTGTTGCTCCCGGGCCTGGAGATCAGCTTGCTCGATGCTCTGCAGCTGCCGCTCGATGTCATCAACGGAATCAAAGGTGCATGTCGAAATCGATGTTGTCGTCAACGTGTTGATCGAAACCTCTCCCAACTGGCGCGAAGGTAGTTCCGTCTGGTGATTCGATGCCGGTTGACCGAGGACCCGACTTCGGCCACCACCGGATAGTGGTCCGAGCTGAAGCTCCCTGGTGTACGATCGGCTGGGCGATGTTGTTCCCATGTTGGTTAGAGGAAGATGTCGGTTGTCGAATGGACCCCGGATTCAGCTCAACCGGTGTGGGAGTATCCGGGCCCGGGACGGTGTAATGTCCCTCTTCCAGGTCTTCCTGCAGAGATTATTCAGTTCGATTCCGCCGAGTGTTCCCCCAGGCTTCGTGTTTCGCATTAAGGTCGCCGGCGATGATGAACTGCCCTGCCTCCGAGTTAGCTTACGGATGTCGTTTGCGCAGGGCCGTTGTTGTTCCGTTGTTGGTGCTGGCTTACTTGGGACAATAGGCCGCGATGATGGTGATTGGGCCGACAGGAGTTTCGACCTCGACTCCGATGAGCTTCGATGGACTGCACGCTGAAAACTCCGGAAGCAGATGGCGGTTGATGTTGTAGTGCAGGGCAATCGCGGCTCCTCCTCCACTAGAACCGCTACGATCAAGTCGCCACAATCCGGTATCCTGGGATGACTATGCTGATTTCGGTTTAGGTGTGTGCTCGGTGATGATGGCGATGTCGATGAGCCTTCCTGTTAAGGAAGTCACCGAGCTCGAGGTTTGTTCCGGATGGAACAAGCATTCAATTGAGGATGCTGATGGTGCGTTTACGGTCCATGTTTGAAAATAAATTTCATCGTCACGGACGTAGCGGCTTTGAGCTGTTCCTCGCCGGAGCGGCAGGAACGTAGTTGGCGATAGAGCTCTTGCACGAACTCCACCATTTGCTCCGAGTCGTAGAGCTGTCCATCGACGGGTGGTTGCGTTGAAGTACTGCAACTTGGATTGCCCCAACCTGGAGGAGGAGTCGGGTTGGGGGCGGCGGCAGCTGCTGCGAAACGATTATGCACGGAAGCTGACGGGCGGTTTGCTTGGCGCTGATTTAATGGGATCGGTGGTAGGTTTGGCACCTGATACCGAAGTGACGAGGAAGTTCTCCTCGTTCATCGGAGGAGGCGGACGGCGTTGAGCAGGCCGGGATTTGGTGGATGACTTCTTGCGGATCGCCAAGAATTCAGCACGTTTTGGGCAGGTCCGATTGCTGCTTTCATGGTTTGCGCCACAATTTGCGCACTTCGGTGGGAGCACCTTCTTCCATCGGGGCACAATCGTTGGTGCTGTGGGCTCCAGCACATTTGCCACATCGCGGTTTCATGTGGCGGTTACGAGGTTCCATGGCCGAACGCAAGGCGGTTGCCACATTGCGTCACGTCGCGCTGTCTCGGACGATACCGGTCCCACTCGACGATGACGTCGAAAAGGGCCGTGTTTTATCAGTTCCGCCATCGTGATGGATCCCTTCACAAGGTGCACCAGATAGAGTTGGTCCCGGTAGTTACCGTGTTGTTGGCGCCTGATGGGGAACACACTACCGGGCTTTAGTGCCGCCGCTTGTAGCTCTGTAAAAATTGACTCCGGTGTGAGTTCTGGAAGGCCACGCAGAATCACCTTCATTGGCTTGCTTCCCGGCGCATCGTGAGTGTAGAACTCATGTTTCTTCGCGACTAGGTGAGCGCCGACAGCACGGTAGTCAGCCTCCGTCGAGCACATAATTTTGGTGCCATTACTGCACAGCTTGTACAGCGGATGAATTTGGATAGCTGCAAGCTCGGTTCTGAGTGCAGCAATGTCGCTGATGTGGTGAAGAGCGGGGGAACCTTCACCTTCTTCGGCACCTCCTGGACTGGAAGCACTGCCGAGGTGGTTGCTCGCTAGGAGACGAGCGTTACGATCCACTGGATCGGTGTCATCGTGGCGCAGTCGCTTGGAGCTGCCCGGTTGCGGTAATGTTTCGGGAGCGGATGTCGCCGTTGGTCGATTTTACGACCCATTGCCACGGCAATAGGTCGAGCAGGAATTCCCAAACTTGGAAACACTTTTTCTGCTTTGCCACCACCAGTAGATGAGCAAGCGCAGGCGATAGATCGCGAACCGAACACGCAATCGCGAGAAAGCGGACGAGGGTAAAAACGGGGGAAAAAACTTTTACTGCGAGAGAGCGAAAAACACGACCGATCGTGTCGCTTGGTAAAACTGGAATAGCATAAGTTCATAAGATGTTTGTATCCTCTTATAAACAGAAAATCCAAACTTTGTTTAAAGAACAAACTTCAAATATTCAAACAAATTTTTAGACCGGCCATGCTTTATGCTGTGCCAATATGGTCTAGTTGCTGCGCAACTAGGAAAAAAGCGCTTCAAAGGATTCAGAACAAAGTTCTGAAAATGATTTTGAAGCTGCCACCCTGGTTCAGTACTATTGAATTACACAGAATTTCAAACGTTGAGACTCTAGAAGAAATGTCCAACAAAATAATTCATAATTTTAGACAAAAATCATTGCAATCTTCAATTGCAATGATCAATTCTCTCTATAGATAAGAACTAGTTTTAAGAAATCAACTGTAATTCTGACACGCAGGCAAAATAAACCCTGTTAAAAATTCTGAATAGACAAAGTAAAAATAATATTAACACAATTAGATATTAATGATAGTATATAAGGTTGAAATGTTAATTACTTAGCAGGATCACCTAGGATAATATATGAATGTAAAATAATGTAAAATTTGGAATAAATAAAGAGTTAAAAAAAAAACTTGAACTGTATCGTCTAATTGTTATGTTTTGTATTCTCCGTGCGTAGTGTAACGATTATGATGTAGAAGGAGATGTTCGCTCATCACCATGAGGCACTAAGAGTGGACAGTAATGTTTGCTAGAATGAAAGATATGAAGAGAAAGTTTTTAAAGTTCCGTCAGTGTACGGTAGGTTGAAAATAGAATAGAAGTATTGAAAATTGAACGAAACGGCATGGGTAAAGTAGTACTCGAACCAAGAACGTTACCTTTTGCCTAACATTCCGTTTGCCTGTTGAGGTTGCGGATTTGTCCGTGCCTTGACCTTCCCCGCAGTTAAAATCCTATACACTTTTCGTGACGTGTACCCCAGTGTTCAAAACACAGACGTAGTCCTACGTCAAAAGTGTCCAAATTGCTGGATAAATCGTCCGGATAACGACTGTTCCAGTAAGTATAAGCACTTCTTATTTAAACGGTCACTTTGAATATATTGAAATATTTCAACATGTTTTAGATGGGTCCTTTTGTTTGCATATTTCTGAATGACATAGCATCAAAAAAATTGTCAGTTATGTGTTACTTATCAAAATGCGCGGTCTTACTCCGGAACAAGAGTATCGTGCACAAATGGTGCACTGTGAGCGGAGTCTCCTTGAGAAAATTGGCCAAGGAAGAGGGTGTAAGCGTCGGAGCGGTACGATCTGCGATTCGAAAATATAGAGAACAGTGTACGTTTGAAGATGCGCCGAAGAGTGGTCGTAAATCCGATCCTGTTAGTTCGGATATCGATAAAAAGATCAGCGATGCCTACAAGCGAAAACCAGCGACTTCTGTTCGGGATATTGCGAAAAAACTAGAGATCTCGTCGAGTAATGTCATGCGTGCCAACCCAAGTAACAATTCAAATACAAATTGGTTTTAATCATGTTTTATGGTAGTTTTATCAAAGCATTATGGAGATCATCTGATTTTATCAGGGCATTTCCAAGTTAATGTGGGTTTAATTGATTTACAGTTCTCAAGAGTGATTAAAGAACACTTGAAGAAACATCCATAAAACTACATCATTTAGAAGTGTTACTCACCTTATAAGTAATTTCATAAGATACTTGAATCCCCTCTCAGGACACCGTTTCGCAACTTTCATAAAACCTGATAAAAGTTTTGAGAAAGTTTTATGACATTCTTCTTTAAGATGAATGTATCTTGAAAATGCTGCCATAAAACGCTCTTAGAACCATCTGATTTCAAATAAGAGCACATACTCTTGAGAAAGAACATTATGTGAAAAATAAACACACTGGACAATGGACGCCCATAGGTGAAAGAAATTATAAAATAATGGATCGTTCAAGCGGAAATTCAATAAAAACCTATCCAATATATTGAATACTCCTTCATCTCAGCCACCTACGACAATTTTGAACTTCGCTAGATTCCATTGGAATGGCAGGCTCCTGAGACTAACTTATCAGAAGGGTCTATGCGTAATGCGTTCTATTTTTTGTAACGAATCAAATTAAATGGTGCAATGTGTCGCCAGTTGAAAACCGAGAATCATAACTCATGATAATTGATTTTATGCAAGTTAAACCTAACATCCCAGGTAGTGCGTCATATGGCGCACCACCGTGGAAATACAGCGCAGTACTTTTGACTTAAGGTTTAACGTTTACTACGATAGTAAAATGTTATGTTAATTTTAAATTCTCTTGAGTCGTGCATTTCAGTTCCCAATAGGCTACACAATATTTATACTCTTTGCTAGTGAAAATTGGTATAAGCGAAAATCGATTTTTCCCATGATCTATACGTTAAATCTTAAGTCGGAAGTAGTGCGCTGGAATCGCTCAGTGATCCACTACACAGCGCACTTCTTCCAACGTTAGGTTTAGCATATAGATCAAGAGGAAAAAACATTTTTCGCTCAACTGATGTTTCCGCCGTCGAGGCAATATTATTATCTATTATTCTTCCCAAAACCATTGTAAGCATATTCAAGTAAGAGTATTTTTTTGTTTTTTATCGACTTACGCTGGTAATTAAAAACAATAAATAAAAATCTGTAATTATGACGAAGAACAACAATCATGCATAGGCACTTTTGATTTGCACGTTCACATTTTCTTTGTTTATGATGTGCCTTCTTCACATCTTACGAAAGACTTGTTTACCTTGAGCAATTCAAACAAGTTTTATCCAAGCGTAATTCATCTTTTTCAAGTATAGAACAAATAAAGATGAACTTATCGCGCTCCTCAAAAAATCTTGTTAGTCTTGTGCAAGAAATATAAGTTTTATTGGCGTTTTATGATAGTTTTAGATAAAACCATTGAAAAAATGGCGAGCGTGGCTATTTTGGATTCCCTCGGAATGGTAGCCATTTTCATAAGTATGTAACAAAACTCTCATTTTTCCAATGATACGAACAAACAATGCTGTTTAAAATTCAATTTGAAACATAAAATAGATTGTAGACACAATTTATTCGAGATCTAACAATTTATCAGCCTTGTAACCTAATTGTTGAATTTTCAACTTTATTTTTATTTCTTAAATAAGTCAACGTTCTAGCAATAATTCAGTGGCGCATTAAAATTTTCGAACTTTTATGTTATAAAACACCAATAAACTGAATGTCGCATGAAAAATTCATCAATTGCAGGCAAAAAACAGATGCATTTATGGGCAATTTTACAACCAATTAACATAGTAGCTTCCACTCAACTATAAACAAAAAAAAGTCCCCATTCAGCAGAACGAATCGAAAAATGGAATCTTCGAAGAATATTTGTGACGAACTGGAAGTGTTCTTAAAGAGGAAAATCATAAAACTATCAAACTTTGTGGTAGTTTTATCATAGTTTTAAGCATGTCTTGAATGTCATTACCAGTATGTACCGATAAAACTATCAAGCTTTAAGCGAACCTTGGGAAATAGTCTTGAGAACCTCCTGTAGTATGGGCCTTTTGTAACTTATGAGGGTTTTATGGCTGTTTTATTGATGTTATGTAGAATATCTAGTTTTATGCGTGGTTTTATCAAATGAGTCTTGAAAACTTCTTCAAGTTTACCTTAAAATTGAATTTGTTACTTGGGAAAGAAAGACTTGGGCTAAAAACATACCGGAAGCAAAAACAAAAGGAACCCAAAACAGGCCACGTCCGTGAAACCACGGGCCCGCAAACTCTACGATTCGTTATTGTGTAGAAATTCTGGGTGTATAATAATGGACGATGAAACGTATGTGAAACTAGATTACAAAACGCTTCCCGGACCACAATGCTGTACTGTAAGGGAAGACAAAGGCATCCCCAAAACGGAGAAGGCAATTTTTACCGAAAAATTCGGTAAAAAGGTTATGGTTTGACAGACAATATGCGTAAATATCTAGTCCGTACATCACAACGGAGACGATGAACACTCAGAAATACGCTAAGGAATGTCTCCAGAAGCGATTATTTCCGATGATCAGGCAGCACGAAGGTCAAGTAGTGTTTTGGCCTGATTTGGCGTCATGTCATTACGGAAAGGACACTTTAGAATGGTACAAAAGTCAAAATGTATGTTTCGTGCCGAAAGACATGAATCCGCCGAACTGCCCGAAGGCTCGGCCAATCGAGACTTTTTGGGCTTTAACCAAAGCAAAGCTTCGAAAATTCATAAAACCAGCGGACGACATCCAAAAATTTAAAATAGATTGGCCAGAAGTGGTCAAAATGGTGGGAAGTACTACTGTGCAGAAGTTAATGGGTCATGTTCGAGGAGAAATTAGGAGTCTTGGCTATGATTAAATATTTTGATTAAACGAGAGTAAAATATCATATAAAACACAAATACAAATATGATTTGTCAAATAAAATTATTAAAACTAAAAAAAACATGACTTTTTTGTTATTTTGAAAGTGTGCTTATACTTTCAGGAACAGTCTATAATCGCAATAAAAAAAGTCCAATGCACATTCTAACTAGGCAAAAGACTAATCTCACATGTCCAATCTACAAATGTGAATGCAAGTGATCCTAGGTAACAAATGTATCAATTACACAACTAGAATCATCGTAAATTTCAAAACCTACATTTTCTTTGTAATCTTGACGACGTTTTACGTTGCAAGCCATGCAAAAACTAAAGATTACATGATTAAGTTGCAATTACAATTTAAAAAACAAATTAAAATTTTAATCCAATTTTTCTCGATTTGACACAAATGTTACATAGGACCTAATGCAATGTTTGTCTTGAATTTTTGACTTTGTCGTTGTTAGAGTTGTTAAGCTTATGCAGGTTTCCACAGAAATGAAAATCATATGTTTAATGTTGCTAAATTGTTTGAAACAATTTTTTTTTATATTGCTCATTTTAATTGTTTAATTCCAATCCATTATCAGCATTATAAGCAGACAGATCCGCTGCATTCACACCTTTCTGGCCAACGACCGATCAGGGTTTGCTTATTCCAGAATTAGGTCGTAGTTTCACACACATTTTGCCTCCGACGAGTCCTCTGCTTCAATGATAAGGAGCTCAACTGTCCACATGTTCCCCGCATTGATAGCGTTCTAGTAGCACGCACGTCCAAGTGTTAGCCATGTTGTTGTAGAACATATCACGCATAACTATTACAAAAGGCGTAACTCGTCAAGAAAACAAACTGATTTGCTAATCAATCAAAAACTATTCAATGATGAAAATGACTATATTAAATTACTTCAATGATTATCAGATTTTCATATACACCGACGTATCTGCTTTTAGAATGTCTAACCGACGTTTCCGATACGACGCCAGTGAAGAACAGAAAAGAAAATCCGACCATTCTCTTATCTTGTGACAGATTGATCAAAAATTGCAATGTTGCTTGATATAATTTATTGAATTAATTTGAAAATTCTATCCGCATTTTCCTAGTTTGTTTCAAATATTAAATAAGTCTATTTGAAAAATTATGCTTGAATATTAAGAATCAAAGTTTGTAAACAAAGGACTAGATCGTTCCGAATCAAAACATTGATAGCAGATCACTTCCTACGACTACTCGAACGCTCCATATCAGTGAGCACAGAAGTTATCGCCCAGAACGTTAGAATGAGGGTCACTTCGAACCGTTTACGCATCCCCACAGTTTTATCTCGCAAAAAATCCTAGAAATGTGATGATTCACTCAGACTTTTACAACCTCAACGTCATAAATATGTTTTCATTCTCACTGCGCATCACTTGATCTCCTCGTCCTGTATTTGTTTTTCCATAACTGAATTCGGAACTGATAACGTTCGCTCACAGCCCAGCACATCTTTGAACTTTACTTCACGAACATTGAACGATCTTAAAACTTACGCCACACGTTTGTCGAACTACGACCAGTACGATCAGCAGGGTCCAGGTAATCCTTAGATTTCGGAATGCCATTGCATTCGCAAGTGGATCTACTTTCCCCCAGAATAAAAAAAAAAAACAAATTCACCAACAAAACACGCGTCCTTTACTTTCGAAGCGAAAAGAAACGAAACGTCCACTCCGGTCGGATTCGCAAAACACATTGAATCGAGAAGAACCGAGTGAGTGGCTCCTATCGGTATGGCACTCAATTTGCCCTCATCTCCAGCCAAGCAGCTGTAACAGCTACATGATCGTCTTCCTTATACTATTCGTTATCATCACTTTCTTCCGACAAACCAGTGCCTTCGTCTTCGTCATCCGCTTATCAATTCATGCCGCCCTGTGAGACGTTCCGAGAGTACGCAGGAATAGGGGAATTCTCCACGCTCAAATTCGAGATATAGGAAAGAACTGGAGTAATTGAACAGACAGTGTAGTTTGGAATTTTCTTGGGGATTCCTAAACAGTGACGCTTTCTGTGACATCAGCTGACAGTTGGATCTTCGAATTGTCGTTCTTTTTTTAATGAACAGAAG
Organism: Aedes japonicus; assembly: GCA_034211315.2. Classification (NCBI taxonomy): domain Eukaryota; kingdom Metazoa; phylum Arthropoda; class Insecta; order Diptera; family Culicidae; genus Aedes; species Aedes japonicus. The sequence goes on along the minus strand of JASCZW010000828.1, from coordinate 52,346 downwards.
TCAACTGAAAAATTGTTGGATGTTAACGACCGCTATCAAACCGTTTAACTGGAATTAAATTAGCGCTAATTGATGATAGCGTCTCCTTGCGCCTTGCTACTGGTGCAATGAGATACACACAAACGTCCGTTCGCAAGGGTTTTGCCTACGAGAATTTGTTTGCTGTAAAACACTTTAATAGAGTCAATTGAGCAAACACAGTTTTAACTGAGATGCGCATGCATATGCTTATGGGTTGTGTTCTTCGAAGGAAAACAATTTGATCAACAGACTATCTAATTGAAGCGCTTTGTCTGATGAGAGATGTGACGATGCATAAAATGCTTAGGACCGAACAATGGCGTTAGTTGTGAATCACCCAAGTAACATCAAAAACATCTTTTTGGTCAGTTATCTTGAAATTTTGTTATACAAGAGTGTTAAGAATGTAATTAAAAACATCTTTTGTCATATACAAACTCAGAGGATGTTGTCGTAAAACATTTGCCTTTCATAAATCACTCATGTATTTTTCTAGAGCACATGAGAGCGCACTGCATAACATGCCTTTGACTTGATGATGTCTTATCCAGGTAGTTTATAGCATCACAATAACCATGTGGTTATAATCAAGATAGGGAAGCGGAACCTATCTTGAGCTCAATAAGCGGACCTCCAGTGGAAATCGGTGAATATGCACTGAATACCGAACACTGAGTACACAAGTCATTCACAATTTATTCGTCCACCTAGCGTTAATCGTTTAGCAACACACAAAACATTCGATTCTGATAATTTTCTTCCAGTTTAATACGGAAAAGTTGCCACTGCTATGTATCTATATTAATAATATCACGAAAAGCATTAATCCTATCTGTGTACATATGTTAATCGTACTGATTTTAATCAAGAAAACCCGCATTAATCCACCGATGGTGAGACTGAACCCTTCTTACACTTCACCAGAATTACGAACTCAAATGTGGCCAGTATGGTACTGGATACATATTTTCATCAGAAATTCCAAGAAGATCCAGGAATATTCAAACGTTTAGTTTATAAAATGAACTATTTGTCAATCCTGAACATATTGTTTATCGAAGTGATTAAAATATTGACATTAAAAGTGTTTAACGACCTACTATATAATAGAATAAATTACACAAATATTAGAAATTTCTTATGTTTAGTCCACAGAATGAATTCTTAGACAATCGTAAGCATCAATTTTGATTATCAATACGGAATCAAGATGCTTAATAAGTACATGTTCGTCAAAATTGTGCAGTTATAGTAAATGGAAACTTTGTGTAATTTTCGAAAATACTCGTTGCAATTCAAAACCACTCGAGCCAATCGATGCTGCTCTAATTCTATACAGTCGCATAGTGTGGCTAGTCCGCTGTATGTGCTATACAATGCCCCAGATTCGACACAATGGAATGCAAGCGGCATCGATGGGTGTGAGTGGTACTTTTTGGTTTTGAACTGCAACGAGTATATTTTCATCTCACAATTCGTTGCTCTCGTTCTCTCAGGTATTGTTTTGGCCATATCTCCATGAAGGATTATCCAATCTTAATGAAATTTTGACCAGTTATTTAACACCAACCACAAACTAAAATCGGTACACACATAGCTCAGAATGTAATCGGAGACTAAACTGTTTTATTACTATTATAATAGGCCGTCAAGCACTGTTTCATTCATGTCTTCGTAACGAAATGTCCGAATGAAAAAAAAATCAATAGCGTTCTATAGGAATGTTGTAGCTTTCATTTGCCGTCAACAGAACTAAAATCGGTTCACAAATGGCTGAGAAACCGATGTGACATTATTTGTAACACACACACACACATACACACACACATACACACACATACATACACACACACACGTCGAGCTGAGTCGAATGGTATATGACACTCGGCCCTGTGGGCCTCGGATAAAAAGTCGAGTTTTCAAGCGATCTTAATACCCTTCTATTGATGTAAGAATTGATGGAAAAAAATTGATGGAAAAAAATACACACAAGTTAACGCTCTTCACTACTCCACCCAAAAATGAAGTAGATCATTTGACAGAACTTCACGTGTGTTGAGTAGCATGCATATAACCAAGACAAAATGAAAGGGTTTGTTTGTTATTCTTCCATGAGAATATTGACAACAAGACTCACCATAACGTTGGGCATAGAATGCTCTATGAATGATTGAACACGCACACTAGCGTTGATGTTTATGCTATACAGTATGAGAGCAGTGCAACATCAAGCGATTACGGCGATTGTAAACACGGTTCTGAATAGGTGCAAGCGTATTTAATTTATTGTGAAAATTAATCCCATAGTTTTCTAGTATTTTATCACGTATTCGTAGAGTCTCATGTGGCTAATTTATTAAGGAAAGTGTGATATTTATGGTTTGTGCAATTACGCACCGAAAATGTGTGAGGATATAGTGCAATTAAAGAGAAAACTTGGAGTCTGGCTCCAGTATATTCCCTAGTACGGTTAGATCAATACGACGAATTTGTAGTGCAAAGGTAAGAAATTGTGTTGAAAATCTGACTTATCATTATTTTTACGAAATTTGAGTCTCCGAAACGTTTTTGTAGCTTTTAATTACATTCAAGACCTAATTTTATTTGCGAGGATTGTATATTCTTGGGTACTGCGTCCATTAATTGGAGAAATTAAACATCTTTTTACGTTTGAAGTTGGATGGCTGCAGAATGTGATGGATTTATGTACTATGGTGAGAATAGGTTCCGTTTCCCTATAAAAAAGTGAAACTAAATGCCGAAATGCATGAACACAACAATTCAATCCAACAATTGTCAATCTAGCAGATGTAAACACACATCTAATTTGACAGTAATGTTTGTTATGAGTATGGTGTATTTGTATATGAATTCCCATTCCTTTTTATAGTTTTTTCATATCGATTAAAAAGCAGACCTAGCGCATTTGCAAGATATCTTCATAAGAAACGGTTACAGAATTGGTCTAACTACAAGCAGAGATGGCATTTCGCACTAACGTTACGCAGGTGCGTCATATTTGTACCTTCACAGAGGATACAACCATAACTCACCTCAGATAAAGTAAAGTGCTCTTTTATTCGGTGAAAAATAGTCAGAGTGGAAGTGTGCGCCTGTGATGGGATTACCTGGAGTGAGTGAACCACACTCTCTTTCAAACGATCGCGCTCAAGTGCTCTCATCTGTCTTCGCCCAACTGCTCTCGCCTGCGATCACTGCCGCGCACACTGGGGCGAAGACGCACCAGTGCTCTCTCTGTGATTCGTTGGTGCGAGTGAAAGTTAAAACATCGTCGGAGTTGCAGAAAATGTCCGAAAAAAGGAAGCGGGAAGAAACATTGTTCCTAGGGTTTTTTTTTCATTAAGGCGAATCTGAAATTGAGAGACTCTCTTTGATCACTCTCTCTTTCATTCATATTCCATTCAGCTTTACGTTTTTCATTCTACTATTTGTACAGTATGCTAGCCAGCACTGCTGTGTTTCTATCTGTACTAAATAATCCCTCAAAAGTTTTATAATGGCGCTGTAATTAATGAGAGAGAGCGATAGAGGAGATAATCTCTCATTGTTAGATTCGCCCTTTTGAAAAAAAATCCTAGATTCTTTCTTCCTTAGTTATGTACACGGGAAAAAATCTTGTAGTAGAAACTACCATTTTACCCGACTACGCCTATCTTTAAAACTACCATGAAATTTCAGTCAAATTTACTACGTTTATGGTGAAACCGTCAACGTTTGTGGTATATTTGACAGACTTCATGTTGATATCAACCGCACCATGGTTGATCTAATCGCAGGCATGGCAAAATTAAACGCATTTATAGTCAGCTGAAAATTGTTGGTGTTTGCGCTTAACTTAACCCTCGGAATAGTAGTTTCTATTGCGGCTTTTTTTGCGTGTAGCGTCAAAGCGAATTTGCAATCACTGCTGTATATTAGCAGAAGAGTCCACGTCAGTAAGCTCACTGGGGCGCACGCGTCAGGGAATTTATCTGCATAGTGGTTTCTGCTCTGTTTAGTATTAGTAGGCGATATTACTAATACATAGATCTGGCTGGTTTAAAATAATAAACAAACCGCTGTCACGTAAAAATGGTGAGCAATTTGAATTTGCTTTGCGAATTTTGTTTTTATATATTTGATTTATTTTAAGGATTGTGAAGCTGCTGCTCGAAGATATCGCCAAAAGGTGGCAATGTGGTACGGTGTTAATCCTTCAACAATAAAAACTACACCCACAGAAGTTCCTTTGCCGATTACGACGGCCAGTATCTATCAGTTTATGGTTGTAGATCCCAATCCGTTTACTGGGGAACCTAAAAACTGCACGAAGGGAATGGATGCCATTCTATATAATAAAAATGGGTGGGTAAAGTCTGTTTCAGGACAGAAAGTGCAGGATATTTTTATAGTGCAAGGAAGTGTTCGCCATTCATTCGCTCTTAATGAGAAAGCTCTCACACCTTGGATTCTGATCAGTGAAACCGGTAGAATCCTCGCGGCACACTGCAACTGCGTAATCGAGCTTTTGGAAGCTTGCAGTCATGTCGGAGCAACACTTTTTGCATTGGAAGGTATCCGAGCTTCGATAATCGAAAAGAAAGTAGGTGTATACATCATATTCAGTATTTTGACTTTGAATGCAAATGTAATTTTTTATTACAGTTATCTGTAACAGATTTACCGGTATACTGGAAAAAGCCCCCGGCCAGTATCAGTGACAATTTGTACAAGAAAGTGCGTGATATCGACTTCGGCAGAAAGATCCAGAGAACTTATCCCACCAAACAAGTCAGCTCCATAAACAGTGATTATCGATGTCTAGAATTGTTAAACAAGCTTCAGATGGATAGGTTACAAGTTGCTGCCACCAGTCTGTTCTGCGGTGAGGAAAACATGAACTTTAGCTGTGCGGCTTGTGTATATGAGACAGAAGTGAATGAAGAATTGATGGACTACAACCTTCAATTACTTTATGACTCGTCAGATAACAGTACGGTGCTTGAATTGAGAGCTCGTGCATCTGCGTATATTCGGAACCTCAAAAGTGATCCAGCCCTATTGAAAAAGATTGATATGCTTACTGCTGCACAATCTGATTCCAAATGGTGGAACATATTCCGCAGCGGGCGTATCACAGCATCTAATATGAAAGATGTATGTAGCACACAAGTGGGCCGACCTTCTTTGTCTCTTATAAAAAAAAATTTTTACCCAAATGAACAAAAGTTTTCGGCGGCAGCTACAAAGTATGGTAAAATTCATGAAGAGAAAGCAGTTGATCAATTGTTTCAATCCGTGCAACATTTACACAAAAATTTGCAAAAGACGCAGGCAGGATTGGTGATTTACGACGAATATCCAGTTCTGGGATCACCGGATGCAATTTTCACATGCGATTGCCATGGCGTAATTACGGTCGAGGTGAAGTGTCCTTATTCTGGCCGAAACCGAACAGATATGATTGAAATTTTATTGCAGTTAAAGGATTCTTTCATTGAACGAAATCAAGAACAGCAGATTACGTTCAAAACAAAACATAAATATGTTTTTCAAGCGGTCATGCAAGTTCGTATTTGTAAGGCAAACTTTGGTTACTTTTACGTGTGGTCCCCCAATAAGGTTTTGATATTTGAAATTCAACGTTGCTATGATATGTGGCAATACTGTAGGGAAAAGGCTATATATTTCTTCGAATATGTAATTTTTCCAGAATTAGTTTCTAAGAAATTTACCAATAAATAAACAAGAAATGAATGATGCCAGAAGTATTATTTATTTAGTAACGGTATAATAACGATCACAAAGCACTTAAACTGCAGGAACCATCGTGGGACATAGATTTACTAAAGCTGAACGTATAGCTAGAAATTAGAAGAAAAATTAGTATCTTCCATTTAATTCCAACTACCTTTGCTTATCTTCGACAGATACGCGTATTTCGTCTACAATGTGCAGACTTCTTCAGTGTCTCGTACTAATAACTCGACTTAGTACGTCGAGTTATTAGTACGAGTCGAGCACTTTGATAGTATTGTGCTTCTTGTAGTTGAAAAATACGTTGGCACTTGCTACCATTGCTTTGGTATTGTCTCCTATGTTTATTTCAAAACAGTCGATAATTATGGTTCGAGCATCGCTGTATTTTTTTTTGAAATGATAACGGCATTTGCTGTTTCAAGACGGTTCGCGATGGAAAACGTACCAAAGCCTCCATAAACGGAAAAATCGTATTGATTGTTTCATAGAAATATTTTGATATGGCAGTCTGATTCAAACCATACAAGTAACTAAACAATTTTTTTCTCCACTCACATGCCCTACACGCATGCAAACACGGGGGTGAATATAAACAAGAGAGAAGAGCTCTCGTTGAGGTAGGAAGAGTGTGTGGAAAATTTTCAATCTCTCTCTACCACACTGAGGATATGGACATAAAAAAAAACAAACATATTTTTCAGAACTATCAGCATTTGATTCATTGTGGCGGTTCACGAGAAACGTCAAATGACATTTCACTAAGAAGATGCTCTAATATGGTTATTATGATGCTATAATAACTAAACTTTGATCGATGGATTTAGCCTTCATAATTTAACGCAAATGAATTCAACGATAAATGGTAACTCGAGACTGCTTGATCTTGTGTTGGCAAATGAAGCTGCCGTAATGGAATGTGCTGTTGTCGAAGCCTCCGAACCTTTAATTAACCTCGACGCTGATCATCCTGCGCTGGAAATTACTATCAATCTATCAGTACCTATTACCTTCGATAACATCGTTGACCCTCATGGCCTGAATTTCCGTAGAACTGATTTTGCTGCTATGAGCCAATCTTTGTGTCAAGTCGATTGGCAGTTCCTTGACTCGTGCTCTACTATCGATGAAGCGGTTGATTTTTTGACGAGGTAGTGTCTCGGGCTATATCAGATTTTGTTCCGCTGAGAGACCTGCTCGTAAACCTCCTTGGTCTAACGCTCATTTACGGTACCTGAAACGTGTGAGATCGAAGGCTCTTCGTAAGTACTGCAAAACTCGAAATCAATTCACCAAGCGAATTTTCTCGACAGCTAGTACCCATTACCGAATGTACAATCGTCTTCTTTACAAGAATTATTCAAAACGAATCCAATCTTACCTTCGGCGCAACCCAAAGTTGTTCTGGTCATTTGTGAACACAAAAGGAATGTTAACGGGCTACCAGTTGAAATTCATCTTGGCGACAGAATCGCCAGCACACCAGTGGACAAATGTGATCTACTTTCTGAGCACTTCAAAAGTGTATTCAATAACACCGTGCCAGCATTGGAGCAAGTCAGCGAAGCACTCAGAGATACTCCCAGAGACGCGTTCGACTTCAATATTCCTGCGATTACATCAGACCTCGTTGAAGCCGCAATCCGGAAGCTGAAACTCTCAAACGTGGCAGGACCTGACGGAATTCCTTCTTGTGTACTAAAGAATTGCTCTGCAGTGTTTACGATTCCTCTTTGAAGATTTTCAATACCTCGTTACGCCAGGGAAAATATCCAACACGTTGGAAATCTTCGTTCATGTTCCCGATTTTCAAGAAAGGAGATAAACAAAATGCCGAAAATTATCGAGGGATCACATCGCTCTGTGCCTGCTCAAAAGTTTTCGAGATCATCGTCAACGACTTGTTGTTCGTTAGTTGGGATCACATCGCTCTGTGCCTGCTCAAAAGTTTTCGAGATCATCGTCAACGACTTGTTGTTCGTTAGTTGCAGACACTACATCTCTCCTGAACAACATGGATTTCACCCCAGAAGATCGATTTCAACCAACCTTGCACCTTTCGTTTCCTCGTGTCTCCGGAATATGGAAACTGGATCTCAAGTCGACGTTGTTTACACGGATCTTAAGGCTGCTTTCGACCGGGTCGACCATGCTATACTTTTGGCAAAGTTAGACAAACTTGGTGTGTCAAATAACTTAGTTCGTTGGTTTAAATCTTATCTAACGGACAGGATACTCTGTGTGAAGATCGGCTCAGCTAAATCGAGCTACTTTACTAATATGTCGGGCGTACCTCAAGGCAGCAACTTGGGACCACTGCTGTTCTCAATTTTCATCAACGAGGTTGGACTGCTACTTCCACCTAACTGCAGGTCGTTCTATGCAGACGATGTGAAAATTTAGTGGTTGTGCGATGCTTCGCTGATTGTTTACGACTACAGCACTTGATCAGCAGCTTTGAAGAGTGGTGTTCCAGGAATTTCTCACTCTGAGTGTTAGTAAATGCTTCATTATCTCATTCCATCGAAAATTGCACCCAATTGCGTTTGATTACACGATAAACAATCAACCTCTGCAGAAAGTTGATACTGTTCGTGACCTTGGAGTCACGCTTGACTCGGTTTGACATTCAGACAACACTACACGGATATGATAACCAAAGCAAACAGACAGCTCGGTTTCATGTTTAAGATCTCCGACGAGTTTCGTGATCCCACCTGTCTGAAAGCATTGCACTGCTCTCTCGTGCGTTCTATTCTGGAATTTGGAGCCTTGGAGTGGTACCCGTATCAAGGAATCTGGATTGTCAGGATTGACAAGGAGGACAAGAAAATTTGTTCGTTATGCTCTCCGTCATCTGCCGTGGAATGATCCTGTCAACCTTCCAGCGTACCAGGATCGTTGCTCACTCTTGGGAATTGAAACATTGGAGCATAGGCGTACAGTAATGCAAGCAGTTTTCGTAGCAAAAGTGCTACTAGGATGAAACCGACTCTCCAGGAATTCTGGCCGAACTGTTCATCTACGCTCCTGAACGAGTTCTGCGAACAAGAAATTTTCTGCAGCTCGGAAATCGTGCAGCAAACTACGGCCAACACGATCCAATTCGATTTATGTCATCGCGCTTCAATGAATTCTACGCTCTGTTCAAGTTCAACTGTTCCGCTGAGACCTTCCGTCACCGAATTCAGCGTAGTTGGATGACGAGACGCTAGTTCAGAAATTGTGGCATTTACTACGTACTGGCACTCATGGCGAAGACACTAGATGACTGATTCCATCACGACAGATTATTTTAAGTTTACTGACAATTTTTGTGTGTACTAGAATTAATTTAGTTTTGCTTGTTTTGTGTTCCTTCTATTCATGTTGATTTATGTAGTGTACGATATAGAAATAGGGGATTTTTACGCCACATGGCTTTTCCCCATTCCAATAAGATGTTAAGTCAGTTGGAATTATATCAATAAATAAATAAATAAATAAATAAATAAATCAAATAATTTGCAAGGGGCTATTATGAGTATTTTATTAAACTGCTCTCAGGATCTGTTTTGGACTCAATTTCAACATCACGCCATAGCTATGGACAAAATTACAGTGTCGGTTGAAACTATGGTTACAATTATCACTAAAAATTTCGAAAGTTGCGTTTTTTTTTGCCGATGATTGAGATGATACAGTTTGAGCAGAGATCGAAATTCTCACTCAGCTGGGTGAAAACCATGCTTTCTCTCAAGCAGGTTGTCGATGAGTAGCGAACCGTTCACATTTTCATCTCTGCCTTTTCGCCGATAATTCATTATCCTCTCTCGTGCATATGCGAAAATATCTCTCTCCAAAATTCAACGAAAATATTTTCTCATGTCACATTTTTCACTGAAAACATGCTACCTAAATCGTATAGATCGTATACGAGGAGCAAAAACCGAAAATAAGGCCAAGCCGGTGCACACTGGTACCGCCATGGACCATCATTATCAAATTATAATGTCAGAATAAAACAAGCATGAAGACTGGTGCATTTTCAGGTGCCAAAAAGTAAGTGAAAAATAATTATCGGCATCTAAGATCCACTGAAAAAGAAACTATTGATCAGCTACTCATGCTCTCCGAAAATTATAGATCGCCGTTGCTTTTCTCGCGAAAACTGCTGTGAGCGTATAATAGTCTCTCGCTTCTCCAATCTTATCTGTTTCTCCAAGCGGGTGAAAAACCACGTTTCTCTTCTCAAGTAGACGAAAATTTCGGTCTCTGATTTTCAGTAAGAGAGAAAATTGCTCGATAATCTAGACATTTTGTTTTATGTTTTAAACATACTTTTAATCGACAGTGTAGACCGTGTGTCTAATCCACCATGATGATTTTTGATTATTCCAACAGAGATCCTACATGGGATTGTAGCAAGCCGTGCTTTTTTTTAAACTGGCGTGTTTTTGCTGCGTCGCTTTCGCGAAGCAAAATATCGAAAATTAATTCGTAATTCTACTTAAACAAACAGTTAAATCATAAATACTCCGCGTGTTTTGTATACGACGTAGTGAATATAATCGATTCCCTCCCAAAATATGTAATGATCGGTAGCATTTCCCCATTTTAATAGTTATTTTTTTTTTGCACCCGGAGGCAGAGTTAAATCAGCTTTGTTTTGTTTGTTGGTGCTATTAGTATTGTGCCACACGGGTATAAAAGGTAAAATTAGAATATTTTTAGCAGCAATATAGCAGTTTTGAAGTTGATATAGAGTCGCGTCATAACGAGGGATTAAGATAATTGGCAGAGTGTGAACAAACGGCCATTTGCTGGTCAGAAGCGATCGAAGCTAACGCGCATGCGCGTCAGTGCGTCTCATCACTCATCATCATCAGTGCACTCATCACGTCGTCTACAGAGGGAGAGCTGTAAAGTTTTTTTTTCATTAATTAGTGATTGTGATTTTTCAAGTTTAATTTCTTCTCGAAAGTGTTTTTTACCTGCGATTTTTATTGTATTTCATTTGTGCACGAATTGCTAAATATATTCGTGCTGTTCCACACGAAAAGGATGATGTGGAAATATTTGCCGAATAACGGAGAGCTTCTCCTGTAGAGACATAAATGCATCCTTTAGCATCACAGGCTGGCCGTCCAAATGAAGACTGACAGCAATAATTTCCGGTGAGATCTATCCGATTATGACTAAATTTGAACGATACTACTAAATACGTGCCATCGTCAACACAATATGACTTGATGATGGAAGTGTATGCACAATACTAATTTCCATTTGATGTTTGTATTGTGTCTATGCGGTGCTGGTTGTAAGTGAAAGTAACCTCGGAATGGACATGAGTTACCAGGTATTCTGAAATGGGTCACTGGCACTCAACAGAGCTATCACCTACCAACTCCCGGGTTAAACATGTTTGTCGTTTCGACAAAAGTACGATTAATTGCAAACATTTTTCTTCCATAAAAACACTACCGCACGGTGGGCGTTGGATTATACACACACACACACACACACACACACACACACACACACACACACACACACAACCGCGATATTGGCGTTCCCGGACACTTTCAGGACGGCACTTCAAAAATGCCTTGAAGAAGGCTTCTTCCCAGACAGATGGAAGGTTCAGAAGATGCCCATTTTTATCACCCTAGTCGAAGACGTCGAATGTTATCAGCGGAAGGATATCAGAAATGCAAGGACAATCATCAGAACGGACTCGTTGGCTAAGTGGCAGCAAGAGTGGGACAATGCGGTGAAAGCAAGGTGGACTCACCGGCTCATCTCAAATGCGTCAGTTTGGGTAAATAGGAAGCATGGAGAGGTGAACTTCTATCTGACGCAGTTCCTCCCCGGACACGGCTGCTTCCGGAAGTATCTGCATCGGTTTGGTCACGCTTCTTGACCTTTTTGCCCAGAATGCGTGAACCTGAAGGAGACACCAGAGCACGTCGTCTTCGAATGCCCTAGGTTCGAAGAAGTGCGCAGGGATATGCGCGGCGTGACAGTCGACAATGTTGTCGAAAAGATGTGCCTTGACGAAGACACATGGAACGTTGTTGATAGGGCAGTAACAAAGATACTGTCCGAGCTGCAGAGAAAATGGTGAAGTGACCAACCATCCAGCGTCACTGGCTAGAGCCACTGTAAGACTGATCGGTTCTGGAGGAATTCTTGCGTCGGGGACCTCCCTGTTGGAGTAGGCTAGATCCACCGGTGGGACTAGTTGAGTAGAACGCGTCGTGCACCGGTTTCGGGTCGTCGGGGTGCCAGCGAACCGGACGCTAGGCTCCACCGGAATCGCTGGTCTGACTGCGGCACCCTACCGGTCGGTTGGAGTAAGCAGCAACAGAGAGAGAGAGAGAGAGAGAGAGATCCTACAAAATTGCTAAACATTAGAGAATTTTCTGTTGTTTTTTAAATCTTTAAAACGATGCATAAATTATGCAAGAGTTAAACCAAAAGTTTCACCATAAAAGCTGCCTCGCATATGATATTTTGTTTAGCGTTGTGAGCATTAACAATCTTTTGATTATTGATACTTATTATAGAATCGATTTGGCCAAACACGATTGTCATTTTTTTACTATGAGTTGTGCATATTCTCCTCACAAACAAACACAATTTTCACAATCACAACAATCTTAACAATCTTTGTAAACATCTTTATTAACATCCGTTTAACATTTCTCAAACTGACATGTCATGTTCATATGTTTCTGCTATTGTTTTTACTTTGGAATTACTTGATTATAACCCGTTTGTTATTATGATGATAGAAACTACCTAGATAATGTGTTGAAAGCATGTTATTGAAAGCATCTTGAAAACGTATTATTAGTCCTAAGGGTTTGGTGGCTCGATAGGCAAAATTACTCAAACGTATCCACAGGGAAATAAAGATTCTCCTTCAAACAACTAGATTGAACAGTTGGTCAAGCTATATAACATGAGGATACCCCAGTGGACTAGGAAAAGAGCCAGCCCTCTACTCACAAACTGTAGCCATGGGGAGTTCCAAAGTGCTTCAATCGGGTGCCCTGATGGTCCCTCCCATCCCTATGAATTATTTATACAATAGTGTATTTGTTTATGTAAATGAAAAATACTACAATCATTCGTATCTTTCATATATGATCTCCATTCGGTTAATCCTGGAGTGCAAGAAATGTTGTAAAGTGTTAAAGTGTAGAGTCTTTTTAGAACGTTCACCTAGCTTGATTCAAATATTATTGCCAGTAGTAAAATAGTTGCACTTTGTTTGTTGTTTTTTGTATTCTCCCATGCGTGGGAGTAACGATCTTTGATGAAGTTGTCAGAAGCAGATAATTTCTCATCACCATGCGAAGCGCTAGGAGTGAACGGTAATTGATTGCTAGAACGAATATGCATGAAGAGAAAGTGTATTGATAGTTCAGTATTGGGCAATGGCAGGCTTTGAAATTGAAAGATACAAGTTTGAAAACGAGCGGAGGGTATAGAACGGTAGTATACGAATCAAGCCCATAACCCTACTACCATACTACTCCATGCAGGGTTGGCAAGGGGGACTGGTAAAAGGTTATGCAACCGATCGGGCTCTTATACTACCTATTGCTTTTTTTCTGGTTCTAGCGATTTGTCCCTCTCCCAAACCTGCCTAACACTAAAAATAAACCCAACAGCGGGAGATAATTTCTCACCCGTGACAGCCGTCGACATGGGTAAGGGACTCTCACATGTTGAAGTAGGAACGGACGTCTGGATTCGTGATGGATCGTGTATCGGTTGGCCAGCCCTCACGGATGTGCTGCAGCACCGTTTATAGCGCCTTGTCAGTCTTTGTTGCGAGAGAAACTGGAACATGGTCGATAGTGTCACGAATAATGCTCACTATGTCTACTTCTAGGGAAATCGCTGCCACGACGTAAAATTCCTCTGGCTGCTTGATACCGTCGATCAGTCTGGACAGCATATCGGCACAACCGAAGTCGATGGTGGACACGTGACGGGTGGCGAAATCGTAGTTGAGTTGAGTAGCATCAACGCCCACCGCTGAAGTTGATTTGCGGTATTCAATGGAATACTCTTCCTCGAACCGAAGATTGACAGATTTTTTTCGACCTTGATGGTTGTTCGATCATCGTGGTGTACGACTTGAGATTGACGAGCCACTGGAACTCGTCAGAGTTAGAATGGTCACCGGTGCTTTTGCTGTCTCACCTTCGATGCGGGAAAGAACCACAGACTTGAAGTACTTGTATTGCTCGATCTTCAAATCGTTGAACTCGAACTCTTCACACGCCCTATTGACCTTGCCACCATAGGTGATGATGTCGTCCGACTCCGATTTCATCAGTTTCAGGCATTGATAGTGCTTAAGGAAAACGGAGCTTTGCCTGACGAAGATCGTGGTCAGCTTCTTGACAGTTTCGGCGAACGTGATTTCTATCGGCAGCTTCGGAAGGATGTAGTTGACGTTGCGACTGTGAGAGGACGCATGAGTCAGGAGCAGAAGTCGAACTTTGGCTGCATTGTCCAAACTACGCGCGTCGCTTTCGAAAAGATCCGTGTACCGGGCGAACCACTTTTCGAATGTGGTGCCGTTCTTCGGATCGAAATAAAAGTCGACAGTGATTCCAAAACATGCTCTGGGCTGTTTGCTTGCGGAGCAGCCAAACGCTGTAGAAGCTGGGTCATATGCAGGATCTCTGCTTGTAGTTCTTAATTGGTTGCCGTCCTTCCTCGGGTTCAATTCTGGAGCTCTTCATACTTCCAGAATAATCCTTGTCACCAATGAAATGTCTTCCCAATGCTTAAGAAATGAAACTCAGGTTGTTGAGGGGTAATTATACTTTGCTAGTATGTATGCAGTTTGACGTTAACAAATTGAAAATGGAATTACTTAACATAACCGCAGTCAGTCGTTGCTGCGATTGATCGGAATGGAAAAGCAGCATGCCACTCCAGAACCACCTTGGAGTAGTGGCAGCTAGCCAAATCAGGCCAAACGATGACTTTGCCCCTATGTTTGTGGATGAACTGCAAATCGCTTGCCAAATCATGGCCTTTTTGCGAACTTGTCGGCAAACACGAACTTGAATCTTCCCGGCACACGACCAGTCGCGATGTAAAACTTTTGACCTGGAATGTGCTTAAAATCGAGTTTGACGTATGTTTCTTCATCCATTACAATGCATCATCAAAACACGGTCGTACAAGAGCCTTGCGCCTTTTTTTTGCTATGGAATTCTGCTTCATGTGCCGGTTCGGATGTTTACTGACTTTGTACGACTTGTATCCTTCCCTGGCAAGGATGTTCCGCTCCGTTTGAAAGTTGGCTTCTGGCCACAGCTCGGATCGAATGACCGGGGTTGGCTTTAAAGCACCTCAACACCTTGCTGTGCAGGTGACGATCCCTGGTTCCAGTCTTTTCGTAGGTCCACTGTTTACTTCCCACACTCAGGGTTTACTTGTAGGTTTTGAGCACTCGACAAGCTGTTGTTTTCGGCATCTTCAGCACTTTAAAGTTCTGTCCAGTTAGAATCCGAAATCACTTATTGTGAACGGAAAGTGACCGCTGCAATAATTGTTTTACAGCGGTTTGTTCACCTAAGCGCCCACTTTCTGTGATATAAATTTCATGGTATTTCGTGCAGTGAGTCAAAAGTTATTCCAGATGGAAGCCGAGAGGAGAGAAAAAAATCTGCACGGTTATTTGTCAACACATTCGCAACCAGAACGTGACAAATTCTCAACAGAAGTGATCACGAGGAGCAGTTTGCGAGAATCTACTGCTGATGAATGCTTTACAGGCAATTCCGAAGACGATTCAAAGCTGGTATTTGTGCAGAACGAAGTGATTGGAACCATTGGAAGGAGGCCATCACCAGTGAACTGAAATCGATACAGAAGAATGAAACTTGGGAACTCGTTCCGAAACCTCAAGGTAAGAACATTTTCGACTGCAAGTGGTAAAGTCGATCGGTGCAAAGCCCACGTCTGGTCGCCAAGGGCTATTCTCAACGCAAGCGCTATGATTACAACGAAACGTATGCACCGGTCGTGGCCACGGTGCGTGTGCTGTTGGCAGTGGCGAATGAAAGGCGATATCACATGCACCAAATGGACGTCAAGCTCGCATTCCTGAACAAAAATGAAAGGAGGAAATTCTCATACGACAATTTACAAGGTGATTTCGGCCGTAAGGCAGACTGTCAACCGACAACGACGCCGTTGGAACCAAATCTCAAGCTAGCACGATGTAAAGGTGAAGCTGTGACGACTGGTTGTATCGTGAGCTGATAGGGTACCTGATGAATCTGGCGCTTTCATCGAGGCTAGACATTAGAGTTGCTGTTGATTTCTTACTCAGTTCCAATCAGCTTCCGCAAGAGACCCCTGGAGTCAACAGAAGCGCATCTTGCGATATCTGAAGGGAACCGTAAACCACGGGCTGATTTGCCGGAAGACTGAAGGATCGGTACTACTGGTACACACTTAGAAAAATTATCAGTGTTCGGTAATTTTTTACCGAACTTTCAACAGCTGAACTTTCGGTAATCCGATTTACCGGTTTTCGGTGAATTTTTACAATATTCCGGTAAAAAAATTACCGGAACTTGTCAAAATCTACCGAAATCCGTTAAATTGGATTACCGAACTGTTCAGCTGTTGAAAGTTCGGTAAAAAATTACCGAATACTGTAAAATTTTCTAAGTGTGTAAGATACGCTTATGCAGACTGGGGTAACGACTCGAACGACCACACCAATTATTTGAGGGTCCATTTTCTATAGCCGCGCAGTGAGTGTTTCTCCGATCAGATGGAATTGACATATAAATCTTTGTTTATCCCTTTGCTTACAAAATCAGATGCGTCGTTTTGAAAAACTTGTCGATTTTTCACTCATAATTTCATTTCCCAAACGAATTTACAGATACACCGCAATTCTCGATCATCACAAAACACCACTCGTCTCCATTGAATCTTTAGAAGAGTGCTCTCCCATGAAATCCAACGAATAACCTTTCACCATTTCCAATTTCACTACGTAAGCTCACCACGGGTGGTGAATATCGTTCATAAAGCTTTCCTCCATATTGGAAAATTCGCTCTCATCCCTCTTCGTTCTGGCTCGCAAGCCATCATCAAAGACAACATGCGCGTGTTTTGTGTGAGAAAATCTAGGCTTTCGCTCTCGCTCTCACTCTCCCTGGAGCATGTGTCTGAGTGTTTGCTTTGGATACCATGCCGTTGGATGTGTCATCGTCGCGAATAAGGTAAGCAAGTATGTAGGTAGGTGGGTACAAGGTGCATCTCGACTCTTCGATGATAATCAAGAGGTGCTGTGGTGAGTAGAGAGCACAATCTTGACTCTTTGACCATGATGCGGTGAGAGACAACGGGAGCGAGAGTCTACAAGTAATAAACTGTCACCATCATCATCAGACAAAGTTTGGATATAGTGAGCGAGAATCGCGAATTGGGCTGGTTGTATTCAGCAGTGTTGAGGTTGTGTCGCACAAATCGGTATTCGAGTGTTTTACTTTTTCGGGCAAATTTTATACAGAAAAAGGGACAAAACAGTTTTGGCATCGGTTGTGCTTGGGACGAAGGAAGATTACTGTGTTAACATTGTACTAACTAAATCCGGTGGTGTTCAGTGAATTCCGGTTCACGTCCGATTTTAAAATTTTCTCGAAGAACCTGTGAGTATCCTTTGGTGGTGTGGGGTGATGGGGGTGGAATTATACATAGTCATCTCTAGCGCACCGAAAAACAAAAAAAGGGAGGAGAGAAAAATTCTCCGGCAATCCATTTGATTACATCACAAGGCACAACCCGTGGACGTGCGCGTGGTGGCGGAGTGCATCGAAAATAGATATTGGTCACCAGCGTGACCCACTGATAATAGATTTTCCTCGAATATTACTCATCTCGTGCTCGACTCTGTTCTCGTATATCCGCTAAAAGTGACTGACCCATATCTCGAAACTTAATCTTGCGTCAGCAAACAAACGCGTTAGCTTTTTCGAAGATAAACTGTTGTTCGACGAACAATCGGGCCTGCTCTCCCATGGCTTCCCCCGAATTGATTAGCGCTTCGCGATGGAACCTGCCAAGAGTTAGACAGGCAGCCAGGCTAGTAATTCGAAGCCGTTTGCCATTTCAGCCGGTCAATTAATTCAACAGCTTTTGAATCACTTATCCATGCCATAAAGGAAATACGCCAACCATGACGCATATGCGGCATTTCTCAGACGGTGCACCATTCATTGCTACTTCGCACAAACCGAGCCATGACTTCATCCCAGCTCTGACGCTGGGTGACCTTCGGCGCGGTGTTGGAATAATGGAACTTTTCTTCGAGTCGATGTTGATTCCTCGTTCAATGGTAGTTAGAAATTTGAGTGTTTGTTCAAATTGTTCAAATTCAAATAGGAGAGCAGCTAATTACCTTGACATGTAAATGAAACTAGTATGTTCTTGTCTTTGTAAAGTGACAAAATGTTGTGCTGATTTGGGATTCCTCGTGTTTGAATGCTCACTTTCTTACACATATATGAACTAATTTACAATCTCCTACCACAGTTTTGGTTTACTTTACGGGATAGAGTTATCATACGTGTGAATCTACGACCAAATCCCATGTCGCTCCAATATTAGTAACACTATACTAAGGTCTGTATCCGCAATAATCCGGACACCTCAAAACATAAATAAAACATAAATTTCGCATTATATTTCCGTCGTAGTTGTTTATTTCAGATTCAAGGGATGTGTTTTAACAATTCTTGAAGACAAAATATAGTTATTCGGTATAAGCATAAAATTTTCGAATTTTACGCTTAACTCCATCCATTAGGGTTTGTACAGACTCTTCAGAAATCGTAGAAGCCGTCTTTGTCACAATTTGCTGGAAGTGTTTGATGTCTTTGATTCCTTGCTTCTTTCCAGAAAGCTTCCGCTTCATCAGAGCCCAATATCTCTCGATTGGTCGTAGCTCTGGGCAATTTAGCGGGTTTGAGGTTTTTGGTACAAAGTTCACTTGATTTTCTTGGTACCAATTCATCACAGTTTTAGCATAGGGGCATGATGCCAAATCGGACCAGAACAAAGGTTTTTTTTGTGACTTTTGATGAAGGGTAGCAATCGCTTCTGCAGGCACTCTTTCTGATAGATTTCCTTGTTGATTGTGCCTGTAGTGACGAAAGATTTACTCTTTTTGCCACACGTGCAAATTGCTTGTCACACAAGGTATTTTTTGGGAAATTTCGATGCCTTCTTCGTTCTGAAATGCTCAGCTGTAGCATTTCTGGCCATAGCAGAATAAAAAGCCAGCCCTGGAAGCTGCTTGAAATCCTCCAGGACATAAGTTTCATCGTCCATAACAACGCATGAAAACTTCGTCAAATATTCGCAGTACAAACGTCGAGCCCGTGATTTTGCTGCCAAGTGCTGTTTTTACTTTATACGACTTAAATCCCAAACGTTGTTTTGATTTTTGGACAAAACCAGGCGACATCCCTATTTTACAAGCTACCGTTCGAATGGAGAGATTTGCGTTTTTCGTTAATATCCTTTTCAGCTTTCGGTCCATGACAGGATCAGCGCGTCCAATGTTTTTGTCACTTCTCGGTTGCCTCTCCACCGTCAAACGTTCCGAAAATGATTTGAGCACATCGTGAACAGTGAATTCAGGCAAATCCAATGTTTGTGCAAGGTCCCGTATTGACAAGTCAGGGTTTGCCGTACGCTCGTACAAAATTCACTCGCGCACTTGTTTTTCTTTCGTCGCCATCTTGAATACTAAACATGAAATGCAAACATCAATCATAGTCTTTTTCATGATAGAATCTCAGCTATATCACAGTGAAATTTTTCATTCATACGTGCAATATTTCAAAAGTTACAATGATTTGAACGTGTCCGGATTTATGTGGATACAGATTTTATAAACCAAACGAAAATGTTAATATAGATTGTACTCGAAAAAAATACTACAGACAACATTTCGATACTCTCAATAAACACAGAAGCTATGTTTTTGAAAAGTTGGTTTATTCAACCTACTCTCCTAGGATAAATGCCCACACCTTGGACTTAACCCTACCCATAAAATCCTGTGCAACACTTCTGCCATCTTTCCTACCCGCTTTTGTCCACTCTTTTTTCAAATTCTTGTCGTTTTTGAAGACCTTGCCCTTCATATTCGCCCAGAATTTTTCTATTTGGGTGAAGTTCTGACAAGTTTGGCGGATTTGCCTACTTCGGCATAAAAACAACATGGTTGGCTTCGTAACGTTTGCATGAAAAACAATTTTTTTTTTTTTCGGATGGTGTTAAAAAAACCTAAAACAGATAATAGTTTCCGATAAATTTCCCATACTAGGTAATTATTTAAACTTACTTGCAAAAAAATCCTACGCCCTTGCCAGCGGCCTTCCGGCAGTTAACCCGAACATTCGCCATGGCGGACAAAAACATGCGCGTAGGCATATTTTTGAGTTCTTTCTTCATTTTATTTATCAATTCCACCTAAGTTTTCGCGACAAAATTTACAGAGTAGATCTTACGTTTCAGGTTGGCACAGAAATTCTTGAGGGACGTTGGGCGGGTTCGCCGACTTGGGTACCATATCGATATTCAGCCGCTCCATATCCTCCAATGATCGCTTCAAGTAGTTGGCCGACGCCAGATCCGGCCAGAACCCCGCGTCTCCGCCCTTATGGTATTTCTTGATGAACGACGCAACTTCTGGCAGGCATTTTATACTATAAATTTCCCCGTTCACGCCCAGTCCGGTGTGAAAAAAGAGCGACTTTGACATCCCCTTCTCGCAGATTGTCAGCCACAGCAGCACCTTCTTGGGGAACTTGGTGTGTGAAATGAACTTCACCTCGGAGCTCACTTCCTCCGTGGGGGAACTAAAATACAAAGTGCCCTGTCAATCGTTGCCATCCAGGGTGAGATAGGTCTCATCATTCATCACCACTGCCACGTCGCTAATCGCCGGGAAAATTGAGTTGACCATTTTATTCAGCCGCTGCCGCTGCGTCTCTGCCTGCAGCTCCGAAACCAGTGGACGCGACTTTCACTTTCTGACTTGTATGTTCGTGTTTGCCAGGTACTTTTTCACTGTTTGGCCGGTTGAACCGACCTCCCGGCTAAGCGCACGCAGCGTTGTAACCACTTTTCTCTCGGTCTTCCTCTTCAGCATCCTTTGGAGCTTCTTGACGCTCAGGGTCTTTCGGAACCGAGCTTTTTTTCTATGCTCTGATTGTTGTCTTATAGTGCCAAGATGTTGTAGATGACGAAACGGGCGTATCCGGCGATGTCTGTTTTCGACGCGACGGACTGCCGTTCTTTGAACGCGCAAACTTCTGAACGGATTTGCTTTACTGTTTTTGCCATCACGGTTAGAGTTCGACTGATAGAGCTGTCAAATTTTGTCTGCTGACTCATGGGTTACTACGATTGATGCTGCATGGATAGTTTCATCAGTACAGGCTAAGGTAAACCCATGAAAAATCGGCAATTTTTGTCAATTTTTTTAAATGTTAATGATACTACTCCATCACCGCCGAGGTAAGCAATAAGCATTAGTATATGCAGTAAATCAACCCTAAATCTGCATTACAGATGCTACATGCATTTTATTAGCATTATATAAGCATCTTGAATGATATCTGTTGTAAAGATGGATTTCAAATGCTATTTAAATGCTTGTAGCCTGTAATAAGCATTTAAAATGCAAAATAGCATTTATGAAGCATTATCATATCATTGCAGTAAACCAGCCGTATATTGGGCCAAAAGCGGCATTTATGTTTAAGGCAACTTAACTGCTTGGTAGGCTGCCGTAAAGACGTTTTGGAACTGCTTATTGGTTACCTGGGCGGTTTCGCGAAATGGCACTATGTCAGATCCAGCCAAAACAAAATGCCACCTTCGTGGGGCAGAGGAGGGAAGCAGGCGCTTCTGGAGGCATTCTTCTTTATATATTAAACCGTTGATGGTGCCGGTTATTATGTACGGCTTGTTGAATCAGATTGCCTACCACACCAAGCACTTCTTGGCAAATTTGTCAACCTTCTTCTTCCGAAACATCCAGATGGGACTTGCCAACAAAAAAAATCCAGGCCAGTAATCTGCTTGGCGTTCGCTTTAATGTACGTCCGTTTTCCGACCGTCAACTATGGTCCAATGCACACGTCGTTCAAAAACTCCAAATGCTTTCGGTGCTCCTCAAGTATTGTCCACGTTTCGTACCCGTAGAGAACTACCGTCTTATACATAGTACATTGGCACACAAAATAATGCGTAGGAACTAGATATTCACGACACTTTGGCGCAACGGAAAGATTCGGTCTGTTGTCGATCGCCCGTCCACAAGACCAGCTTGATAACTTCCCACAATACCTACAATATTGGGCATATAACTCCCTCGTTCCACACCTCTGGTAGCTGGTACACAGATAAAAAGAAACATTGAATTTTCTGCGTTTCTAATGCACATAAAGGGAATGCTAGATTTGGCAGAAAATAATGGGATATTTTATGTAAATTTAAGCCAGATAACGCCTGAATCAAGCCTCTTGTATGAAAGATTACGAACATTGTTGTATAGCATATCAAAGACTACAACCAATTGCGTTGTTTACGCCTCCTGTGGCTTGGGATTAAACGAGCGGAAATTTTACGCGCTTGTTAAAATTAATTATTTTTTTCTGTGTATGCATCCCAGATCTTGGTTATTAGACCGTGCAGACAATTTGCCAACTTATCCGGGCCCATTTACAGTTCCTCCTAATGGCAAGTAAGTTTGCTATCTTCGCTTTTTTCACCTAATGAAACATTTTATCGAAGGATTGTCCATCGAATACTTGAACTTGATTTGCTATGATGAGGTCTTGCCTCATGCTATAAGCCTGCATGAGAGACCAATCAATCGTAAAAGTAAAACATGTTCTACTCATTTTTTCACTGCCATGTCGTTGGAAACGATTAAAAGTATAATTATTATTATTGTGGCAAACTTATGTTGTTATTCATTCGTTTATGTTATGGATCGAACAACGAAAATACCTGATTTTGTCGTAGTATAATGACTGAATTTAATTTCACCATAATTGAAAAGGGTCAATGTTTTGATCATAGTAAATACCGGACTTCGAAATAAAGTCCAAAGTCACAGAAAAGTGTTACTTAATATTGACGATGACAGGCATGTTTATTAGAAATAGGACGTGGAGAACCTGCTAAGGAAAAACCATTGGAAGCAGTGAAATAAAACTTTTCATATGGTTTATAACAGGGTACGAACGAACAGGATTTACGTTATAGCGTCAGTGTTTTCATGTTATTCTCCTTGTACTGTTTCTATTTTCGTTTGTAACCAGTGGTATGTTGAAGTGTCCAAAATGAGTGAGATTTTCGGAAATTATTGTATCGGCTTTTAAATTAAAACCAAGAGAACATTTAAATATATATATATTCTGGACACCACACAACACCCACTGTGAGGTCAGCAGGAGCACATCAACAGTTCCGCTACTTGCCACCAGATTTCGCAGGAGATTAGGAGTGGGCGGCCATTTGGGATAACGTAAAGGGGGCCATGATGGGGCGAAAATGCTATGGAAGGAAAATTCCTTGAAGATAAAACCACCATCACTTATCTGCCGTTAAATCTGCAGCGCGCTTGTAGTAAAGTGATCGGCTAAGGTCTTGAAGTGGAGAAGTAGAATCAAGTGAAGCGGGTAGAGCATCCAGGTTAAAACCCCAATCTCGACCGCCCCATCCCTAACAGCCATAATAACCCATTACCGACACCAGGACCCTGTGTTTGCCTATGATGGCTATGATGGCTTGTTGCATACTTCTAACTCCGCGGATCTGCTTACGAGTCCGGCCATCCATTTTTGGCTCTTCATATTCGGGGTGCAGTTGAAAACCGGAATATAGCAGTCGCGCCAATCGATTTTACTCCAGTTCCATAAGTCCAAACAATGGCGCATCTAGTGCGCTGTATAGCGCATCAGATGCGCCATACAGCGCACTAGATGCGCCATTGTTTGGACTTATGGAACTGGAGTAAAATCGATTGGCGCGACTGCTATATTCCGGTTTTCAACTGCACCAGGAATACAGTGTTGTTAAATTGAATACAGGTAGTTGTTGAGCTTGATCAAGTCATTCGTAGCAGACGATTCACTGACTTATGGCAGTGTTTTGTAACAATGAGTGGTATATTTTACATTCATACATACATAAAGAGAACAATGCTATGTGAGGGCATCTGCAATGGAGGTCAAAATTGTGTTTTGGATTTATTTGTTTTATACCGGATCTATTTTGCATCATTTAAAACCTGGTATATGTTTTAATTTGTTCATGCTGCAAATTTGAAACAAGAACAATACAGTTCCAAAACACTACAGGCCACTTGATAATACCAAATATCGAGTAAAATTTCTGATTTTACTAAACAAAAACTCAACTTTATTAAGTATATTCTGAGGTAAATTTATGAGCCGAAAAGTGGCCGTGATTGGCGCGGGTGATGCTACCTCGGATGCTGATAATTACTTCACATTGCTTATGGTGCTAGCGAATTGCATTTTCGTGTCGTGCCTGAATAACGAATGGTTCTCTTAGATTTTTACAGCCACTGCATTTTCCGGAAAACGCAGACTAGTTCAAAATGAGAAGGCTCCCGGAATTGTGACTGTTGTGGATTTTACAACTAATTTGGCGGCAAATTCCGATTCCGAATGGTATTTCGATTGCTCGGCAATGAAAAGTAATGAAGTCTTCAAAGTGAGCAATCGGTTTATTGATGGATTGGTCATGATTTGCACTCGTAACTCATACTCGCACTCATACAGATAAATTTAAGAAAAGCCTGTTATACAGTCACTTTCGGCAGGTTTCGTGGGGATCAGGGTATTCAGGTTTTTCTTCCGAAAGAGGAGATACATTTTTACTATGGCAGTTTTGATAAGATTTCCGGGGGAAAGTAATGATATCTTGAAGATAGATCCAATTCGTATTTCTCAGAGGAAAAGTTCGAAGAATCTTTAATTTTTCCAGGATTTTTTTTTATATATTATATTATTCTATTGCATATGATACAGTTTTGAGGCAATTCTATGCACCTCTCGGCGGCTACATGAAATGTTCACAACTTATAACAACTGCTAGAAACTGAACGAACTCTTGAAAAATTAATTTTCCGAATTACTATGTACTTTACAGAAGCTTGATTCAGCTTCTCGGGAGTTGAATAAACTTCCTGGAAGTTTCAAGATTATCATGAAATTTGCTCGCTCTCTTTTCAGAAGAGAAGTGGTAGAGCTTCAGAGATGTCCATTGACATGCCGAAAAATTCTCAACGTTTCTGGAAACTTGGTTGAACTTCCAAAAGGTTTGCTGATCGTCAATGTACAACAACTTTCTGAAAATTACCGGAACTTTGAGAATCAGATTAAGCTTCCCCGATGTTATTTGGAGTAGGTAGTTTCAGTAGGTACATCTTTAGAGATAAAAGGCAAATTTCACAAATATTTTAATAATTTACGAGAAATAGAAAAAAAATCTGGAATGCTGGTCGATTTGCAAAACTTTTAATAAGTTGGTTTAATTTTTGTGAAATAAATAACATTTCCGAGTTTGTCAAACCTTAAGAACTTTTCTGAATCTCAAAGATTGTGATACGATGGAAATTTCGTGAAATTAATTATTCATCAAAAAAGTACATTACTAATTATGTTTTTATTGCGTACAGTGCGCCAAATTTAAAATAAAATGTTTTTGATATTCGAAATATCTTCTCAACATCATGTGATCTCAGTAGTGAATAGCAATTTCTGCTAGAACCTAGCAGAAATTGCTGTTCAATACTGAGATCTCATGATGCTGGGAAGATATTTCCAATTTCTAAAACATTAAAAAAGTAGTTTATTTTTTTCATTCTCGTTATGGTTCAGTACGACAAATGATCGAGGAGTAAGAAGTTTAAGTTCTTCTTAAAACATAAGTATCCTGAGCTTCTGGGATGTTCCCTGAACAATTGGAAAGTTTCTCGAGCATCTGGAAGGATTTCTGAACTTTTGCAAAGCTCTTTAAGCTTATGGAAAAATCCTTGAAATGTTCCCTAAACTTTTGAGAATGCCAAAAAAATCCATAGAAATTTCCTGAATTTCTGGGACGTTCGCTTGTGAAAAGTTTCCTGCTCTTTGAGGAAGTTCCCCGATTTTTGTGGACGTTTTTTGAAATTGTAGGAAATTTTCTAAATTCCTGGGAACTACCATGAACTTCATGGAAATTCCTTAAACTCCTACAAGTTTCCTGAACTTCGGAGGAGTCCCCTATACTTCTGGGAAGTTTGATGATGAAATTTGTCAGAACAGATAATTTCTCATCTCACTGAAAAGCTCTAGCAGTGGACAGTAATTTATTGCTAGAACCAACAGAAATGAAGTATTGATAGTTCCGTACAGGGTAACGGCATGCTTTAAAATTGAAAGATACAAGTTTGAAAACGAGTGAAGGGCATTTTGAACGGTAGTATCCAATCGGGCACATAATCTTTTACCAAGCTTTCTCTCATCTCAGTGAGATGAGAAATTATCTCCTTCTGACAAATTTCATCATTGATCGTTACTCCGCGCATGGGAGAGTACCAAAAACAACAATCAATGTGAAGTTTCATAAGTTGGGGGTAGTTCTTTGAACCTCTTCGTAGATCCGCAAACTTGTGAAAAGCTCAATGAATTTCTGGAAAGTTTTCTTAATGTATGGGATGTTCTCTAATGTTATGGAAAAGTTCCCTGAACATCTTGGGTAGTTCTATCAACTTTTGAGAAATATCCAAACAATTCAGATTCAGTTTTCTGAACTTCTGCAAAGCTCGTGTAATTTCCAGATAGTTGCATGAACTTCTGGGCAGAACCCTTAATTTTTGGGAAGTTCCCTGAACTCATGTGAAGCTCCCTGAAATACCCTGAATTTCAGAGAAGTTGCCTAAGCTTCTGGTTAGAAGCCTGATTTTCTGTGGAGCTCCTGACTTTTTAGAAAGTTCCCTGATTTTCTGGGATGTTCAGGGAGAATCACAAAATTACTGGAAAGTTTCCTGAATTTCTAAGAAGTATCCTGAACTTCTGATTAGTTCCCTGAGTTTCTTGGAAGTTCATTGAAAGTATGCGATTTTTTCGAACTTTTGGGAAGCATTTTCGTTTATCAGTTTCTTTACCCTTTTCGGAGTTATGGGACACAACCCTGCGGGCCGTAAGTCTTCAAGATAATGTTGCAAAAAAATCGTAGGGCCTGGTTGACTCCCAAATCCTCACATTTTCGTCGAGAAAACTAACTGAAGAACCGTACGCCAACATCCGTAAGGCTGTAGTGCACTGTTGTAACAGGATCAGGTCGACTTTTCCAGCTGCATCGGAACTTTGCTGGATAAGTCTTCAGATGACTCTAGTTGTCCCATAATGTCCAGGAACATCTGCCTTAGCGGAAACGTTGAGGCGTCTTCGAGGACATGATCCTCTCTTCGACCTTTTGTTTTTCCTCTGCCAAATTATAAATCAGCGTTATCTAATATCGTTTAAATGAAATACATGCATCCAGACGCTCACCTTCAGCCAGACGAAAGAGCAAGTCTAGGGTTTTTTTTTCATTAGGGCGTATCTACAATTGAGAGATTCTCTCCTGGCTCGCTCTCTTTCATTCATTACAGCGCCATTATAAAACTTACGAGGCATTCTTTCGAAACACAACAGTGCTGGCTAGCATACTCTACAAATAGTAGAATGAAAAACGTTAAGGTTATTGGTTTATGAATGAAAGAGAGCGAGCCCGGAGAGAATCTCTCAATTGTAGATTCGCCCTAATGAAAAAAAACCCTAGAAGTATTCCTCATTGTCTACGATGCACAATTGGAAGTAAAAAGTATTTGGTAAAACCAGCTCATGGCAAAAAAATCGCAAACAATCTGCGATTTCTGAAAAAAAAAAACTTCTGATCTCTAATGTTGAATGATTGACAGGATGACAGGTTTTAGCGGATTAAACAACAAGGTGGATTTAAAATCAGGTATAAAGTTGTTCCAAAAATAGACCACCGCTAAAGATGCCCTAACGGAAGGCCTTTCGAGACAGCACGCAATGCGATTATTAAGACGAATGTTATTTTTTACCAACCATGGCCTTAGCCGTCACACACCAAAATAAAAAGGAAAGCTCTATTTTTTTCAATATGAGTCTGCACTACAAGGAGAAAGTTAAATAGATCTTGGCCTAGAACACAAATTAGGATCGATTCCAATAAAATTCCCACCTTTAAAGCCTGTGAATAGTAGAGTGCTTCTTTCAAATCAACTAATGAACAACCACTCAAATCACTAAATGAAAACAAAAATACACTGCCTAAGGCCTGTACTCGAAAAAAATGCACCATTTTTATCCGTGTGTATCTTTTTTGTCCGTGGGTAAAAATTGATGAAAATCTGGGTATAACTAGTTTGGAGTGAATTGTTTACATGTGCAAAATTCATAACAATCGGTTCAGTGGTTATTGAGATGTCATCGAAACAAGAAGAAAATCGCCGAAGAATTTTTGCGCGCCGTCATTGAAAATCCGACTGCAACCATGAGATGGACCGGAAGACAACTGGGAATCACCCATACAACTGTGTTTCGGGTGGTGAAATCGTTTAAGGAATCTTAGACGACCGAGCGGCGGGCTGGAAGTGGAAGAAAATCGAAGACAGTTGACCCAAATGAAGGCCCGGAACGTGTTGGATTATTTCAAGTGTAATCCAAGCCTTTCGATTCGCGACGTGGCTCTGAAGGCAAAGTGTTTCGCCTGGTTCGTTCAGCAAACCACGAAACGAGCTGGGCTTTGTGTAATCAAATCCCGCGGAAGGAAGCTGTATCGAGAGTGGTTAACGAAACCGATGTGTGTGGTTATGGATGACGAAACCTACATCAAGGCAGACGCAAAGCAGATACCGGGGCTGGAGTTCTACGTTGCCAAATCACGGTTTGATGTTCCAGAAGACACAAGGAAGAAGAAAATGGACAAATTCGCCAAAAAATACTTTCTCTGGCAGGCCATATGCCAATGCTGTAAACTGAGTAAACCGTACATCACAACGGGTACCATCAACAGAGAAATTTACCGCACCGAGTGCCTTCAGAAGCGTTTGTTGAGGCGAGACATTATTTTGACCGGACCTGGCATCATGCCACTACTATTGGAGATTCGTCCGGTGGAAAGATTTTGGGCCATAATGAAGTCCAAAGTTCGAAAATCGTCCAAGGTGCTTAAGAACGTACTGGAGTTGAAGAAAGAATGGATGAAAGTAACCGAAACGGTCGCCTCCACCATTGTGCAAAATTGTATATGTATTAGTTCATTTCCTGAAAGTTTCAAGAAAATCCGACTTAACATAAATTTTTGGCGAACACTTTTGTCTGGTGCATTTTGTTCGAGTATAGGCCTTACTCTGATCTGAAACGAGACCCTTCTTCGCAGATTATTTAAATCGATCGAAAGCAGAAACAAAATACTTGATGAATCGTCATTTTCAATTCGACGACCCCATCGTCCTCTAAACAAAACATAATCCAAACAATCAAATCACGTTGCTGTCAGCACAAAAGAGAGTTTTTTTAATGTCAATCCAAAATCGTTCATGCCGCGCTGGGTTGCACTCAAATATGGTATGCTCAATCAATAAACAACCCGTATCCTTGTTACTTACCAAAACAGGGTTGCTGCTACGGCGCGTTGTGACCTATAATTTCGATAAAATTATAGCTAGGTGCGTGCAGCAGACCGATGGACGCCACTATTTTTCCTGTTTGATGGGCTGTATTCAAGGAGTTTATCGGGTTGTTTCCTCAAACAAGCAAAAATCGATTCAACTCTGCGATAACGGAAGGATGACTTCACATGACCGAGTGGGTGGTCGGGAAAATATGCCAGAACCCACTCCACCGCGATGGGCAGGTAGAGTTTTGCTTCTTGATTATTTATCAACTCTCGTTGGTCACGTGTCTCACCGTCCTGCCACCACCGCAAACCGTCTGATTTAATGGCCGTTAATTATCGCGCTGGGCTCTTTAATAGGTTAAGATGGCAATTAGCGTCGTTCTTTGCTGTTTCATTGGCGAAGAATTTCCTCCCATAGCATTCATTCACCGAAGAGTTTTTATTAGTAGACTAGAGTGATTTATTTATAAAACTGACTGAACGGTTTCCCATTATCTTCTTCAATTCCAGAGAATTTTTACTCAAATTTACACTCATCCCTCTAGTCGCCATGTTCGCACTTTGGTACTTTTCGCTCGCGCTGGACGAAGTCAGGTAAGTGATACGAATTGCAACTTGCAATCTAATCAACCGCTCAAAGCCGCTTATCCTCTTTATAATGCTGCAGCCATGCGACAGAAGTTGTAGCAATGCTTCAATACTGGCGTTCGACTAGTGGTCGTTGTTTACTAAACAGACATTCGAACTGTGAATCAGCCGGTGCTGAGACATTTGATTCGAGTCACATTCGACACCACCACATTGCTTTCACTGCGTGCAATGGATGTGGTAGATAGTCATCATCATCATCATCATCATCATCGCCAACCATTTCGGCGCCGCTGCCGTCTGCTTTAGTCATTCGGCGTCGTTTATTGCCAAGTCACGTGATACAAATCTAGCCGGCAAAATGACGGTACACATGTATTTGGGCACTTTTCGATGCTTCTGCAATCTGAGTTCTGTGATTTTTGTGTCGTCGTGCACAAGCTGTTTGCATCATCGTCATCGTGATATTTGAGAAATTAACGAAACTGTGTGAATTGTTGAACCATGGATGCGCAGTTCAGGATTGTTCAAAGCTGCCACTTCAAATGACAACAACATTGTGGATCTTCTGCATTCAAATTGAAGGGTATCAATAGTTTGAAAAACACCGGTAAGGAAACATCCTAAATGGGCTGGAGTGGAACTTAGATCGATTAGCCAATGTTGTTTTTCCCACCGAAATGGTCTGTTTAAACAGCGAATGCTCAGAAAAACAAAATCAGTGGGGTGTGTTTAACATTCGACCGGTTGACGTCGACTACAGGGTGCGGCAGAAAATAATGCAAAAATTTGTTCTATTTCTTTCAAATCCCATGTTCAACTAATTCAAGCAATAATAGCAACATTTTCGAGTGCAGTTATTTTAATTAAGTCCTTTTAAACAAATTTCTTCAATGTGTCCTCCATTTTTATTAATAACATCCTCGAGCCGACGTCGGAAGCCAGAGCATGCCTTTCAGACGTTGTCCTCCGACATTAACTGCCATGTGCGTGTTATGGTTGACTTCAGGGTTTTCACACTAGGGTGTGATGGTTTGCAAGCTCATGCTTCAACATATGCCCAAATCGAATAATCCAACGGATTAAGATCTGGACTGCTAGGGGGCCACAAATCCTTCGGCCAAAACTTCATGTTATCGTTCAACCATTGTTGGGTTCGATTGGACGTGTGACACGACGCTCTATACTGCTGTAGGCCAACGTTTTGGTCCTCGGAGAAGTTGGCCTTCACCCAGGTAAGCACTTGGTCCTTTAAGATACCGATATACACTTCGGTATTGATTTTAACTCCAGCATCAATGAAAACAGGCGGCATTTTCAAACCGTTGGACGCCACCAAGCCAAACATCATGACACCAGCCGGATGTTTGGTTTGAAATTTGAATTTCACTTTTTCCGGAACATTCTCGATTTTCTGCGGTGAAATGAACCCACAGCATCGATGCGGAAATGCTTTTCGTCGGACAACAGGATTATCATTTTTTCCTTCTTCAACAAGGAAAGCAATCTCTTGGAACGAGTCACTCGTAGTTCCTTGACCCGGTCCGTAATCAAGTGGCTTTTCACGCTGGCTCTGGAAGATTCAGGCATAGGTCATCTTTGATGATTCTCCGCATGGATTTCTCCGGAATATTGGCTTCCTTTGCAAGTTTTCTTATGGATCGCTCCGGGTTGCGAGCAATTTTAGCACGGACCGATTTGATCACATTCAGCGTGCGTGCAAAACGCGAACGTCCGCTTCTGGCTTCCGCTGCTTAGGAACATCCTCCAGGGAATTTTTTATGCGGTAAACTGTTGCCAAATAGCACCCTACCACCTTGGTAATCTCTTTCGGTTTCTTATGGGCGAGCAACAAACTGGTGATCACTTCTTTCGCGAACATTTTGACGAATTGCAATAAAACAAATAGGATGTTTGGATGCAGCACTTGAACGTAAACATAAACAAATACACTTTCGACAGAAATTAGTCACTATCTACACGAATTAACCCAATACTCAAGTTTGAACATTTTCGCATTATTTTCTGCTGCACCCTGTATGATAAACCGTTTGATTAGTTTCGTTACTTTCGTAGTAGAACATCTCAACGCTGGTACTGTTGGGACGTTGGGTTAGCAAAAGTAAGTTAGTAAGTTCTATTCATTCGACGGTTCGTTTCTTGGAAATTATTTGGTGGCCCCTAAAAGGGACGTTTGTTAAAA
Organism: Aedes japonicus; assembly: GCA_034211315.2. Taxonomy (NCBI): domain Eukaryota; kingdom Metazoa; phylum Arthropoda; class Insecta; order Diptera; family Culicidae; genus Aedes; species Aedes japonicus. Next base: position 20,014 of record JASCZW010000828.1, on the reverse strand, counting down.
TTACTGAATAACGCGAATCTCTAGATTCTTGGCATATTGGAAGATGGCGTCTTCGCCTAATATGTTCTAGTGGTCAAGGCCTTTCGGATGGTGTAAACATTAGGTCATTTTAGATGGGTTCGCTACGTCACGCCAATAAATCACACTACAGGCTGTTCATTCACAACTGGAGCGTCCGCGCTTGTGCACTGCTTTAATTCGGAGCGTGGATGAGGGTGTCCCTAAAAAGTTAGTTTTTTATTCTTACTTTTTAGTTGCAATTGTTAGGAAAACATAATTTTCAGACAAAGTTTAGAAAAAAATTGCTGAACTAAGTGTTTGGGTATATTTTGTTGTTCAAAAGTTAAGGGTTAATTTTATCGAAAAACCTGTCCGATTTTAAGCACTCTCCGCTCGTGTGCCCCAGGAGAACCCCCTGGCTCATTTTTATAACAATTTCTTTCTTAATACCCAATAAAACAAGAATTTGATGACTTTCTGGCCAATTTTCGACTAAACAATCATAATTTCGAAAAGAAAAAACACATGTTTTGAGATAAAATTACCCGTAACTTTTGAATGATAAGTTGCAATTAAAAAACTTTGTTAAGCAAAAATGTGTGCTATAACGCTATATTTTGTTACAAGATCACTTTTTATAAAAATGAGAAATAAAAAAGTTATATTAAATTTTTTTTTAAAGACACCCTGATTTGAAGCAGAAAAATAGCTCTATTATGATTGAATGAAGAGCTAAAAAAATGATGGCTTGAGCAAAGTTGCTTGAAATTATATTCCCTACAAACTCGTCTTTGACATCAGCCTTCTATTGTGTTTCGTTCAAAAGCTTTTACCGCTAGGACACTTTGGAACTACAAAAATATCGCCACAAGATGGATAACTTGTTTAGGTACAACTTTGTAGAAGTCACAATGATTCCGAAACGTAACCCTTAGGAGTTATTAATTTGGCCGTGAAAAAAGGCTTTTCCGATCACTGTGCGTAGCGAGAGTGTACATAAAGGGTGTTCCGATCAAAATTTTGTCGAACAGTAATGTGTGTGAGCCGATCAAAGTTTTTATTAATAAGTCAAATTCCCTTTCTTTTTCAAGTTCAGTTTATTCAGAATACAAGAGAAATAATCAGCTAAGCTTCTTTTTTGTCGAATGCGAATTGCCGGGGCTCTCGTTTAACACCTGCCATGAGCTTTTGAACAGTCTCCTTGTCCACATTATTTGCCGCAGAACGCCAGTTTGCCTTGAACTGTTTCTCGCTCACAACAGGTTTTTGAGTCTTCTTAAGGTTCCGCTTGACCATGGCCCAATATTGTTCGATTGGACGGAGCACTGGCGTGTTGGGAGGGTTCTTGTCCTTCGGCACCACTTGAACGTTGTTCCGGAAAATGCACTCTTTAATGATTTTCTTAATGGGATTTTTGATAAGTTTGACTGTTTTCGCTTTAAACAAAGGTTCGTTGTTTTCATCCGTATTCTTCATGTTCACTTAAAGCACGTGCTTCACAAAATAAGTAACAGCTGTTCAGCTTTGAAAACACCCATACAATATGTTGTGAGTTCTGTTATTATTACAGATGGAAGCATGTTTAAAAAACCTAATCAAATTGAGCATTAAATGTTTCATAATGCACCGTGGTAAATATTAATGCAAAATTGAAATGAAAAATAGTTTAAAATTCAAATTTACTTTATTCCATTTTTTCTCCGCTACAATATTTTGAAACAACCGTTATTTGATAGTTTAGAATGTAAAATAACTTTTGGTGCGGGAAACCCGAGGTGCATTGAAGTAACACTAACACTAACAAGTAACACACACTCAAATATTCGGCAAAATTCGCCCGTTCAACCAATCTTCAAACTTTCAAACATGTTATGAACATTTTCGCATATTTTTTGGCAAACTTTGACACTATCTGCTTTCTAACGTCCTCAGGGACATCGAATTTATGATGAGTAGTGAAAAACTGGAGCCCCGGAAGCTGCCGGAAGTCTGCTTTTACATACGTCTTATCATCCATAACGAAGCAATGTGGTTTCGTCAACATCTGGGTGAAGAGCTTCCGTGAACGTGTTTTACCTACCGCGTTCTGCCGTTCATCACAATTAGGTGCCTTTTGAACTTTGTACGTGTGTAGTCCTTCACGTTTTTTCGCATCTTGCACGAAAGTTTTGGTTAGATTCAGTTTCTTCGCCACATCTTGAATTGAACAGTTGGGATTCCTCTTAAAAGCTTGAACTACCCACTTGTGATCCTTAACACTATACGGAGACACCGTAGAATGTACCATTCCGAGCTTCCTGCTAATGGCACGATAAAAAAGATCCGGATTTTCGAGGTACGTGCACAAAATTTCTTTGCGCCGCTGCTGTTCTTCCGACTCCACCTTCACACCGATGCACATCTGCTAGTGAAACTTAAACAACGTAAACAAATACACATTGAACTAATTCCACCCAAAATTTCAATAGAAGATACCCAACGGATAAAAAATTACAGCCATTTAAAAGTGGTGCAATTTGATTCCGTACAACCTTTACTCCTTATTTGACAACTCCATACTGCTCGCAAAAATGAGTGCAATCTACTCTGCCACTGGGTAGTCCCAAAATAGCGTGTAACTAACTAAAGAATACGAGATGTACTACTACTATAGATAAAATTACTCGTAGCAGTGGTTATGACCCGAATAAAAGTGTCCCATGTTCTTTCATTACCTTAACTTGCTTTTTTTAAATGAATTTTTATCCAACATCCAACAAAACATGTAACATTCATTAATTGTTATGTTATGTATTCTCCGTGCGTGGAGTAACGATTATGATGTAGAAGGAGATGTTCGCTCATCACCATGAGGCACCAAGAGTGAACAGTAATGTTATTGGCTGGAATGAAAGATGTGAAAAGAAAGTGTTGAAAGTTCCGTCAGTGTACGGTAGGTTGGAAATAGAACAGATGTTTTTATTTTAGGAAAAATGAGCGAAAGTGCATGTATCCAGTGATACTCGAACCACGGATGTCAATTTTTGCCTCACATCCCACTGCGGGGTAGGTTGTAGGACGGACCAAGTCCGCCACTGCAACAGGCAAAAATTGAGGCATGGAAAGACTCTCATGTACCACAGAGAACAGACATTGATGTCCAGATATCTTTTCTTGAAAAACGTGTGTAAAAGTTAATATGGGCAGCCGGTATAAGAAGCAAGCGCAGAGAAAAACAAACAAAACTTTTCAGGTTATGTGCTAGGCTTTTTATTGACAAACATATAAATGACAGTTATCGCACAACAGCAGCGCCGCCTACCAGAAAAATAACGACATACACTTGAAATGTCGGTTTAAAGTTTTACACAAGTAGCAGACCGAAGATGAACGTCTGTTCTCTGTGCATGTACCACTGTGGCTTGTATAGTTATTCTAGCGATCTATTGTGTGCACTCTGTTTATTGATGCGCACATGGGAGAGGAACTCTCTCCTTTTGTGGGTTTGTTTTGATTCGCAACGACTGACGATCACTGTAACATTGTTAAATTTTAGCAAATTAACATTATTTAATGGAAACATTTTAGTGGGAAGCCAACTAACTGCAATCATTGACTCAATTACTATGCAAGACACCACAATTATAGCTTTTGTATGACATATTAACACAGAGGTTATTTAGAGATGCGCTTTTTTGTTGGTCTTCCCTGGTCAGTTTCTGAACAATTTCACCCGTGTTCACGGTTCGGGTTTTGATTCAGATGGAAATTATGGATCGCAATTCGCAGAGTGGAAATTTTGCCAAATGAAAGCAATTCAAAAGCTTTGAAAAATTTCAAAAATCAGAAAAAAGGGTATTTATAAACCGTTATACATGAAATCTTTAAAATTGTTCAAAACAAGCTACACAAACAACATTGAGAAATACGACTGACACAGATTTGATTAATGGTCTAATTTTGATGTTCACAGCACATATGAAATTGAAGAATATGTATGAAATTGTCCACACCTTTTGGATTACCATCATTTTGATTAATGATACTATATTAATTCAGATAAAAACAATTCTTTCTGACCTAGTTTCCTCGGCTAGTCTTCGCCGTTATGGTATTTCTTGAAGAACGACGCAACTTCCGGCAGGCAGTTGGTACTATAAATTTCCCCGTTCACGGGCAGTCCGGAGCGAAAGAATAGCGGCTTTCACATCCCCTTCTCGATGATTGTCAGCTACAGCAGCACCTTTTTGGTGTCACCTCGGAGCTCGCTTCCTTCGTGGGGAAAGTAAAATACGAAGTGCCCTGCCAGTTGTTGTCAGCCAGGGTGAGATAGGTCTCGTCGCCACAGCCATGTCGCGATTCGCCGGAAAAATCTAGTTGCCCATCTTATTCAGCCGCTGCCGCTGCGTCATTGCCTGCAGCTCCGAAACCAGTGGACGCGATTTCCGCTTCCTGATATGTATGATCATGTTCGACAGGTACTTTTTCACTGTTTGGCCGGTTGATCCGACCTCCCGGCCAAGCGCACGCAGCGATGTAGCCACTTTTTCCTCGGCCGTCCGGAACCGAGCTTTTTTTGATGCTCTGATTGTTGTCTAATAGTGCCAATATGTTGTAGATGCCGAAACGGGCGTCTCCGGCGTCCAAAAAGCTCCGCATGAGTCCGTTTTCGTCGCGGTGGGGTGCCGTTCTTTGAACGCCCAAACTTCTGAAAGAAGTTGCTTCGCTGTTTTTGCCATCACGGTTAGAGCTCGAATGATAGAGCTGTCAAATTTTGTCTGCTGACTCATGAGTTACTATGATTGATACTGCATGGGTAGTTTTGTCAGTGCGGGTGAAGGCAAACCCATGAAAAATCGTTTATTTTTCTTTTTTCTAATGCAAACGTTATTTGGATTCAGATGGAACATGTAATCTTTAAAATTGTTCAAAACGGGCTACACATCTTTTTGAGCTAGTTTCCTCGGCCGTGATGACCATTTGCCTTATTACGCCAAAATGTATGCATTTGTCGTCGTTGCGGTTGGCATGCTTTTCTATCTTCATGCACGGAAAATTCAAAACCCTCGAAGCTGAGCTTATTCGACTTGTTCCTTCAAATTCTATGAGAAAAAGAAAAACAAAATTTAGTTTCGGAGAAAAAAAACTTTGTCTGAGAGGAATATCCTCAAAGAGTGGGTAAATTTTCTTTTCATTCCAAACGCTTTCATCGCCAACTTGTACACAAGAAAAGCCACTTATCAACTACACTTGATCTGACAGGAGAAGCTTATATAGCATGCTGTTTTCTCATGTGTAATGCTACGGCTGCTACGCATTCTGTGGAATTTTGTGCATTAGCCAAAAATGTTTGGTTTTGTTTTAATGTTTTTCTTGAAGATAAAGTATTTGAAAATATAATTTGGTTACATCTGTAGAATGAATTTGACTTATTTTTTCTTGTTACGTTAAATGAATTAATGAAAACGTATTTTTCTTAATCCATTTTAAAAAATTAAACATGAACGTTATAATAACAACAAATGTTGGATACAGTATAAATAATTTACGAGAAAGAATAAAATAAAGGTGATGAATAAATCAGCCAACAGGAAAATACTGATAAAAGTAATAACGAGAAAAAAGCATTCAGAAAAGATGATAAGTAGTGAATATAAATTTAAAATGGGATCTGCAGATGATTAAAAAATTAGGTAAAATTGATTACGCAGCTTACAGTCTTACAGCAATAATCTAATACATTGAAAGAGATAAACCAGGTATAAAAATAAAGCGTCCAAAAATAGGGACTCATGATTAACCGATTACGCAGCTAAGTCAACGCAAAATCATTATCAGTTCATTTGAAATGACACCAACATCCGCTAGTACATTTGGCGGTGCATAGAGAAAAAGAAAAAAAACCCTGCGCTTGGAAACAACCCAGTTCAAGGCCATGACGGTCGAGTTTCCCACCAACCAAAATCCGAGAGCGAAAAAATGACTGCCTGTCGCATCTCAACACCCAAATTAGCGCAAAAACCACTCAAACCAGATGTGTCTTCTTGGTTTCATCCTGTTGGTGAAGGATTTTCATTGAACGCTAGCTAGCCCACTAACATCTGCATCTTAATGATTTCTGCCGTTGCTTGGTACCCTACATACCACAGCTGTCAGGGTGACAGTTACTCTTTGTTTCTGTGCATGTTTCCAATGCCAATTGTCACTGCTGAGTGATAATTGAATGCTCTGCGAGCTGTATTTTTGCACTTTCCTGTCGCTAAGTACATACCGGTAGCTATTCCCGAACTGATGCTGGTTTCTGTTTTTGGCAACGATTTGTTACGGGAAAGATATGAGCGTTAATGGTACAAGGCAAAAAAGAAAACAGCTACCAATAAACCATAAATCAAACGGGTACCGGGTCCGTGTTATTATTTTCGAGTAGAATTACTCGCTTACACGCTTTTCTCCTTCTTACACACTTCGAAACGAAGCAATTTAAATGATTATCTAACATTGAAATTGAATTGATGGCAGAAGTGTTGTTTATCTCTCGTTGTTGATATTGGAGTGAAGCTGAGCGTCGTGTTTACAAGTGAAGAAAGGTAAAATGCTCCCATCAGCGTTGGCACAATGGCCGCATGGAGGTGGAACATTTTTGGCGCTATCGAACAAACAAAAAACTATAGAGCAAAAAAAAAATCATTATCGTTTGGGTGAAAAATGCGATATTGTGTTGCTATAATTATAAACTCGACTCGAACTGGCAATGTTCATGACGCTGAACACCTCTGCTGCGCGGTGCTGGTCTCTAGATGTTTCGATTTTTTTTTTTCGACCGGTGAAATTCTGCCTCACAGCAGATGTCGCCGGTTGTGGCAATGTCAAGTTCACAGACATTGGCTGATATCTTCATTCACGCTGATTAAATAAGGTGGGATGATTTAATGCAAGATCCGTCACAATTGTTGGTGTTCTGCTTTGAACGATTTATTTTGATTGATTTGGATGTGGTCGAGTTTTCAATTTTAGATTTGAGATGAGTGATTTCAATTTGGATTTAAATCATTTCTTGTCATTGCTGGGGAATTGCTAAGAGCAGTATTTGGTTTTTTTTTTCTATCTAATTTGAAACTTTAACTAGACACCGTCTGTAAATAATCCTTAACGTACCTAAATGATTGAATTACTTGACCTGATGTTTGTACATATTGAATACAAATTTTGTCTAAAATTCTTCAATCCAGAGTCACGAAGCCCGAAACTGGTCTTTTTACTTCTTCTTTTATGGAGTATATTCTCACCATAAAAAAAAGATGGAAACGTGTATATTGGTCACCAAAGCAAATGATAACGCCTGCATAACTGTGCTCCAGGTAAAAGCGTAGACAACAAACGACACTGAAATGAGAACTTGGTTGAGGAAATCATGACTAAGTTCTGGTTAACATGATAAAGGTTCATAAAATGTTCTTGTTATCATGATTCTGTTCACGAATATAGAAACATAATTCATGGACTGAAGTATTGCAGATTGAACATTACTTTAAATGTGTTTATTTTAATAGATCCGATGGTCATGGGAAAAATGTCTGGAAGACCGAAGAATGCAAGTTTTTTTTCACTCTTGCGAGGCAAGGAACTTCTTATAATGTAAGCGTTAAAAACTTTTTTTTAACGTATACCTACACGCAAAGAAATCACTCTGCTTTGAATCAACAAAATATTTTGTTGATATTCAAACCAAAGATTCTATTTGTTTCAATTCAAAAAAAAGTTCAAAATCAATTCAAAACTTCAACCAAATTAAACCAATAAAATTATTTAAAGTAATCACCGCTGTTTGATTCAGAACAATCACATTTATTTTTCAACTCAAATGATTTATTAATTGCTTGAACAAAGTATTTTGTCACCCTAAGAAATCACTCTGCTTCGATTCAACAAAATATTTTGTTGGTATTCAAACCAAAGTTTCTATTTGTTTCAATGCATAAAAAAGTTCCAAATCAATTCAAAAGTCCATTCAAATCAAACCAATATATTTTTTTAAAGTAATCACTGCTGTGTGATATTAATTTGAATAATATTTGATTAATAACAACCACATTTATCGTTTAACGCAAATGTTTAATTTATTGTTTTAACAAAATATTTTATCACCCCAAGAAATCACTCTGTTTTGAATCAACAAAATTATTTGATTCTTTTCAGTACAAGGTTTTAATATGTTTCAATTCATGAAAGACTTCCAAATCAATTCAATATTTAATTGAAATCAAACCAATAATATGATTAGAAGTAATCACCGCTATGTGATATTACTTTAAATAATAACTAAAATTGTTAATTTATCATTTCGCCAAACATTTTTATGAGCGCACATTTAATAGCGCTATTTTGTTATTGTTCAAAAGTGTCTCAATGCTGCCGACATGGCAAGTTGCTGCCTCTGCTAATCTAATGTAAGTTGAAATATAATCAATTATAATTTTTAAAACAAATTATCAACGAGTTATTCACTTTGCAGATAACTGGAAATCAGTATACCAGATGTTGGAAGTATACTATAGGGCGTTAGGATCGTGCGCACAACTTCCAACAAAAGGCAATTTTGCAAATAGGCTGCCGTTATGATTGCCTCTCCCAAACATTTCTTCCAGAGACCAGCATCCAACCGCATACCCGATGTTAAGTTCTGCAAAGTCTGATTCTTGCGTTTCGAAACGCCTTTCTGCTGGAGGAATATGGTGCGGTAATTGTTTTGAACAATAAAACACAAATTTAGTTCTACACGCAAAGAAATCATTCTGCTTTGAATCAACAAAATATTTTGTTGGTATTCAAAACAAAGTTTCTATTTGTTTCAATTCATGAAAAAGTTTCAAATCAATTCAAAATTTCATTCAAATTAAACCAATAAAATTATTTAAAGTAATCACAGTTGTGTGATTCAGAACAATCATATTTGTTTTTAAACTCAAATTATTAATTTATTGCTTGAACAAAGTATTTTGTCACCCTAAGAAATCACTCTGTTTTGAATCAACAAAATATTTTGTTGGTATTCAATGCAAGCTTTCTGTTTGTTTCAATTCATAAAAATGTTCCAAATTAATTAAAAATTTCATTCAAGTCAAACCAGTAAAATTAGTCAAAGTAATCACTGCTGTGTGATATTAATTTAAATAATGTTTGATTTATAACAACCACATTTATCGTTTAGCTCAAATGTTTAATTTATTGTTTGAACAAAATATTTTTTCACGGTAAGAAATCACTCTGTTTTGAATCAACAAAATGATTTGTTGCTTTTCAATACAAGATTTCTATTTGTTTCAATTCATGAAAAAGTTCTAAATCAATTCAAATTTTCATTCAAATCAAACCAATAAAGTTAATTAAAGTAATCACTACTGTGTGATATTAATTTAAATAATATTTGATTTATAATAATCGCATTTATTTTTAAACTCAATCGATTAATTTATTGTTATAAAATCGAAATATTTTTTCACCCTAAAATCCCCCTGTTTCGAATCAACAAAATATTTTGCTGCTATTCAATACATGGTTTCTATTTGTTTCAATTCTTAAAAAAATCCAAATCTATTCAAAATTCAATTAAAATCAAACGAATCAAATTATTTAAAGTAGTCACCGCTGTGTGATATTCGTCTAAATAATATTTGATTTATAAAAATATCTTATTTTAAACATCGTTTAAACTAAAATGGTTAATTTATTGTATTAATAAATTATTTGTATGAGTGCACATTTCATAGCAGCCATATTGCCGCCTCTGCCTTGGTTTTTCTAAAGTAAGTTTAAACAGTATAATTTGTAAAACAGATTATCAACTAATTATTCTCTTTGTAGATAGCTGGAAAACTTCCGACTGAAGACGATTTTGAAAATAAGCTACCATTATGACGACCTTTCCCTAACTGTTCTTCCCGAGTCCTGCATCCAACCACATGCACAAGGCCATTTCCTGCCATGTCCGATTCATGCTTTCCAACACGCCGGTCGGCTGGGGAATATAGCGCGGTAATTATTTTAAAACAATAAAACACGATTCTCAGTATTATAAAGCATGAAGTTTTATTTCAATCAACTGGTTTTATTGTATTAGTTCTTCGATGTTTATTATTTCAACAAATGCGTTTAGTTGATTTAACAAAATATTTTGTTTTGAACAATAAAACACGATGTTCAATTCTATTAAGCATGAAGTTTTATTTCAATTCAATGGGTTTCTTGAATTAGTTCATCACTGATAATTATTTCAACAAATTTGTTTAGTTGGCATAACAAAACATTTTGTTTTGAGCAATAAAACACGATGTTCAATTCTATAAAACATGAAGTTTTATTTCAACTCAAAGTTTTTGTTGAATTAGTTCATCAGTTTTATTGGTCCATATATAAACCAAAATTTTAGTTGAATTGATTCCTATTTTGAATTGGTATAACTGCGTATTTTTTTGCGTGTATAGAGCATATTGTTTTATTTCAATTAAATGGTTTTGTTGTATTAGTTCTTTAATGTTTATTATTTGAACCAAAATTGTTATTTGGTTTAACAAAATATTTTGTTTTGAACAATAAAACACGATGTTCAATTCTATAAATCATTAAGATTTATTTCAATTCAATGGCTTTCTTGATTTACTTCATTATTTTTTATTATTTCAACAAATGCGTTTAGTTGGTTTAACAAAAAAATTGTTTTGAGCAATAAAACACGATATTTAATTCTATAACGCATAGAGTTTTATTTCAGCTCAAAGGTTTTGTTGAATTAATTCATCAGTTTTATTGGTCCATATTTAAACCAAAATTTTAGTTGAACTGATTCCTATTTTGGATTGGTATAACTACGTATTTTTTTGCGTGTAGTGTCATTTAAAAAATTGCAAAAAATGAAAGCGTTACGCTAAATTATAAGGTTTTTGAACGCTAATAACTCTCGTTCAACTGAAAACAATGACTTTGCATTGGAATTACAACTAAGTGCTATAAAAGGGTGTCCACATTTAAATCGCATCACTTTCAATAAACTGTAACATTTCGCCCTTTGGGTTGATTTCAATGAAATTTTGTGCGAAAAGACCTCAGCGTGTATTGTTTACACTTCGTGAGTTTCATTGTGAAATGTGTCGTAGTTTCGAAAATGGTGTCGAAAGAACAGCAAGTGCGCGAGAACATTCTGCACACGCACCTCGATAACCCACTTCTTTCGCACCAAGCCATCGGAAAGATGTTGAAAATTCACCAGTCTACAGTGTCTCGTATCATGAAACGTCTCGAGGAACGTTTAACTGTAGATCGGAAGAAATCGAGTTGTAGAAAAAGTGTTCCGTACTGTGTGAAGTATCACAAGCGAGTGGTTGTGCCTTTAAACGCAAACCCAACTGTTCCGTTCTGGATGTCGCGAAAAAGCTGCACTTGACTAGTAATTTCGTGTCGAAAGATTTTAATCCCCCAAACTCTCCAGAGTTGCGGCCAATTGAAAAATATTGGGCTATAATAAAGCACGAACCTCGTAGGCATCCTAAAATTGTCACTACAGAACAGGAAGTGTTGCAGCCATGGTTGAAAGCGGAAAAAAATGTCAATTCAAGCGTTGTACAAAATCTTATGAGTGGTATTAAGAAGAAAGCTCGGGCTTTTGGATTTGGTAAAGAAATACAGTGAAATAAAAATACCTAAACCAAGATTACACATTGTTTTATATACCCTGAATATTTCATGACAATCGGTTGAGAGACTTTTTTTTGAGGACGAGTTTAAAGTGATGCAATTTAACTGTGTACACCCTTTAGTGTAAGTAGTTCAATTTTTTACTTCAAAATGACCTACTTTTGCTCCTATACTAATCTCGATTGAAAATGTGTTTTTCAATATCCGGGTCCTCGAAAAGGGGTAACAAATAGTTCAAATTATCAGCTATTATCCGCACAACAAAATGGTGTTAAAACTATCTGTCATTGTTGGATTACAACATCAATATGTATTATTTCTAATAGCAATATTTTTGCAAATAACAAGTTTAATTTGTTCATTTCAAAACGGCCACCTGGTGCTGAGATGCACGCCTTCAAACGTTTCGGGAAGTTATCCACGATAGCAGCGAGTTCTTCGACAGATACACACTGAGAAATTATGAATTTTACACGAGATGTGATCCATGTTTGCAAAAAGTCCGGGAACGTAAACTAAGATTTCGTGTATAATTATGTCTCCTGAAACCGACACATACGCAATTCTACGAAAAATGGGTTTGATTGGATTTATGTTCTCATCTCTTTCAACTCATTCTTAATTACAAAAGGACGCTTGCATGTGTCGGTCTCAGGGGACAGAAATTTACATGACATTTTGGAAGTGTGTAGGGTATGTGTCCCTTACCTCAGCCTAATATGCAACAATCGATTACATTTCTATTATAACTCATCAAGTATTTGGGCTGGAAACAAAATTTAACTAGCTATACACTTGCTAACATATGTTCAATAAGTCATCTGGTAGTATGTATCACGAAAAGTTACATAACTTGTTTTAAAAAGTCAGAAGCATTCGAGGGATATGGATGTAATGTCGGTTTATGGATACCAAATTGGGTCTAATTATGGATGCAAGTTCGTCCCATTCGATGGATTTGCTATTAAATGTTGTCGAAGTACGATTTTTTTTTGCTGATTTTCTGATTCAAGGCGTTGCCAGCTGTATTCGCTCTACCCAACAAACAATTTCATAAATCAAACTAAACTTAAACTGCTAACAAACAGTTAAATAGTTATTACATATGATTAAGCGGCCATTCGGGAATCCAAACATTATAATTCACTCTACACAGATTTAGTTCCTTTAGTTTGTGTTAAAATGAGCTATTCGTTTCTTGTTAAATCATTGTTATTTTACCAATGTGACCTGTTAATCTATAACATGTGACTATATTCTGTACATCTTGGCTGCATTATTTGGTTTATAGGTTCAATTTCGGCAAATTTAGATCATTCGAAGTTCGTGTAGATAATATGTTCAGCTTAAGCAGTAAAGTCATGGAGTCTAAAAAGTTAAGAAAATCGAAAATTACGCGGCAATGAACAAATATAAAATGATTAATAATGTCTCAATTAATTTGAAATAAATCGGTCATGCTGATAGCAACATGATTTTGTTGATTATCGCCGAAATAATGACATATTTGGTACATAGGCCGAATCAAGGACCTAGGCAAACATTACATTTCGTTACCCTATTTGTTGAAACCTTTAAAGGAGACGATTTTAGATGTTCTAGTGATTTATGTGGTACACTGCAGGCTCTTGACCCCAAGATGGACCATACGAGTCCATCGTATTCAAATCCGGCGAGTTAGAAGGCCATCCATCTTTCGTCAAATAGCTTGGGAAAATGCTTTCGCAAAGACGTCATTACTCGCTCTCTGAAAAGAGAAGAATGCCTGAAAGTATGTTTTTCCTCTGACGGTGGATACATGGTCAAACATTATCGTCATAGCATTTTAAGCTAAACACAGTTTTGGGACTTTACTGCATTAGAATACATCATTGAACGATTACTGCCTCCAACAACGCACAAACCCTGACCAAAACGAACAATCGAACTTTTTCGTGAGAAGCAACAAATTGAATTTGATCAACAGGATGACATAATGGAAAGAGCTTAGCCTCGTCGAACATCACAACCGCTAAAATGCAATGAAAGAAGTAGCGAGCATCTTTTCTAGGATGTCAGAAACCCTCCAATAATTCTTCGGGTTCCAGATGGACGCCACCATGTTCAGTCTCCTCAGGTGGAACATCCACTTCGCCATTGATTTGACTTCCGAGCCATTGAACACAGCTTCTCGAAACGGAACCCTGGTGGCGTAGTGCCACATAACCGAAATGAACGTTAACACACGCTACGAAACACCAGGTTCGCTGGATCCACTCTGAGCACAATCACATCCGGTTCACTTCCACTCAATGAATCAATGTTTGATTTGAACATTGTCAGGAACGGGAGACAACCAGGGATGTTGCTCGGCACTTGACGGTTCGTACCTGCCGGGGTGAAGGACCAAAATGTCAGGAACGGGAGACAACCAGGGATGTTGCTCGGCACTTGACGGTTCGTACCTGATGGTTCGTTTGTTGCTTCTTGCCACTAAAGAAACGGTTACGAATACTGGAACAGAGTTCTTCGGTCGGGGAGTGGAATTTCAGGACTTTAGAGGGTTAATTTCGCTTGAGGTTTAAGAGTTTGAAGTTTGCGTCTTTATTCTGTCAATGTTGTACATGGAATGAAAATTTTCACTTGTTTGCTTCGCAACGGCCACCTACGCTCGCTCGTTCGTTCCGTTGCTAGCGGTAACATTCTCCGGGGCAGGAACAGAATTGGCCTTGAGTAGAACAATCTTACTGATCGGTCTGGTGAATCTTGATCTTGATGTTGCCACTACCATGGTACGGATTTTTCCATCCGGTCCGCGAATCACCTTCTCGACCAATCCCTTTGGCCAGCATCCACGATTCAAAGTTTCGTCCACAATCATAACTAAGTCTCCGGTTTTATATTCATAATAGTTCCGGTTATCTTGCCATTTCTGTCGTCTCAACAACTCGGGACGGTATGCGGCAACCCATTTTCGCCAAAATCTATCAGCAAATATTTGAGCATGTTTATACGCCGCTCTACAATCCAGATCGCTTTCGTCAAAATTGTGATCGTATTGCATGAAATTGTTACGACCAAGGAGTAGCAGGTTTGGGGTTAGCGGTTCAGGATCCTGAGGGTCGTCCGATATATGGGTCAATGGTCGGTTGTTCACGATGTTCATCACTTCACAAAGCGCCGTCCGAAGTACCAAATCAGTCGGGTGTCTCTCCTTCAACATTACATTCAGGGCGGTTTTGACGGTCCTCACTAGTCGTTCCCAGCATCCTCCGAAATGTGGGGCTCCTGGGGATATAAACTGCCAATCAATACCTCTGACGCTTAGTGTCTCATTAATTGATGGTTGATCCAATCTCTGCACCAGCTTCTTCAGCTCCTTGTTGGCACCAGTAAAATTTGTACCATTATCTGTAATTATCTTCTTCGGTACACCACGGAATGCCATAAAACACCTTATTGCCATGATGCAACTGTTCGTATCCAAGGACGGCACTACCTCCAAGTGAATGGCTCGACTAGTCATACACGTAAAAGTACAACCCAGCGTTTTTCCAGACGACGTCCTACTTTGACTGTTAATGGTCCAAAATAATCTATTCCGGTGTACTGGAAAGGAAAAACGAACGGAGTAGTCCTTTCTGGTGGCAGGTTACCCATTTGCGCTGTAGTCGGTTTTGCCCTCAATTCACGACATCGCACGCAAGATTTTGCCAGTTTCTTGACCTGTGATCTCATCTTTAAGATACGATACCGTTGCTGCAAGTTATTGATTACTGTTTCCAGACCTTGATGTCCATTTGTGATGTGGTGCTTCCAAATCAGCAAGTCCGTGAAATTGTGGTTATTTGGTAGTATAACAGGGTTGTTCATTTCAAAACTTCTTCCTTCATCTTGGATCCGACCTCGCATTCGAATGATTCCATCGCACAGGAAAGGAGAATACGCACGCAAGCGACTGGACACCTTAACAAAACCGTTTGTCTTCAAGTCCTGCATCTCATCTGCGAATGCTTCAAGTTGTACTTTCCTGTACCATGCTTGTCGAGCTTCATCCATGTCATGAACGTTGATCTTGAAGTTTTCAGGCTTGTCTTTCTTGGGTAATGCTAATATTTTCCTCATTTTCAAATAGTAGGCAGTTGATCTGATGAGCCGATGGTAGTCTGAGAATCGTCCGATATCCGGTAGCTGCAACGATGTTTCCGTCGATATTTGAAGACAGTTTTGAGATTGAAGCTCCAACTCAGCCAGAAAATTTACTCGTTCGACAGGTGACAAAGGGGTGTTCTCATCGGTCAGCCATGGATTGCGATCTTGATACAGGAAATCTGGACCCTTCAGCCATTCAGCCATATTAGCGAACTTCGACGACTTAGTTGCTAAATCAGCAACATTGAGATGCGATGGTATCCAATGCCACATTCCAGAATGGTGTCCATTGTCCTTAATTGTTGTTACTCGGGATCCAACAAAGGCGGTCAGCTTTTCTTGAGTCTTCAACCAGCTCAAACAGATCTTTGAATCCGTCCACAAGTGAACAGAAGTGACTTCAATATGGAGTTCGTCCTGAACAGTCTTTGACATCTGACTGGCCAGCACGCAGCCTTGCAGTTCTAATCTTGGAACCGTTTGAGATTTCAGCGGTGCTACTCTAGATTTGGCGAACACTAGAGCAACATATAACTTATTGTGGTGTCGATGAACCATGTAAACCACACACGCAAAGGCTTTGTCACTTGCGTCGCAAAATGCATGAATTTCGACGCATCCGAAGGTAGATAGTCCAGGGAAATAATACCTCGGAATCCTAATCTCGCCCAGTCTCGCCGTTTCATCTAACCATTCCTTCCATTTCATGAGAACGCCATCAGGTAGTTGATCATCCCATCCAGTCTGCAAACGCCATAGTTCTTGGAACATAATCTTCAGGTGGATTGTTACTGGGCTCAGCACACTCAGCGGATCGAATATTCCCATCATAAACTTTAGTATCTCCCTCTTCGTAGGAATCCTTGCACCAGATCGGAAAGCTTCATCGAGTTGAGGGAAATTCAACGGGAAAACAAATTCGTCGCTATCGAGATTCCATCTTAGACCGAGAATTTTTATGGACCTCGATTCTCCCAGATCTGCTCGCAAAGAGGGATCAATTGACTGAACTACTGCTTCTGAATTTGAGGTGAATTTAACTAGCTTGAAACCGCCACATTCATGAGCCGTAATCACTTTTTGAATCAGCTCAATTGCTCCTTCCTCCGTGTCCTCGCAATCAAAATAATCGTCTACATAGTGCTGGTCCACGATTGCTTGTTCTACGCCAGGTAAACGGTCTTCCAACTCATGAGCGTTAAAGTTCTTGATGAATTGTGCGATGGAGGGGGAGGATACAGCACCAAAAATCATTGCTTTCATCACGTAAACTTCAGGGGGGTCACTGCGGTTCATGCCACGCCAAAAGAATCGTTGAGAGTTTTGATCCAACAGCTGAATAAGCACTTGGTGGAACATCTCCTTGATGTCTGCTGTGAAAGCGATCTTCTTCCTACGACCTCGCATTACAACAGCAATTAGGGGGGGGGACGATATCCGGGCCCTTCAATAACAGGTCATTCAGAGAGAATCCATGTGACTTCGCCTTGGCATCCATTACTAACCGAAACTTGTTCGCGCTGACTACACTGAAGTGCGGCAAGTACCAGGTATTGCGAGTTTCTTCTAATTCCTCTGCATCCAATTTCCTTGCGTATCCTTTATCCAGATAATCTTGAATTTTCTGGCAGTACTGCTCCGCGAATTTCGGATCAGCATCCATCTTGTTCTCCGTAATCTGCAGTCGACGAAGGGCTTGAGGTTTGCTGTCAGGAAACGTGAAGTTGTTGAACTTGTATATTTGACCAACTTCAAAATGGTCACCGCAACGTTTCAGTGTTCTCCGCATGATATCCAATGCTCGTTCATCTTCATCAGAAATTTTTGGATCCTGTCGAGTGATCCCAAAGTCTTCAATTTTGTACATCTGCTTAATCAATGATGTTAATTCGACGTCCTCGCTACCCGAACACAAAAGGGCATGTTGCTGTTCGGCAGGTTCATCTACGGTAGGCTCAATTTCACCGTGAATTGTCCATCCAAGATGACAACGGGTGAGCTGCAAACCTCGGACCGAGTACTGCACCGTCTTCAATGGAACTATCAGACCAGCATTGTTTGAACCAATCAGTAGAACCGGTGCGACTTCCTTGATGATATTCAGCTTGTCTTCATCCAGTAACGGGTAAAGGCTTCTTATTCTGTCCACGTCCAATTTGACAGTCGGCAGATTAATGTTGTTGATTGTTCGAACGTTATTGAGTTCGAACCACTTCGAGTTGTTAGCTTGACCAGAGATATGTAGATTAAGCAGCATCGATTTGTCGTCCCTATGAGTAATTCCATTCGTCCAACGGTAAGTGACTGGTTGGATTGGTCCAGACAATTCCATCTTTCTAGCAAATGATGCATCCATCATCGAGATAGAGGAACCTTCATCGAACAGAGCGAAAACATGGTAAACTTCCCTCTCACTATAGACTCGAACTTTGCAGACACGAAGCAGAGTGTTTGATCTTCTCGAGTTGATGTTGCACAAATCTTCGGTAGAAGCAGGTTCCGGTTTGGATTCGCGGAAAGATCTTCTTGGAACTTCATCAGCATGCACAAGCTCATGGTGGTTCTTCTTACAAATGGCACAGGATCTATTTGACTTGCATCTTCCGCGGTTGTGGTCTCCTTCCAAACAATTATAGCAGACCTTGCAATTCCTTGCGATCGAACGGCGTTGCTCTACAGATGACTTGACAAATTTTCCACATTTTGCGAGGCTCTTGTGCTCAGAGGAACCACACACAGGACATTTCCTCCAATGTTGGTCTTCTTCTCGGGAGTTGATGTTGAGAACCGGTGGCCTTGGTTTAGCGCCCATCAGTTGCCTCTTGCAGAACGACACAGTACTGATGCTGGCAAGCTGATTCTCCATCTCATCCTCCAACCACCGAGAAAATGCGTCGAAAACAACAAGTTTATTTTCTCTCATCAACATTGCTTTGTGGCGGATCCACATCTGCTTACTAAAGCTAGGTAGTTTTTCAGCAAGATGCGAGATCAATTCAGGATTCATTAGGTAAATTTCGGCTTTCACGTTCTTCAGTGCCACTGCTGTACCAACCACAGCGTTGAAGAAAGACCGAAACGACTCAATATTGTTTTCTTTTACCTGTTCTAGATTCCGCAGGATTTCGAGACGGTTGCTCACAATCCATTCAGTGCGACCGAAATTCGATCTTAACATCCTCATAATCTGGTCTACGTTTTCAGGTGAGGCTAGCAGGGCTTCCACGGCTTTGCGGGCTTTTCCCTGAAGGGCTTTGTTGAGTCTTTTTAAGTTGTCAGCATTACTCAATTTCAGCTCTTCTGTCGAAGTTTCGAACTCGTTCAGGAAAATCGGCCAATCCATAACGTTGCCGGAAAATGATGGCAATTCTTTCACATTCCGACCTTGCAACGCTTTGAACGCTTGGGACAGGACCTCAGCCATTCCATTAGGAGCAGCAAAGGATTCGGGGACAGGTTGACGCTCTGGTTTACTAATCGGTCCAACGTCGGATTCCAAATCGTCATTCTGGTTTACCCAGGCTTGAACACGACCCATTGAATTGCAGCTAGATGCCCCAGAACGCGATCGTAGCTCGCCAATTTGAATTTCACGTTCTCTGCGCTTCTTCAGATATTCGGATTTTTTCTGCTCCCTTTTCAGTTCAAGCTCCTTTTGAATTCTGAGCTCTTCCAAACGTTGCTCGGCTAAAATCCGGTCTTGCTCCAAAGAGGCTTTCAGTTCTTCTTCCTCGATGAGATTGGCTAACTCCAACGCTCTGAGCTGGCTCTGCGTCTTACTTACTCTAGATGCTCTTGACAATCTTGAACGTTGACCAACGGTATGGACGGACACTACGCTTCTAGCTTCCGTTTGCCGGTTGATGGCACCAGTAACCGACGTAGGAGCTTGTTGACCAGGTTTGTTGGACTCAGGTATTTGGCAAGCATTTGCCGGAGGCGTACGTAACATTTTACTATGCCCCGAACCAGGGAATTCACAGACGAAATTTTTAAAACGTTTAGGCACAGTACCTGTATTACAGCGTCTTGGGCGATGTGGACTTTTTCCCATATAAACTGGGTGGTGGTTTTCGAAGGACCAAAATGTCAGGAACGGGAGACAACCAGGGATGTTGCTCGGTACTTGACGGTTCGTACCTGCCGGGGTGAAGGACCAAAATGTCAGGAACGGAGACAACCAGGGATGTTGCTCGGCACTTGACGGTTCGTACCT